>CABFWO010000159.1:138718-154592 GCA_902155825.1 Timema genevievae | reverse complement strand
AAAAAAAAGAGGAGCGGGGGGGGGGGCCCTCGAAAGATTTTTGCGCCCCCCCCCCCCCCCAATTATTTGAGGAATTTAACGTGCACTTTCTCAACCTACTGATTATACCAACAAAGGATTTATAAACTAACTTATAGAATAAACACAACATCCAGGCCCCTACCATTAATTCTTCATTGTGAAAGGGGAAACCCATATTTTGTTAATTATACATTTTTCAACTATACCAGGAATCGAAACCAGTACCCTTACCTTAGTAGACAGACACGCCACCGACTGAGATAAGGTTTCGGAAAATAGTTTTTAAAATTATTTATTTAAGAACATGGCTATTAACTGCTAACGTTGTTTGGAAGAAGTGTACCCGCATTAGCGAGGTGAGAGGCTCGGAAAAATGATCGTAATTATTTGTGTAACTATACAGGTTTTATGAAGACACTTTAGTTCAGAAAAAAAATTGAGTGCATACAAATATATATATATATATATATATTATAAATCACTCAATAAGAAAAAATAATTTAGTGTCTATATATATACATATATATATAAAGAGAGTGCATGCATATATATATATATATATATAAGTTTTTTATGCACCTAATTATTTTTTCTAATTGAATGATTGGTGAGAGGCTTGGAAAAATTATAGTAATTAATTTGATAGTTATAGGTACATGTTTTATGAAGACACTTTAGTTAAGAAAAAAATAATTGAGTGTATATATATATATATATACTTTACTGTATACTTTACTATATATATAATTTAGTTCAGAAAAAAAATTAGTACATAAATACTTTACTACATACTTTACTATATATATCTTAAAATATATAATTTAGTTCAGAAAAAATAATTGAGTATCAAAATAACTACTATCATTTTTCCAAGCCTCTCACCAATCATTAAATTAAAAAAATAATTGAATGCTTAAAAAACTTATATATATATATATATATATGCATGCACTCAATATATTTTTTTCTGAACTATACATCGTTAATTTGTTTACGAGTGTAAAGGTTAATGGTACTAACACAGAAGCTGTTAACTTTGTGATATGATATAACTTAAGGTATGTTATCATGACAACTCATATTCTTCGTGGTAGTAACTCTCGTAGCATCATAAATCTATAGTACAGACCGGGGTAGTGTTCGATTTTTATGACTAACAAATAA
Source organism: Timema genevievae (assembly GCA_902155825.1). Lineage (NCBI taxonomy): Eukaryota > Metazoa > Arthropoda > Insecta > Phasmatodea > Timematidae > Timema > Timema genevievae. The sequence continues at coordinate 153,407 of CABFWO010000159.1, read as the reverse complement.
CTGGAGGATATCTTATCTCGTACGATGGGTGTTCACAAAGTGACTATTGTTTTAAATAATAACTATCTTTCACCTCCTCGCGTTTTAGTCAATGGATGATAGGACCTAAAGGTCTTATGTTCGATCCAAGAAGATACATAAAATAATTCAAAACCTATCATATAAAAATAGTTTTTATTTAGGTGTTTTTTTCACCACGTTTGTGACAAAAAAATTCCATGGCATCAGCTCAAAAGCGAACTAAACCAACCAAGCAGCCGCCATATGTTGGCTAAGATAGTGTCATCCTTTGCGGATGTCATGTGTCTGGAGGGTGTCATGTGGGCAGTATAATGAACCCTCTACCTGTTAATCTCAGTTTTCTAGACCAGAGCCGTTACTTATTTATTCAAGTAGCGTCTCATTTGTCCCCAAGAGCGTTTCTACGTTCCAGATCCACTATTTCACAGAAAAACTCTGGATGCACCGAGGATCGAACCCGGGATATCTGCATGCATTTGTAGCTAGGAACTTTAATTACTAGGTGGGACAAATACTATTTAGATACGCTAATATTGTCAGGATGAGTATGATATTATTTAGAGAAAATCTACACGCGTTCGTTTTGAGGAAGATTATGAAATAAATTTAGGAACCACCCTCAATACATCCAGCTGGTTTTAGAATTTCAACCTCACCGTCAACGGCAAACCAGACTAGATGAGCTTGGCATTTAATCTACTTGACCATAATTGATGTGGCTAGGTAGTAGTTATGGGAGCCTAAATTTGAGTAATTTGGGGAAGTGGACTTTAAAGTTAGTGTCTAAAATCATCTTTTTTTAAATCAAAATGTAAAACTCAATTTGACTATATAGAAACACTTGATTTCATTAATTTGAAGAGTATTATGTAAAAATTGTTGTCAATGTTAAAAATTTGTTTAAACTACGTGTAAAATAAAATAATGATTTTACAGACATATTAAAATACAGTTCAGATTTCTACTTTGATAGCTATGTCGTTTAAATAAAAAAATCTTAGCTTATTTAATTTTGATGACACATAAATAAAGCACAAAAGAAAAATGTTCTAATCAGAAGTAATTAACACAAAACATTATTTTAAGAAGTTATAATATTTTATCTTTCAAAAGGAAAAAGAATTCTAATTTGACCCAAAAAGTGTTCTTTTGGTTTGTGTAAAGGTTTGTGATATAACCCCACTTTTCTTCTGATTTTTTTTATATAAAAGGAAACCGAGAATTCTCAGTGATAGGCTAATTTATTCAAACAAATCCATAAAAATCAATTAATTAGTCTTATGCTTGTTTTAAATAACAATGTGTCATGACTATTATGACTATTATTTTTGTGCGTCAACTAAAACTATATAATGAATTCTGATTTATGAAATAAACACGTTTTAAAGGCCTTATATACACTAGATTAATTGAAATTTAATTCCTAGTATAAATATACAAACATATTTCAATAAAGTTTTTCACAGTTTCAAGTATATAATTTAAGTCCATATTTTCCCTAAACTTTAATTAGCACATCTCTTTACATTTAAATTTAAGTGATTAAACTCTTCGTTTCTGTAAAAACATTTGACAGTCTTTTCTGCTCTAGATTATGTTTAAAAGAAGTTCACTTCCAACGGAACATATCTTTCAGTATTAAAGTTCCTATCATTTGTAAATGTATTCGGGGTGTTAAGTTTTGAATGTTTTCTCGGGGCAAGGATGTTTGCGTTGAGACGGTTAGCGTTTTATCAACGGCACTATCAAGAAGCACATAAATTTCGGCTGGTCCCCTTCACAGTCTAACAGCCGTGTATTCACATAATCTTTCTACCTGTTTCAATATGTATTTGCTTTGCGCGATGCTGCTTTCATGGATATGCGTGGATATATAAGTGGATACACTTGCACATTTAAAAATAAAGAACAAATTTCAGATTAAAATAATGAGTGAAAAATTATTTATTTTAATTAAAAAAACTTAAATAGGTAGGTCCCGCATAGGTGGTTGCATGGTCTAACGCGTCATGCTCATGTTAGATTGTATTGCCAGCGAACAGGAAGATCAAAGCTCAAATCCCTGAGGGTGGGTTTTTATAAATGGTTTTCCGCTCTCTCTCTCTCTCTCTCTCTCCAAGAAAATGTGGGAACATTTTCTCTAAATTATACTTCACTTATCCCTGCACCATTAACACAATTAAATTATGTATTTCACTAAAAGGCAGTAAGACGCGATGAAAACAAACTAGGGGAAGTATTGTAATTTATTTATACAAGAGTAGGTTTTATCTAACTTAGGTTAAGTGACTAACATGACAGAAAATAATATTTCTCTACACATGAGACCAATAAGTAACTTAAAACTTTTATAGTAACCTAATATTACTGTCCAAGCACAACTATTTCAAAATTACTTAAAACTTAGACACTTTTTAAAAGGTGTAACCCCCACTCCCACAATATTGAAATTTGTATCTGATTTATTATTATTATTATTATTATTATTATTATTATTATTATTATTATTATCACCACTTCTTTGGGTTATACGTACTTACGCTAATGTTGTAATGGTAGGGTGATTGTGAGATGAAATGGAGGACCTACAGTTTAACGTGGGATCCGAACCACGGTGAAGGCCTGTCATTCCTCATATTCACAAGTTATGATAAATACACGTCTTATCAGAGGTGAAGGAAGGGTTTGGCGATCAGATAAATCTGTGCTGTAACCCAGGATTGAACCCCGGACCCCCAGCACAGAGGTCCAACACCTCACCCCTAGACCGCCAGGTCACCCCACTATTTGATTTATTAAATAATACTTAAGTTATGTCTGTATGAAGAGAATTTGCTTGAAACTTTCTTATAAACATAATATGGTTAGTTGTATAAACATATTCACACAAAAGTAGTTGGTCAGTTAAAATGAGATAAACTAGCTTTAGGAGAGTCCATGATGTGGGCCCACAAACGACTTATACCGACCGAGTGGCCGCTACAGTTAGCGATGATAGTGCCAACATTTGCAGCTAGAGGGTGTCATATGGTCAGCACAACGAGCCCTCCAGCCATTAATCTTAGTTTTTTGAACCGAAGCTGCTACTTTTTTTTTATCAAAGTAGCTCCTCATTTGTCCTCGCAAAGCCGAGTTTGACCTCGCTCTAGACCCATTGCTTTAGCCTACAGATAAATTATAGAAGGCCCGGTGATCGAACCAAGCACCTCTGAATCTGTGGCCAGGAAATCTGACCACTAGACCACAGAGGTGGTCAGTGAATTTATTAATATTAGTATTATTATGTTTACCTGACAATTACTGTGTCGTTTGATTTAAAATAAAATTTCAAATAATATACGCACTTAACATAATAATACAAGACTTTACATAGTCTACCTTTTTGGCTGAAAAAAAATTCAAATTATTTTTATTCTTTTTTTTAGAACTGCGTCTTACCACCTGTTCAGGTTATTCGCCTATTTACTAATTACATTAATGGGTTAGGGATTAGGAAGGCTTAATTTAGAGCAAATGCACCCGCATTTGCGTTGAGGGAGAGTGGGAAACCATTTAGGAAAAAAACCTCAGTGCACCTGAACAGGATTGAACCTAGATCTCCCCGCCTTTGGCAGTCTAGTTCAACACGAGATTAGTGCGTTAGACCATGAGGCCACCAAAGCGTGTTATATTTAAACTAAAATGTTCAAAATATTGTTAAAAACTAATCAGTTTAAAATAATTTTTTTCCCCCAAAGTATAAAATGTTACCCTAGGACGGACACCAGCTTAATAAAACCTAGATAAACAACGCACAACGTTACTTTAAAATGTCCCATAAAAACCCAACTCAAGACCCATAAATAATAGTCCATGCCCTTCCCCCTTATCAACTACTGTATATTTATTTATTTTACAAGCAAGTTCCGAAAAATAAAAAATAAAATCCCAAATCTTCCTAAAATGTGATAGTACTAGTCATAAACTCTCTCAAGATGCGATAAAGTTTCTTTCAAGAAGAAAGTTTGAAAAAGAATAACGTTAGTTTCCAATTTCATTTGTATTTCATATGGTATGTATTTTATTTCAATTGAATAAGTATATTGTTTGCACCAACAATTAAATATGAAATGAAAATTTAATTTAATTAATGATAAAAATAGATTAATATTTATCTAACTTAGCATTTTTTTAAATTGTTTTCTATATTTGTGAGGTGAAACTCGATATACTGTATTGACACAAATTAAACTTTAAACTTTATACCCTTCCGTCTAGAATTGAGGATGCATGATGACACGACACAATTTAAAGCCAAATTTGATTCAATAACCAAGAACAATATTCAAGGTAGTCCTACTACAAATAAAGTACATATATAAACTCAAGCACGATCAAATAATTAATATTTATTGTTTTATTATTATTATTATTAGCACCGCGTCTTACTACCCGTTCGGGTTATACGCACTTACGCTAATGTGTAATGGTAGGGTGATTGTTTGTCAGAGGTGAAGGAAGGGTTTGGCATTCAGATAAATCTGTGCCGGGACCGAGGATTGAACCCCGGACCCTCAGCACAGAAGTCAGACACCTTATCCCTAGACCACCAGGTCACCAATATTTATTGTAAATTTATGTAATATCATGGGATATAAAAGTTACTTGTATTCTTTTCGATATGTATAAGAAGTGCTACAGTCAATTATTAATTATGAAAATTTTTAACAATTCAATATAGGCCTTTATTATTTTTACTAGAGGCTATTTCAAGATATGAAATGGTACTGTACAAAAATGTGTTTATTTTTGTTTGTTTATTTGATTTGATTTTAAGTAGGTATTATAAAATAAATATTTTACCGATAAAATATTGAATATGATTTTAAACACCTATAAAGGACGATATAATCCAATAGAAAAGATAGTAGTAAAAAAATAATTAAAACCTATTTATAATTAAACATAAGCTGAACAACAAACCACATAAAATCAATTAAATATTTAAAATAGGGTCTACATTATGCTTCAATAATTTACATAAATCACACTAAAATTCGAACAAAATTTTATCAAAATTGTAAAGTAATTAATGCGTTTTCCTCGTTTAAGGTCATTTAGCGTGGAAATGCGTCTTCCGAATCCCCCTACATGCAAATGCGAGTACTTTACCAATAGTGTTAAGCGACCTTATCCCTAATCATTGACATAGTTAAATACGACTCACGTCAGTGGTGGATGGTCTATGGCAGTGGTCCCCAAACTTACTAAGCAGAGGGTCACATTAGAATATTGAAAGTGCTAGATGGGCCGGATTGAACACGATACATACAATACACACATTATATATAATATATCATTTCGATATATGAATATCTTACAACCATGGTTAAACATGACTAAAATGTAAGCTGTGCAGCCAACATAATAACCCCCTTACTCCTCAAATCAGAAACGAACCTCCGACCGAACCCTCCGCTCAAAATACACTTTATGGAAAGCAGCTAGCGCGGATTTTATACATTAAGGAGAACCATCATTTCGGTATTCGTCATTTAAAAAAAAATATTTTTCAAAGCGTCCGTGGGCCGGATAAACACATTCCACGGGCCGGATTTGGCCCGCGGGCTGTAGCTTGGGGACCCCTGGTCTATGGCATCACTATCGCAATAGATTAGACGGCCGATGACTGGGAGATCGGGTTTAGAATCCTGGTCTGGTGTACTAAGGTTTTTTTTACTAAATTTTTTTCCATTCTTCTTCCACTCAAATATGGGTAGATTATCTTTAAAATACTTCCCTCTTCATCCCTATAACATTAGAGTAATTATATCATATTTGCGTATAGTCTGAGCAGGTAGTAAGACCCGAGGATAAAAAAATCTTTCTCTCCACTCAATTCATGTTACACTTCCTCTAAATTCAACCTTCTTCATCCCTAGTAAATAAGCGTAATTAGTGCATATGAGTATATCTCGAACGGGTAGTAAGATGCTATGCTAGAATTAAAAAAAAAATTAAGTGTGGACGGGTAGGAAGATAATGTGCAAAAAATTAAATAATAATTTCTTGTTACTGAAAGCCTAAAAGTTAGTTAACAAACAAACCAACCAACCAAATAAAATTAAAACTTAAAAGAGGAAAACCTGTGTTTATTTTTTTTAGCACCACGTCTTACTACCCGTTTTGGTTATACGCTAACTACTTATAATGTGTTAAGGATGAGGACATTTGCGTTGAGAGAAAGTGGAAAACCATTCAGGAAAAAAAAAATCCTCAATACAAACCAACGGGATTCTAACCCCGATATCCCTGTTATTGGCAATCTATTTTTGTTCGAGAGTGACGCCCTAGACTATGCGAACGCCGGAGTTGGGTAGTTAAATCTTAAATGAGACCATTTGAAACCACCTAGGTGTAACCAAGTTTACCAAGGCGAGATGCCGTGTGGTCAGGAGGAATTGATTTCAAGTGCGGGGGCGGTCACGCGTCCTTACTTGGCGTGACTGTGTGAGCACACCCGCACACACACACACCCTTGCATGCATGGTTTGCACGCCCGCCCTTGTATGCAAAGGGGGGGGTTGAGTCGCTGATAAAACTAGATCATGATTCAACTGCCGCGGTCACAAGGTGAGACGAAATTGAAGGGGAGTAGAAAATAGAAAAGGGCATAATGGGTTTCCTCCCATTTTTTAAAAGGTTAGAATATTAATTATTTTATCACAGCCCTACGTATATTTAGTTTAGTTATTTCTTTATTCCTTGTTTATTTTTTTAATCAGGTGTATAACCAAACTCAAATACTTGCAAAGTGTGCTAACAGATAGGAATGAAATTCTAAAGGAAGTCGAAAAAAATAGTTTTTTTTAGCACCACGTCTTATTATCCGTTCGGGTTGTACGCCTATGTACTAATTACCCTAATGGCTTAAGGATTAGGAAGGTTCAATCAAGAGGAAGTGTACCTACATTTGCACGGAAGAGAGTGTAAAACCATGTAGGGAAAACCTACCCTCAGTGCACCCTACCGGGATCAAACGCCGATCTCCCCGTCTTCGGCAGTCTACTCCAACACAAGAATAGCGCGTTAGACCACGCGGCCACTGAAGTGGGTGAAAAAAAATAGTTTATGCAGGCAATGTTTCTATTATTCAGTTTGTAAGTTGTTGTCATCTCGTTTTCTGTCTCGAAATATTAAACTGAGAATATACAAAAATATAACCCTACCCGTTGTTCTTTACGGATTTTTTGTACCAAGAGAATAAATTGAATGTTTTTGAGAACAAAGTTCTTAGAAATAGATTTAGCCTAATAGGGATGAGAAAACACGAGAATGGTGAAAGCTACGTAATGAAGAACTTCATGTCTTGTATGCATCCCCAAACCTATTAATAATAGGCTAATTAGGTCGCGTAGCTTCAGGTGGAGCGGTCAAGTTGCACCTACGGGTGATGACGGGCGCTTGGAAAACATTTCAGTTGGTAGACCTGAAGATACAAGACCCCTTGGTAGATCAAACCATTGATGGGAGGATAATGTTAAAATATAGGTTATCCGAAGGAGGTTGTGTGTCTGGTTAGGGATTAGATGAAAGTGTCACGTGATAAGGTTGAATGGCGAGATTACGTTCTGGTGGCCATACATTTTCGAGATCCACCAGAGAGTTATTGGTTATGAGTCTAACTCCTTAGACCATTCAGCCGATCTGCCTACTGAGCTAAGGGCGCCGAGTCTAAATATCGGAATGACCGAAAAACTAAAGGGCCTGGGACAATAAAGGGTTATGCCACAAAATAGAAACTCAAAGATATAAAATTCAAGAATTAATTAGTTTAAGTAGTAATTATTGTTTCGACCTAATTTGATACACATTTTTGAATATTCAGACATGGTTATGAATAAGATTTTTCTCTAGTTAAGGAATGATAGAAATACAATTAAATATTAATTACAAGTGTTATAGTTGTTGTGACATAGTAGATTATTGCCCCAAGCCCGTCAATTTATAATTTTAGAAATTGAGGTTTCTCTTTTCGTAGTGATAAATAGGCGAGTGGGGGACTGGATGCTGTGTATGTGCTAAAGTTGAACAAGTTTGCAAGTTGTGTGCGTGTAGAATATAAGTCGTTTCAGAAAGTTATCTTTAATGTCATCATTAAAAAGAAATGTAAGTTAATCAAGTACATTCTTTTTTAAGTTTTTTGTAAAAAGTACGGTAGACTATATATTAACATTTTAAAATATTTCGAAGAGTTTTATTTAATATTTAGATCTGGTGTAGCGTATTTCTACGATTCTAAGACGCACCTTTATTTTTCAGTACCACCAACAAAAAAAAAGCTTTGAATTTAAGAAAATAAATAAACAATAAAAAACGAAAATACTCTATTTATAAGAAATATTGTTATTATAGAATTAAATTTACTAACATTAGTATATTTTTATCACTAGTTATGTTATTCTCACTTCCTTCTGAATAAATATCAGTCTTATTCTTCTGAGCCATCTTTAGCTTCACTATCCCATAGTATATCGTCTTCTGAGTTATCGAGAGCATTGGTCGAAAAAAACACCTGCTATTCTAGGACGCCATCGATTCTAAGACGCACCCCGTTTTTAGAGATGTTTAAAGTGGAAAAAATGTGCGTCTTTAGAGTCTAAGAAATACGGTATTCCTGTAATTACAATGCATATTGCGTACAACATTATTGTTCTGGACTGTAGATCAAATATAATTGTGCCTTGTAGCTATTTGCATATTTTTTTTTATTATTTTTAAAAACACCTAAAATTATTTGAAAGTTTAGTCCCATAATATTAATTTTAATTTGAACAAAGCATGATTGTTTTAAGTCTAATAGATAGCTTTGTGATTTTATATTTATATTAGCTTGCTTATAATATATTATATCACTTTCCATATTTTTTGTAACTATTAATTTATGATATTTGCTTAATATATTGGCAGTGCTAAGAGATAATTTTAGTGAATATTACATTAAATATCAAATTAAAAGTTCAGAGGGGTATTTTTGTTCCTACCTTACCTACCCCCACACCCTTACAGCCAGTGACAACGGATGAAGTTTTTGGAGAAGGTAGTGGGACTGAAAATAATTCCATGTATTTCTATTGAACTAATTTTCGATCTCTAAGTAAGGAATTTGATAATAATTTTAAACAGGAGACTTCTAATTAGGGGCGTAGGGGATTTGTAGGAGTAGGAGGGATAGAGGAGGTTAAACAAATAGGTTTACTAACACTTACGGCCTAACTTATATTTAGTTCTGATTGTACCCGACCTACATTCTCAATACAATTTAGACTCTCCTAGATTTGAACCAAATTCTCTTTGATGCTGTTGCTTAACGTCAGAATTAACCATTTTGAGCATGGCTGAGGCTTTGATACGTGTTCCACGCGTTTAATTAAATGTATACCTAGTATAGTAACTAAACAAAAATGTCCGTCCTTTATCAATAAAAAACGTATTTATACATTTCTAATATAATTTGTTAATGTTTGTAGGTCCAAGCAAATACATTTTTCTACTGCCCCTCACAGACTATTAGAATGTTCCCCAACTAGATTGAAAAATATATTTAATGAATGCTTAATGTGTGTTGTTATAAATAAAGTGTTCTATGCAAAATGGCCAGCGTTGTCTGATTTGGATGCGTTTAGCAAAATATTTCTCTTTCTCTTTTAAGCCAACTCCGAGACTCCCAAATTAATGTTTGCCATGGGAAAAATTAGGTTATTTTTCAAATCAAAGGTTTGGACAGTGAATAAGGGAGGGAAAATATGGAGGTTTAAAATAATATCTCTCTTCACTCCTATCCTTTCACAAAAAACTTCCTCAGATATTAAGAGCAATGATGTAAAAATCTAACTGGAGCCTTTACAATAATTTTATGTTTCCATACTGTAGAAAATATTTCTGAAAAAATCAGCAAAGGGGATCAAATGGTCTAAGGAGTAAAGCTCACATCATACTGGATTGCTGGTGAGAGGTAGGTTGAGGTTCGAATCTTGCATGGGTGTCCAGGGGTTGGTTTTCCGCATGTGGCTTATCATTATGCATGGTGTCTACTCAACTTGACCAATGAAATTCCCGACTTTTTCCCTGATTCCCCCTGATCATTTCCTAAAATTACCGACTTAAAAGTATGTCCCCCCCCTTCCCCGTTTTTCTGAACAATATAAAAAGTTTTCAAAATCTAAATAAACATGTTATTTTTAATTTTTACTAACATTGTTTACTAGGAATTATAAAATATATTACACAACTACAAACAAAAAACGACAGTTTGAATCACATTATAATTTACTAATTTAGTGATTACTATAATATTTCATATTTTGAGTAAAACCACATTTTCCCAGATTTTTATTGTAATCTACCAAATTCCCTACTTATTCCCGTTTTTTCCCTATCACTTAAAATTCCCGGCTGATTCCCGTTTCCCCTGATGGTATACACCCTGTTATGGTTAGCCCATTATTTTTCTACACTAATAAGGGTTGACTTCTTTTAACAAAACTTCTTCACCCATACCTCTTAGGTTAACCAGTTCATAACCACATTGTTAAGCAAATTAATATATTTTCTATTACGATCAAAATCTTTACGAACTGGCTCAAACTGGAAATTACTACAAATTACATGTTTAGTGCTCAGTAAAATACTATGTGAATTTTTGATATGTTTCTATTTTTTAAATGCTAACACTTACATTAATTACAAAAAAAAAGTGCTCAGTGATTATCTTCCGGCATAGACATTGATGGATGGAAAGAAATTTATACTCAAGGAAATTGAAAATCGTGTTTTAAGTAAAACAATCAGACAATAGAAACAAGTTTGAATAGAAGATTCAAGATAATCCAATTTAATGATTTTTGGACTTTGGTGTGTGTGTTAAATATTTATATCGCCTTTATTGCCTAAGAAAATGGAGATAATAATATAAAAACTTATGCGAAAAAAATACTCTATTATAATCAAGCATGGAGGTTTTCATTTTTAGTGAAAACATTTCCATACCTAAATTATTATGTGTACAGGCAGTACTAAAACTACATGGATGTGTATGAAGTATGTAGTCGTATATATACAAATAATAAGCTTCTATTTGTAAATGAGTGTAAACAAATTAATCTTTTATATATTTTATTAGAAAAGGGAACTTGTTACTGTAATAATACTAGTCATTTGTTTATAATGTAGTTAAAATGAAATGAAAAATATAAACATATGTCAAAACTACTTACTTCATCATAAAAAAAATAGAGTAATATTTTTCGACAAATCCTTACTTCTTTAAAGATGAATGCTTACACAAATTAAATGAAAACTAAACATAGGTAAGTTTTATTTAAAAAAAATTGCTTTGAAATAATTGTTCTACAAGGTAAAGATCGTAGGCCTAAATAGTACAAAATTTCAAATTCCTACATCTGGAAATAGGCTTTATAAAATTGATACGTGAGTGAACTATCTAGGGAAAACCATAGCATATTTGATATAATATGTAGGCGGAGGACATTAATTACAACGGAACATAGGTTCACTTCAAAACTAATTAAATATATACTTTTGGAAGGGAAGAGGATTTTTAAGATTTCTATACAGCTCAAAATATAACTAAAACAACTAAAACTTTGAGTGTGGGACATGGGTTAGTTGTGAAATATATTTAGTCCCTCGTGTGGTAAATACACCTAGCATGTTTTACATAATTTTATAATTAATTATTTTAGTTAGTCCCTTATTCATACAAGATAATGTAATTTCTTAAAAGAAAAACACAAATCAATAGATGACAAACCCGCTTCGGTGGCCGCATGATCTAAGGCAACACTCACACTGGCCTGCCGATAACAGGGATATTGGGGTTTGAGTCCTGGTCGAGTTTACTGAGGGTGCTTTTTTTCTTAAATGATTTTCTCACCATCCCTTCACGAAAATGTGGGCTTACTTTCTCTAAATTAAAGATGGCAAGGGGTGGATTTGAGACTGTGTGTAAGATTTTGACATCTCTAGTGGTTTCTACAAGAAGTATATTCCTACCTACCTTGCTGAAGATAATACCCAATGTAAAGTATGATCCCCCCTTGTATACTATATAATTTACCTTCCTATCTAGCTGTTGGCCTGGGAATATGAAACACAGTGTAGTGTGAGCGTTCCCTGGCATGAAATTAACAAAGTTTACTTTACAAATATGAGATACAGTTTATAGAATGAGCATCCATGAAATACTAGAAAAAAGTTCCTCCTTACCTGCTGGCTTGGGAACATTCCTCTTGACCTGCATCCACTTATAGGTGGGCACAGCACTTTGCTGGTGCTGTTGCTGTTGTACCATTTGGTGCTGCGGGTGCAACGGATGGTGGTGCTGGTGGTGGTGGTGATGAGGGTGGAACGACGTGCCCACCTGGACCAGACCTTGTTGATGATGGTGTTGGTGCATTTCCCCTTGCACCAACTGTTGCCCGGGTTCCTCTTTGTAATGGTGGTACTCTGTGGGACTGTGATGATACGGTGGTACCTCCGCACCACCCCCTGGGGGAGGCTGATGCATGTAAAATCCTCCCCCACTGCCGTGGTCACCGAAATGGTGAGCAGCGGGTGTCGGCACCATATCTTCATGAACTGACACTTCGTCCGGGTGGTTCTTGACGGGGTAGTTGTGATAGGGGTGAGGGTGATAGCCCGCAGCGCCATAATCTAGGTTGGTGTAGCTCAGCCCGTTGTCCGAGGTGATGATGACGTTGGTGTCGTCGGCGGAGAGACTGTTTTCCTGGTGCTGGGGGTAGAAGTTATGCTGCAAGGAGGTCGCTTCAGTGTTCGGCGGGGGGGTGACGTGTTCAGGGACGAGGCCGGCGGAAGGGGAAGGGCTGTACGCCTCCACCGTCTGCGGAGGGTAATACGGGCTCTGCTGATGGTGATGGTGGTGGTAATGATGGTTAACTGGTTCTGGTGGCGTCGTCGTCGTCGTGGCTGTGGCGTACGAGGGAGCCATATCGGTGTAGTGGTGATGGTTGTGGTGGATCACTGACGGAGAACTGTTGTATGAGGCAAGAGTATCCGCTGTGTTGCACATGCCATACATTCCAATGTTCATCATTAGCATATTTACAACTTAAAAATATTTAGCTTCACTTTCTCCGATTAAAAATGTCTACAGCTCTCGATATATTCTCGATACCGATACCCACGTTTTTTTGCGTGTGTATCAGATGGCGAACTGACAAATCTATTGAAACTGTCACTTTATATTTTCCTCACGACACAATACGAATGGCACAGTTTTTGTAATAATAACACTACTTTTAATGAACCAGTATATTACAACACGATAGAAAAAAAAAAGCACAAAATGTGTTAGTTGTTTACAAACTTATAAAAACCCTGGAATTAACGTCAAACGTTTAGACTTCACTGTTGTGGTTCTACGATGGTAATTATTCGACTACATACACGTAGCATGCCGCCGATGTTCTCATGTTACAACAGTCACGCAAAGACAATTAAACAATCAATATTGGTTTATTTTTTTGCAGTGTTTGTTCTGTGGGGAGTGATCATTGATACAAATATTGACAACTAGGGGTTGGGGAATTGACCTCGTTTGCGAGGAACTCTCAATGAAGTTTAAATTTATTTTCAACGACTTTGTTTTTGCCCTTACTGGGGCTTATATAAATAATTCGTTTACGTACCTCTATCTATAGGCCTATTGTGTTTAACTAAAAAAAAAGTATATCGTTTTACTCAGTTTTCACTTCTTAAACCATTAGTTGAGTTGTTTTTAAATTTTTATACGTAGAAAACACTCATTTAATCTTTAAAAAGGCCTTCACCAATAATAATTATTATTCGGTTGGATTAAATTTCCCCCCCTTATTTTACTTTGACACATAAATTATCGTTTCGTTCGAAATGTGACGGCGAATTTTAGGCCTACATTCTGTCGGGATTGTTCTGATAAAACTTTTGTTATGGTTTCAGGAAATAAAACTTCTTTCTACTTGTCAGCTCTCGTGGACACTTCAGGTGGCTTAAACATCCACGCCACTGCATTTAGTTGAATTATGATCACTTAATTTCAACGGGCAGTTTTAACGCTAACGATTAAAGTCGGTGAATACAATTATTATTTGACGTTGCTCGATTTATATTAACGAAAATGAAATTCAATAAAATTTTTACTCAGAAGGTTTAGTAAGTTTTTAGTTAGTCAACCCAATGAAAAGGTAGTCAACACTATGAAAAGGAGTTAGTTGATCTATAAATGTTTATTGTAACACTTCCAAAAACAATCTAGTACATGACACGCGACTTCACTCAATGTAACTCGAACATGAGTATGTTTGATTTCACTTTGTTTGCTCACTGTCACCAATTACACCCGAGCACTTTCCAATCATTCCCTAAATGTAGGATTGACACTTGAATCCGTCTTTTGTTAATAACGTTTTGTTAGTCAACTTAACGAACAGCTGGTTTTTGTCACGTTCGGCCTGTCTCTCTTGGTACGAACTTTGACACTGCAATAAGAAAAGTATTTTTGATAGCAGAAACTCCCTCCTCCCCTCCAAACCCTCGAGAGAAAGAGAGAGACGGGGATAGTAGAGCGAGAGAATGATAGCACAACTTGTCAGATGTTGAAGTCTACGGG
>CABFWO010000159.1:106472-138412 GCA_902155825.1 Timema genevievae | reverse complement strand
GGGGGGAAGGTTTGATTGTCGCTTCGTCGCTGGTGTTATCTTGTTCATTAGACAAGAGGATCATTGAGGCCTGTTGAAGAGAGGGGGCGTGTTGCCATATTTTCTTACGTCAGGGGTGTTGTTGCCATTGCTTGTGGTGAGTGAAGATGAGGCGAGGATCATGTCGGGGACAGTCTGGGAACAACAATATCAACAAAATTAGCGATATTTTCATTAAGTAGTTTACACCATAGTAACGTACACACCAAAAATACACTGTTTAAAAATTGATTTGGAGAAAACAACTGATTCGATAAAAAATATATTTCTAGTTAGATAACAAAAATTATTAAATTCATTACCCATTTCGGTGGCCGCATGCTCCAAGGTATAACTTTTGATAAAGACTACGGGGCTCGAATCCCGGTTGGGTGTATGAAGGGTGGTTTTCTCTAAACGGTTTTCCACTCTCCCTCCACGCAAATGCAGGTACACTTCTCTAATTACAACTTAAACCACGTATAATTTGGACAGCTAGTAAGACGCTGTGCTAACAAAAATTAAATAGGATACTCTCTCTATTTATTTGCTTATTTTACACTATATACGTTTTTATTTAACAGTAGAGTACTTTTGAAAAAAAAAGTTAAATAATACCTTAACAATCATTCATGTTTGCATATATAAATAGCATAGGCTTAGCCTACTTGGCATAAACAAAATGTAAACTATATTAGCTTACTTCGAAAGCCTAGACTAAAAAATCAGCAGCTCGTTATCCTTTGTGTCCTTGAGATATTATGCATTTGTTCACACACTTTGTATCCTTAATCTCGTGATATCGTGTCAACCAATGATAAATTAAGCTAAAATAAATTCATGTGATCATATTCTTTGAGATAAAACTGTTTCAGCAAATTTGGTAACTACAAAAAACACTTATAATTTGAATTTTTTAAAAGTTGTTTGAATAAAATAACGGTGACTTTTAGTTTATCAATGGCTCTAAGAATTAATTATTTTGACTTAGTTCAGTGAAAATATGACATTTAAAAAAATGTGATTTTTTTGTCTGCTATTGGAGCTTTAATTTCGATTATTTGATTTATTTATTAGAGACCAATGGTGATTCCAACTTCTGATGATCTTAACCTAAGACCAAATTCTGTGTCTTCATAACCTAAGTTTGTTGATGTAGGGTTGATTAATATTGACTATTGAATAATAAATACCTTAAGTAGCTTTAAATAGCATGGTTTTGGTAAGAAAAAGAATTTTAGAAAATATAAGAACTTTTTCGACGGTAAAAATTGATAACAATTAACCATATTAGTGTTATTTTACAGGTATAAATATTATCTATTAAAGGTGAAAACTGCAGATCAAATGACTTGATGTATGAATACGTGAAATTAGATCTAATAACTTTTCTAGATGTAAGGTAAGGTTCTTCCTATAAAGATCGGATTATAGATTTACATCTATAATTCCAGTTACCAAAATTATATTCCTAGACATTAGTTAATTATCTTAAACACATTCCATAACTCTTAAAAAGCTATGAACACTTCCCCATGTTGTCTTTGTGTGAGTAAATTTCAGAAATAGTGTTAACATAAAAATATGTTATATTAAAAAAATATGATAGAAAAGGGCGTGGCTTAGACTTAGTAGGCCTAAACCTCTATTATTAAAAGAGATCTCGAATTGATACAATTTAACTTTAATCAACTTTAATATTTAATTGAACAGATTAAGATAAATAGGTATTTTATAAAATAATAAGTTATTTTTATCGTGTTTCATTATTTTTGAAATTATAGAATGAAAAAAAAGTTGTTTGGATTTGAGAATTATTCTAAATATATGGATACTCTTTATTCAAAATGTGATAACTTATTTGAGTGTGTGAACGGTAAAAATTATCTGGGATTGAATGTTGTCAAATGAAAACTATATTTATAATCTCACAGAGTAATTAGACTTCATGTAGTGATTGTTCAAGAAAAAGTTTAGATATAAACGTATTTCAGATGTGACATGAGTTGAAAACAATTCATCTATAACATGCAAGTATAAGATAGTGAGTCAACTTTAAAAAATAAAAAAGTTAACTAGAATGGTCATGCCATAAGTAAAACACGAAAAGTTTAATTACTAACTTAGTAGGTCTACATCTTTAGAGCATCCACGTTTTAGGTATTTGCTTACATCTTTTCTATTTAAATATAAGATACCTGTGGAGTGACAATTAAGGTCCCTTTAATAAGGCTGGGATTATATTAATGCATAAAGTATAGAAAATAGTGCGTAAAAATAAAGCACTACTTTCAATGAAAGCGATTATAATCGAAACATAGTATATAGTGCAAAATGCACAGTTCATAAAGTTGATTTATCTTGAACCTTTTGTGAATTATGAACAGACTTGAAGCCAATTGAAATGCTTATAGACACAGCCGACAGAAAATATCTTCTGTTCATATTTCAAGTTGTTTTGTAAGTCATACTTTGTTTTTTAGTTTTAGCATCAATAACTATAAATTGTGAACATGGTCTAATTATTATTTAGCACCGCGTCTTACTACCCGTTCGGGTTATACGCTTAAGTACTAATTACCCTAATGGATTAGGAATTGGGAAGGTTGAATAGAGGAAGTGAACCCGCATTTGCATGGAGGGAGGGTGGAAAACCATTTAGGAAAAACCACCCCCAGTTCACCCGACCGAGATTCGAACCTCGATCTCCCCGTCCTCGGCAGTCGGGCTCAACACGACTAGCGCCTTAGCCAACTACGCCACCGAGGTGGGTCACATGGTCTAAAATAAAGGTGAAATATTAAGTTACATTTTTTTTTAAATCTATTATTCAGAAGTAGCTATAATCTTATGTAAGAACTTAATAAAATAAAGCGTATAACCAGAATGGGTAGTAGGATTCAGGGCAAAAAATTTAATTGATCTATTAATAGTTCTATATATACAATTTAAATTAGGTTAATTTTATGTTTCAAAATATAGTCTACAGTTTAATGAACTTTGTTTTCCGAGTAAACCGTTAAAATAAGTATTTTTAAGACCTTATAAAAGCCTCCTACAGAAAAGATATTGGGTCTACATCTAGAAATTAAAAAAAGCACTAGATTTGAGTAAGACTTTAATTACTACGTTTTATTTTAAACGGTTGTATTTTGACTACGAATTGTGCACTATTTGCCACCAGTTTTGCGTTATTCAAGAATTTAAAATACGGACCGTTCCGAAGCCTGTTAGTTTGTCATTTTTACTTAAATTATTATTTAAATTGGTTTATCATTAATTTTTTTTGGTGGACAAAGGATTTAAATAATTAATTAGAGAATGACTGGATAGAATACAATTTCATAGAATTAAATAATATCATAAACACTATTTTTTACTATTTTATAATCAATAAACCACCCTCATAATTATGTAAAATTAATATTTACTGACTTATAGACTACTACTTGGCTTCTGAAATGACTGAATGTGTTTTTAATTTAAACTAATTAATGCGATTGTTAGCTGGGTCCTTTTAATATCCTACCGTCTTAGCACTAAAAATGATATACTTTTATTTTTATACTTGGTTCAATTTATATAAAACCTATTCATTAAAATACTTTATTCAAATATATATTAGGACACTATAACGGGACAAGAGAGTTTAATTACTGTCCAGATGTTATTTTTCAACTTGTTTTGGAATGTTGCAGAATGACATGTGAATATAATCTAATAATAATTTCAAAATATTGTGCTGCAATTCAAAGTAGAGTAACATTAAAAATCCAAATAATTATATTTTAAGAAAAGTGGTGTATTTTATCGGTTAAAAATAGGTTTACAATCATCTAAAATGTTGTGGGATATATTCTCATAGTATTATTTTAAATAAAATAAATAAAGATTATGGCACTCACCAATTGATACTTGGGGCTAGTTTCTTACTGCCATTAGTTTATCTACTTATTTCATACAATCACGATATAATTTCCCAGAGCTTCCATTCTTTACGGAGTAAAGTAACGCGCACCGTATAAGCCACCACGAGGCAATGTTACACCCCCTAAACATGCAACACATCAAAACAATCCTGTACCTCCCCACCATTCCCCCCTCAACAAGGTTGGTCACGTGGCCACTATCCCCCTTCCCTCTTGCAACGTCATCACACCCGCGCCAACAATCCATCGTCCGCCACTGCGCAATCTCCTCTCATACACCGGCTATTGGGGAGGATTCACCGCTGTACCAACCAGATCTCGCGGATGCTGGATGTCCGTTTATAGTCTACCACTGGTGGAATACGATACTAAAAAGGAATATGAACGAACAGCATATTGGCACTTCCAAAGTTTAGTGCGTTTTATTCTGAGGTCAATACAAGGGATATATATATAGTAAGTAAGCTCCTTACAAGCTAACCTTACCCAAAACCGCAGCAATGAACTTTTTTTTTTCTGTCATCGCGTCCTACTACACTAGATATCATCTCTGAGGGAACTGCATGACTACTATTGAGAAATAACGTTGTCATTCTCTTGTTTTCGTGTGGTTAATATTCCCTTGAAAACAAAACACATTTTGCAACGCTGGTTCGTCGATGTTGCCAGTAGTTCCTTTTTACTCCCGTATACAATCTTCCGACATAAATGAAAGCGAGGAGATTTGGCAACAATTAACTGAGTGGTGGCCTGGCGGTCTAGGGGTAAGGTGTCTGACTTCTGTGCTGGGGTCAAGGGTTCAATCCTTGGTCCCAGCACAGATTTATCTGATTGCCAAACCCTTCTTTCACCTCTGACAACACGTGTATTAATCACAGCTTGTGAATGTGTGGAGTGCCAGGCCTCCACCGTGGTTCGGATTCCACGTTAAAAAGTAGGTCCTCCATTTCATATCACAATCCCCCTAACATTACACATTACCGTAAGTGCGTACAACCCGAACGGGTAGTAAGAATCGGTGATGATAATATTATTATTATTATTATTAACTGAGAGAAAGCAAAGATAAAGCTTTTCTCAATAAGTTCTGAAGGTTCCTCAGCGGTGATATTGGATGTACCCGTTCGGGTTGTACGCATATTACCTAATTATGTTGGGGGGGGGGGGAAAATTTTAAAAAATAGTAACNATAAAACCCTGTTTTTATACAAATCTAGGTGGGTAAAAGAGAAAGCATATTACCTAATTATGGTGGGGGGGGGGGGGAGAATTTAGAAGATATGTAGCCTACCATCATTCGGATTGAGGGAGAATGGAGAAAGATTTAGTAGAAAAAAAACCACACTCGATACAACCAACTGGATTTCGAACTCTAATATCTCGTCTATTAGAAGTCCAGTCTATTGCCAGAGTGATGCGTTATACCATTGAGCACCGAAGCGAGTAACAGACGTTAAATGAGAATCCTGTGCCAGAAGCTGTACTCTATATTGAGTAGGGATGCGCAACTGATGGCTCGTAACACAACACCTATCCACGAGATCATTACATCTGAAACATTTTTTTTTGCGCACGCCGTCTTACTAGCAATCTAGGCTGTTCGCGTATTTACACCAATGGTCTGGGGATGAGGTAGGTATGATCTATAATAAATGTACCCGCATTTGCGTGCATAGATAATGGAAAGCCATATAGGAAAAAGTAATTATGTAGAGTACACGCTTATGGATTTGAACCCCGACCTACCCGTCACCGACACACCAGACAAGACCAGACACTTAAGTTCGTGTGGTTTGTGTATTGTAACATTTTTACCATCTGCTACAAACGACAGTGGAAGTATGCGTCATTTGGCTTATGAATACATAGAAGTGAATCTAATTAAGTTTTTAGCTTTCGGACAAGGCTATTTCTATAGAGATCCATCTATCACTTTGATATTCTCGTTCCAGGAACCAATACGCCAATCCAAAACAATGCCTTAAAGTCCTATTCGAGTAGTCAGACACATCATATTAACGTTTTATAGACAAAAATAGAATAATACTAAGACTACGAAATACCTTATTCGTCAAATATTTAAGCTTGTT
Source organism: Timema genevievae (assembly GCA_902155825.1). NCBI lineage: Eukaryota > Metazoa > Arthropoda > Insecta > Phasmatodea > Timematidae > Timema > Timema genevievae. The sequence continues at coordinate 132,375 of CABFWO010000159.1, read as the reverse complement.
GATAAATTCTTACTATACATGTTTTGCTTGTTTGTCAATCGGTTCATGTAAGATGGACTATCAGAAAGTTAAACAAACTAAATACTACAAATATTAATATACATAATATAAAACAGCAAACAAAACAAGAAAAAAAAAATTGACAGCTTAGCTCAGTCGGTAGCTTATCTGTCCACTGAACTAAGGGTCCCGGGATCGAATCCTGGCATAATGACTACATCTAATTGGCCTCTTAGCGTATTACCACAAATCATTATTTTGTAATTCAATTCAATGTTTATTTTTATTGATCAGTAAAAAGTTTGACTGATAAACCGAATGACTTTAACTACACTCAAAGCTAGCCGGCTCTAACGGGGTGGTGGGGTTTGTGGGGCAGCATCGTATAAAGTCTCCAAAACGAAGGTGATAGTTTTTGATAAGGACGGATCAGAAAATGATTTTCAGCTTAGTAAAAATGAAAAACTGTTAGAACAAGTGAATGATTTTGTATCTGGGCAGAATGTTCTGTAAAAATGAAAGGATGATAGTGAAATGGACAGACGGGTGAATGTATCTCGGAGAGTAGTTGGATGTAGGTGGACTATTGCTAAGAATGAAGTAGTATCGAAAGAGGCAAATATGGCAGTATATAAAAGTGTGTTGATGCCAACATCTATTTACGGATGTGAAGAGTGGGTTTGTCAGAAAAAAACACAAAAGCAAGGCGAATGAGGTTGGAATGAGATATCTAATAAATGTATGTGGAAAAACTTGTATGGACAAAGTCAGTAATGAATGGGTGCTGAAGAAGTGTGGTTTGAAAAGAAATCCAATAAGTCAATGTGAAATAAGTGTCTTACGATAGTTTGGGCATGTTGAGAGGAAAAGTGTTTGTTTCGTGAGACCATTTTTCTCTCATATGTTTGAACTTTTAGAATCTAGTTGGCAATAAAATGAAAAAAAAAATAGTACCAAAAAATCATACGTATTACTTTACTTAGTTAAATATCATCAAAAATAGACCTCGGCTAAAAAAGTATTTCAGACAAATTATTTTTGTTGTTTTTGTTGTTGAATACGATTCTGCAATGAAAAACACAAGGTCCCCTTTAAAAAAAAAGGTTGATCTTGAGATGACCTTCAGGACGTCCACTAAATAAAAAATATATCATGTTATTTTGTCAGCGTCTCAAAACCAAGCAACTTTGTATGAAACATATTTTTCTCAAACACGTTTTTTTGTAAGATATTTCGTTGTGCCAACTTAAAAAAAACTGCCCTGTGGATATTGTTTTGGTATCAAAATATAGGCTAGGACAAAAGAATTTACTTTTTGTTTCTGGATTCGTCCTTATAATCATAAAAAAACACACCTGGCTCAAGGTTTTATGTGTAGTATTAGTGGTTGCTGTCATAAATGTCAAGTTAGTTTGTAAGTTATATTAGGATATCAAAAGGTGAAATCAAATTTACCTTAAATCCTTCAGCATTCTATTAAGTTTTTGAAGCAATAGCAAATATGATAGTTTCTGAATTTATTTTATTTTAGGCCTGTTGGCCATGACGTAAAATTAATATTTAAATGTTGTATTTGAAACATAAAATCTTGATATGAGCTTATTTATGTATGGAAAATAGAAATTTGGGAAACTGGACGTATTACGTGGCAGACTCAGGTGGGGGGAGGGGGGTTACCAAAATATAGCTTTCTGTCCTCGCGTCAGGTAAATACAAGCACAGTTCTTTAAATATTTTTCTTCCTTGTATTTCATTTTCTTAAGCTTGTTAGCTTAATCAGCTGATATACGGTAATTGCCACTAGAGCACATACACAAAATAAATAAAATAATATATTCAACCTTAATGTGCATCCTTCAATTAACTCTTCAGTACGTTCGGTACGTGATACCGCACACAGTAGGCCCGACTTGACAGTACAAAACACTTCCTAGAACTCATCAGAAGCTTAAAACTAAAAAAAAATGGACTTATATTTTTTTAAAAAACCTCCCTAGCTTTGTCGGCTTGAACTACCGTAAAAAATGGTATTTACCTAAGGGTACAGGAAGAGTTAATATTTGACGAAGCGAGGAACCCGTATGACGGAACCTTTTCTCTGATACAACCAGCTCTTTTTTTTATCTCTATATTAAATAAGTGGAACTCGAGAGGCAGCCAAAGGGGTGTTTTTCTATAGGGGGGTCCTTATGTTTCGGTTCAGTGGTGGTACATCAGTGATACGGGAACAATCAGGTGTGTTATATGGCGATACAATCATAACTATGATCGAGTTTCGTGAATTGTGTGTTCGGTTTTTATATGGAACTGTTTCTTTAGAATCGTTATTCGAATCACAAAATGAGGTAAGGCTATTGAATTATTCTTCACCTAATTAAAAAGTAAATTGTGATATGTAGCAATACAATATTTGATAGTATGCAGTTATAGAAATGCAGGCCTATACATTACTTTAAAATAACAGCCAAGTATAACAAGTCGATATAGCGGTGTTATACGACATTAGATGAACTTCAAAAAAGTAGAATGTAAAAATAAAGTGACCAGATTTAACCTTTTTATATCGTTGAAAATGTATCTCCTAATTTTCTTACGAATGGGTCTATCCAAAAGTTAAAAAGTTTTCTAGATCTACTTTCATATAGTCATACATCAAGTCACGTGATACGCAACTATAGCTTATATATATATATATATATATATATATATAAAAACACTAATAATATAGTAAAATGGTATTAATTTTGACAGCAAAATATTTATTTATAATTTATAAAAGTCCACCAAATGTCCATTCATAAGAAAATTAAGGTATATGTTAAATAATGAACGAGAAATAGCTCTGTCAGAGTAAGGCCATAAATAAAGTTTTAGATTCTTAATTTATATCCCTGTATAATTTTTAATCTAATAGTTATTAATTTCAATGGGCTATAAATAAATATGTTTTGCAATACTTTTAATTAAATCGTTCAAGTTTATTTACTAATTTATTAGCTCCGAAGAGTTTCTTGACCAAATGGTTTTATTTTACAGCTTCGTAAAAATCAAATCATCACACTTTTAACTTCTTTATATATTTTATTTTAGTAAGTGTTTCTTATTACTTATCGGTTTTGTTTGTGTTAGGGTATACTGAGGCAGTGTTATACTTTTAGGTCAAAATTCCTTTGTGTACAAGTTGATAACATAACATATTAAATAGTTTAATAAAATATGATGATAGTGATGAGACACTAAATATTTTCAAAACATTTAACTAACAAAAAGTACTGTATTTTATTACTTTTACCATAGCAGATCGAAATAGTTTTATGTCTAATAATATAAAATGTGTTATTCTAATAAAGTTAGGTTGTCTATTATCAAACAAAAACAAAAATTGTCACAATCTAGTTTGTTTGATTTTTACTTTCTCATATAAAGTGAAAGTATTGTAGATTAATTTGTAAAAATTTTCAAACTCTATATTATGATGAATATTTAAGTGTTATATGTGTCCAAGCCCAGAAAAGAGGATTTTTCAATTCTATCCGTCTTTGGCCACAGATATGAAATGGGTAGATGTATTTTGTCCAAACTTGATATTTAGATTTTATAGGGCAATACCTTGGGATTTTCTTTTTAAATTTGGGCTTTAGCCCTTAAATTAAAATTTGGGCTTTAGCCCTTAAATTAAAATTTGTTTAGTGATGAATGATTTTTGAAAATTTGAAATATTTTGAAAATGTATCCAAAGATTTTGTTTAGAATGTTTATATCTCGAGAGTATTTGACATGACAAATAAAACTGCATACAATTTTTCTTTGGCAGAAATATTGCTTAAGGTAGTTTACTGATGACTGTTCGTTTAAATTTGCATTCAAATAAATTTTTAACTATTTTGTTCAGAATTGGTATTGGAGAACTATTTTACATGATAAATAATAATATATATATAGGCCTATATTTAAGAATAAATTAATTTAAGCGTAGTGTATAAATTCTAGAAAATTTGAATTTTTCTTAAATTTGCCTTGAAGATTGAATTAAAACTGGATATCTGGGAATGATTTATCCTGATAAATTAGAATATATTTTTATGTTTAAAAGTTAAAATTATCATATGGTAGTTAACAAATAACTTATTTTTGGAAATTTGAAATTTGTCAAAAACATGTCAACAGTTTGGTTTAAAGTTATATTATATGTAAAGTGTTTATGTGACTAACAAGATGATGTGTTTACTTTTATTAGTGAAACTTTCTTAAGGCTGGTTTACTAAAAATATATTTTTGAAAATTTTCTTCTCAGCTATAATACACAATATGAAAAAGTTGTGTGATAGTGTCGTACCATTTATTTCTTAATATATTCACTGATAATGGATAGTTTTATCTTCCTTTAAGAGTTAAGTTTTAAATTTTCATATAAAAGTAATTAATCAAAGTAGTTACTTAAATTTAACAGTTAAATAAATAATTAACTTGCATTAAACAAAAATAAATTTCCCAGTTCACATCCAGACATAAGTAGTTTTGCCTGTTATAGATACTTATGATACCTTACTGCTCTAGTTTTCTTTTATTAAAATAATTTAGAGGGTTAATTTGATCACAATTGGCTACAGAAACGTAATTTTTCTAAAAATTTAAGAAGCATCTACACGTTAGAGTTGAGGTCAATGCCCGGCCTGTCAGTATAACCTTTCTCTGAACACACAACCCCTGACTCCAAGAATATAAATAAATAGGCAATATTATGAACACATACAAAACTTTGTATTTAAAAACTACGCCTGAATACAGGAATTTGAGCCGCAACTTTTAAAGTAGGGATGTAGGGAACACGAGAAAAGGCCAGTATTTTTGCAGTTTTTATAGCAAAACTTTTTTTTTTTCAAAATGAATCGAATATTGCTTCCGTGCAAACATAGAATTTAATTTTATTCACAAAGTGATATCAACCATTGTTGAATATCTATTTTGAGCATAGTGGCATTAAATGACAAGTTTTTAAATGCAGAAGAAAATTCCAGGACATTCTTGGAAGATATTTAAAAACTGTTAAGACCAACATATGAAGAAAAGTAGATTTTGTACTGGAGCCATATTTAAATACTTTGATCAAAAAATGTTTTGCTATGAAAACTGCAAAAACATTGAAATTTTTTCGCATTACCTACATCTATGCCTTAAATAAGTGCATCAATTTTCTAACACCATTCCATAGATGTTGATACCGCCATCAGTGATTATTTTAAAACAGAAACAATGATTGACGTGTGGAATCGTCAGCTATTCTGTTAATATTTTAAACATTATGAGCCAAAAATCTCTCTTTCAATTCCCATGTACATATGTCTTTAAAAAAATAGAATAATTATTGCTGAACAATGCAAAGTCTGAACCAAATATTAGTTTAAATTCAATAACTAGGTACAGAAAGCAACCAAACCCATTTTTGTAACTTTTTAGGGAAAATAAAAAACATATAGGTCCTATAAATGTTTCATGATCTGTTTGGGGTTGCTTCATATTTGTTTAAAGATTTTGCGGCTTAGTGATTTATCTAATGGAGTGGTTCATTTAATTTCCTGGATCTCTGGTTTTAAATAAGTATGTGTATATATATAAACTTATATATATACATATACTTATATATATATACATATACTTATATATATATATATATACATATACTTATATATATATACATATACTTATATATATATATATATATATACAACTTTATTCCTTTCTTCATCAACTCAGATAGTACGGTCTATAAGCGAGTTTCACAGTCAGATCCAGTATCACCTCAAGTGTGGTGCTACACTAAATGCGGGACACCTAGCTAAACCAGAATAGAATGGGCCGGTTTCACATATAAAACTGGCTCATGCCATTCTTATTTAGGTATTTGTAGACCCACATTTAGTGTAGCACCACACCTGAGGCGTACTCAATCTGACCATAAAACTGACCCATTTATCTTTGGAGATTCGATATGGTACATATTTATAGTATGTAAATGAATTTTTTACTAAAGAATTTGTGCTTGATTTTTATAAGAAGTGATGGCTATTGATTGGTAAGGCTAACAAGCTATTGAACGAAGTGGTGATGAATTGAACTGAGCCAATGTTTTAGTGATTCACTTCAGTGGCCACATGATCTGAGGCGCTACTCTCACAATAGACTATACTGCTGATGAAGGGGGATAGAGGTTCGAATCACAGTTGAGTATACTGTAGGTTTTTTCTAAAATAGTTTTACACTCTCCCACCACTCAAATTCGGGTACATTTCTTATAAATATAACCTTTCTAATCCCTAAAACCACTAGTGTTATTAGTACATAGGCGTATAACCCGAACGGGTAGTAAGACGCGGTGCTAAAAACACTTATGCTTTAGTGCGCTTCTGTACAATTCGTCCACAGCTCAATCAACAATGCTACCACCCACTTCGGTGGTCACGTGGTCAAACGCATTAATCTCGCGTTGGACTAGACTTCCAAAGATGGGGAAATTGTGTTCGATTCCGGTCGGGTGCACTGAGGGTGATTCTTTATAAATGATTTTCACTATACCTCCACGCAAATGCGGGTGCACTTCCTCTAAAATCTAAACTAAGCCTTCCTACTCCCTAACCCATTAGGGTAATCAATTACATAGGTGTATGACCTGAACAGGTAGTAAGACGCAGTGCTAAATAAAACCCTTTGGTACCATAAGGACATCATTTTATCACCAATCGATGTATCACCACCAAAAACATAGGTTTATATAAAATAACCTGTATATTTAGTTCATTTCTGTACGCACCGATTCAAAATAATATTAAGTTATATTAAATACTGTCGGGTATTGAACAAGGACCTCTGATCTACTTACTTGGTGCCTATAAACACTCCACGAAGGGTTCTTCTACTGCCCGACTCCAGTATATGGGGTGTTAGCGATACCGAGTAATGTGATTACTCTGATCGTGAATGAGATAAAAAAAAAAGATCCACGCACGTTTTTTTTTATTCCTGACCACTACCCCCCCAGCCCCCACACACGACGAGGGCGGGTTGTGTTACCACCAGAACATTCCTAGGGAATTGTTTTTCCCACGGTTTTTTTTAAAGGTGGCAGACCTGTCACGGTTGTAAATACAACACGACTGCGTCCCCGGAGACATCACTTGGTCACTAGTGTAGAGTTGGTATCCGACCCCAACTGTCTCGCCAATGGCATTTCTCTTTCACTTTCTTTCTACTCTTAGAAAGAGGCGTAGCATTGGACGTACACTCAGGGCCACCTCTAGCATAATTTTGAGCCCAGCCGAACATTGATTTAAGCGCCCCCTCCTCTTTAACGTCCTATAAACTTGAAAGGAACTCATCACAAGATGGATGAATTTCTTACGTTCATGCCCACTGGTTATAACAGGGATACAAGTTGTAATAAACAGCAAAGAATATTATTACAATATCAAATATAAATGAACAATGTATTAGTTTTTTAAGACATCGGTGGCGTGTAACCTGCCCCGCTCGCCCCTTGGGGTGGACCTGCATACATTCAAATACAAACCAAAAAGGAAGGACTCAAAAATTGAACCCCCTCTTCCTTCTGTTACTTTGTCATAGTTCTAAAAACCCTCTTTGGTGGCCGATTGGTCTAAGGTGTCAGTCTTACAATATGATAGACTGTGGATGACTGGAATATTGGGGTTCAAATTCCGGCTGGTTGTAATGAGCGTGGTTTTCCCTAAATTGTTTGGAATTTTTCCTCCACGCAAATGTGGTTACACTTCCTCTAAATTCAACCTTCATCATCCAAAGCACATTAGCGTAATTAGTACATATGTGCATATCCCCAATGGATAAAAAGATACGGTGCTAAAAATAATATATCATATAAATAAAGTATTGTGTTCGATAATATTTTCGACCTTGAGGCTTTTATGATGGATCTCGACCTTTTATGTGCCTCAGAACTAAAAAAAAAACACCTTAATATTCTGTCTCTCTGTCCCTCTGTATGTCTATCTATACCTGGGGCTTAATCAGGAGAGGTTTATATTTATTTTATATGGTCATACCTTAAGGCCAAATTGTCATTTTGATTCTAAGCTCTAAAATTAAGAATAGTTATTAATGTCTGATTTTTTATATATTTTTTTAACTTTTGTTTAAAATCGATATCTTAAGAATGTTTTACATGATAAATAGGTATGTATCTTCGTTTTTCTAAAAAAACATAATGTAATTTTAGATTAGTTTACCTAATGATTGACTTTATAAAATACGAGTTAAAAAAAATGGATTTAACAATTTGGTTCAAAATTTGTTTCTGTAGAGTTTTTAATAAGACTATCAAAATAATACTTTTTTTATGAGAACAAAATACGTTGGGTTGTTTACTGATAAACAGGTTTTAAAAACCATGTTCCTAACTTAAAAAAAACTAATGTTTTACCATTAATTTTGTGTAATCTTCATAAAAAACTGAAAACGTTATCACTTCCCAATATAATCGTTAAGATCATTCAAGCTTAGACCCTCAGCTGCTGACCAGCCACATCTGAAAGTCCCTGTTTTGAATCCTGGTTGGGGTCAACATTTAATCTACATTTAATTTGATAATGAAGTAGGAGTGACTCCACACACCAAAAATTCTCTCATTTTTATTACAATTTTAAGGGATTTTTTTGAGGCATTTAAAGTGCATTTTCTGAACCGACTGATTATATCAGCACACGAGAATTTTCTATGAACGAGAGCGAAAGGGCCTACCAATTTTGCAGGGAAAGGCATGTTCGCATACCTTTCAGGGTTCTTTTACATTCCACAATTGAAATGGGATGGACGGGTTTACTTCCTTTGTCCCTCGGAACCAAAACTATACAGGGCTATTCAGATATATAGGTAAAATATTATACAAACTATACGGGTGACAAATATTTCCACGTAATTAATTTGGAGTCGGCGACGCCAAATAGCGCCGCTACAAGACATCAAAGTAGGCGTTGTATGCACCTAGGGGGTAGTCAACACACGCAGCAGCACGCCAAGCAAACCAAAGCAGGCATTCACACCCACTCCCTCCCCTGACACACACGATGATCCCAGCGTAGCAGCAATTACTTATGGGTACTTATAGTCAGGCCATTCACTTCATGTTACTAGTCATAATTTACACCCCATTCCGCTTGTTATGTGCTGAAGATTGATTAGTTACCTACCCCTTAGGTGCACACAACAACACCATTTGGCATCGTCGGCCACAGGTTCATTACAATAAAATACTTGTCTTGTCGACAACCTGTATAATATTTTACCTGGAGATCTGAATAATTCTGTACATACAATGCTTTAGTATATCTTAGAAAGGCAACCACTCTCTCAGTATTCGAATAACAAGATTTTCAGGTCGAATGAGGATTGTCCGACCTCCGAATCCCGACATTTTTAAGGTGCTAAGACCCGCATCGGTGGGAACGTAGGCTAAGCCCCTTATGGCGTCTGTTATGATAGGAAATCGGAGGTTGGGTTTCGAATTATTAATGGGTGTACTAAGGTTGATTCTTCCAAAATAGTTTGTCACTGTCCACGCAAATCTGGCTATATTTCTAATAAATCATAGCTCCCTCCCTCTTATCCCATTTGCGTAAATATTCGGATAGCCCGTGCAAGTATATGTAGTAAGCGAAGACTTGGTACACATATTTAAAAGTTGTATAAGTTACCTGTAATCCCACTAAATATGGTAGTAGGATTCTGGAAGAAAGAACTGTAAATGACAGTTTAGTCCCACACGTTGGTAAAAATGCTCTCATATAACCTCAAGTAATATGATTTACATCGCTAACTTTTCATAGATATGATTAATACTTATAACATAACATAAATAACAAAGTACTATAGTTACTAGCACCTTATCTTACTATCCGTTCGGGTTATACGCACCACGCTAATGTGTAATGGTAGGGTGATTGTGAGATGAAATGGAGGACCTACAGTTTAACGTGGGATCCGAACCCCGGTAGAGGCCTGGCATTCTTCACATTCACAAGTTGTTATTAATACACGTCTTATCAGAGGTGAAGGAAGGGTTTGGCAATCAGATAAATTTGTGCCGGGACCGAGGATTGAGCCCCGGACTCCCAGCACAGAAGTCTGACACCTTACCCCTAAACCGCCAGGTCACCCAATAATAAAGTAAAATGCTATCAATTTTGATCTCAAAAGATTATGATTGTAATTTTTAAACCGGTTATTCCTACCAGAATCAGGTTATATATACATAAATACAAACTAATTTTCATAGATTTCTTTAGATTTATCAATTTCCTTTATTATAAAAATATTTAACAATATGCCAGCAATCACATAAATAACATAATTTATCCACTTTACTTATATAACACATTGATAGTCTTTATTTAATGCTTAGTCATTTTTTTGTATAAAACAAAGTGCATCTATTGGTTTATCTTCAAAGCAGATGCGCTTTAACAAAAGAATTGTTAGTGAAATCCATCCGATTATTTTTTATTTTTTTGTAATATCTGCCCTCAAAAAGAGTTTTGTAAAATACAAACCTATTTTTTTGCGGCAAAAATTGATCAATTTTTTTTTTAATTTCTTAGGTATTGATAATATCAATCAAAAGTGACTTGTGAAGGTCACATTACTTGTGTGAATACGTGACATTAGGTCTAGTAACTTTTTAGCTGTGATATAAGGCTCTTCATATAAGTGCCTGACTAAATCTACCCTATTTAGCTGCTTTTCCTTAAATGACATCCCACTGCAAGGAAGTAGAAGATGGGCAGCCTAGCGTGACCGACTGTGTGTTGAGGTTCTAGCCGCTAGCTTTGTGTCATCACTTTCAAATTACACATGTTTTTTATTTAAAGATTAAATTGTCTGGTTTGAACTTATCGCGGGTTTCCTTTTTTGTTTTCATGCTGACACAAGAATTACTAACGACTCATTCTAAGTGGCAACAAATATATAGTATAAATCTAAGAGAAAAATCAGCTGGATTTACTCGAAAAAAGGACAGGGATTAAAAATACAATGAAATCCCATATGTAAAAATGCCCCCTGAGTTCCGGTCGGAAATAAAATCACAAATTTACCATCTACTACGATCAAGTTAAATGAAACATTTTACGACGTTGTCCTCTATTGTTTTAAATTATTAATTCTACTACATAATACCATATTTTAAAATTAAAAAGTTGGTAATGGTTGGAAATCAGAAGATACTTTAAAAGAATGTGATGCACAGTGTTTACAATTCTTTTTAGTACCACGTATTACTTACTGCCTGCTTGGATTATAAGCTTATGTACTAATTACGCTAAATGGTTTTAGGGATGAGGAAGGTTTTATTCATAGGAAATGTACTCGCATTCGCGTGAAGGGAAAGTGGAAAACAATTCTGGAAAAACCACCCTCAGTACACCCAAAAACAAGATTCAAACCTCGATATCCCCGTCATCGGCAATCTAGTCTACGGCTAGAGAAACACCTTAGACCATGCGGCCACCAAAGTGGGTTACAATGAATTGAGATCTACTAGTATGTTTGCACAGCATCTTACTATCTGTACGTGCTATTCGCATTCAGTTACACTTGTTGGGTAGGGATAAGTAAGGTAGAATTTATATAAATTGTATCCAAATTGGCGTGAAAGGAGGTTGGGAAACTATTTAGAGAAAAAAAAACCGCTCTCGGTACACACGGAGGGGATTAGAATAACAACCTTCTCATCATCGACTGACCAAACTAGATGTAAGTTACTTGTTATTAAGTCCATTGAAGACTGATGCAGGTCACGGGTCACATTAGAAAAAATAAGTACATGTGAAAGGTAAGTTTAGAGGCAGAGAAACAAGAAACAAGAAATAAAGAATAAAGAAGAATAAAGAAACAAGGCTAGACAAACTAACTAGAAAAGCAGTGTACATACATATAAAACTTGTCACTTTTGAAGCAGTCCTTTACTTCGTCTTGTTTGAAATTTTGATTTTCTTAAAACTAATAATTCTCTTCGAGGTATTTTTGTCGTAATCATCTTATAAGATGTTTATTTCATGTGCATTAAAAACTTGGACGTGATTACTATAATCATGATTAGTGTTGACAGCGGTATCAATCTCGATTAAGTGTAAAATTAAAACCTGTACACGGGAGTCGAACCCGGGAGCTTTGGCTTTGTGCGGCAATTTTTTACCACTAAACCATCCTGGTTTGTTTCGTATACGATGTCATCTTTCTCTTGTTTTTGGTGTATTGAGTCTAACTACTAGTTTATTTATGTTTGGGACATACATTTGCATATCTGGCAACCAATTTAGCTGAGTGGCTTGGTTTCCAGTTATTGATCAGATAAACTTGGTGGTGGGTATATTTACGTTAAAGGATATTGGAAAGTAGGATTGCAAGGCCAAATTATGATTAAATTTCTTTTACAATGAGAATACTGGTAAATAATACTAAGCTAATTTAATACAAAGTGTAATATTCGCTAACTACACTTTCCTTCCCCTAGTATAATATAAAAACGATAATACAAGATTTTTTTGTTGAAACATTAACCATACAGTGTTAAATATAATATACAAATTAAATAGGCTGATTGAAACCAGATGTTTGGAGTAATAGGTGTCTCCAATATGTTTTTTAGTGTGAATAATTTTTAATATCCATTTGAAAGATGTTAATTCCTTGAGATATTACACTATGACCCCCCCTATTATTATAAGCTAGGCCATAGTGGAACTTAACACCCGTCTCGGTGGTGTAGTTAGCTAATGCGCGAACTTCGTGTTGAGCTAGACTGCCGAGGACGGGGAGATCGAGGTTCGAATCTAGCTCGGGTGAACTAAGGGTGGTTTTTCCTAAATGGTTTTCCATTCTACCTCCACGAAAATGCGGGTTCCCTTCTTCTATATTCAACCTTCCCAATTCCTAACCCATTAGAGTAATTAGTACCTAGGCGTATAGCCCTAAAGGGTAGTAAGACGCGGTGCTAAGTATTATTATTATTATTATTATCATCATCATCGTGGGACTATGAAAGGTAATATTGCTTCCTCTCAGGATATATATATATATATATTTGCCATCTCATCTTGCTATTCACTTGGGTTACTACATTTAGGCCTGTATTAATAAGTACGCAAAGTTGGAGGAAGGTTTACTTTAGAGGGAGTGTATCCGAATATGTGTGGAGGGAGAGTGTAAAACCATTTAGGAAAAACATTCCTCGGTACATCTGACCAGGATATGAACCCCAAACTCCCTTTGATCAGCAGTTCAGTCCTTTACGAGAGGGATGTTTTAGGACTAACCGACCACCAAAGCGGGTTCAGGGTAAATGAAGTGTATAAAAAAGTTACTAGAGCTACTTTAACCTATTCATAGTTTAGGTCATGTAATACGCAGTTGTCACTTTTGATAGCTATTATCAATACCTATAAAATAGCAATAATAAAATAGTAAAATATTATCAATGTTGTCCACAAAGAATAAATTTGTATTTTATTAAAGATGTTTCAAATATCCATTCATAAGAAATTTAAGGTATACATGTAGGGACATCTAACTAAGGAACTAAAATATTGTCTACAGGAATAATACAATTTGTATTGTTTATTAACGAAATCATCCAAACGATATTTATCACAAGAAAATATAGGTTTTGGCACATATTATTATGGGAATAAACTTATCTCCAGTTAATTACGTATCTGATTAATTGTCCCGTTGACTGTAGCCGGGCTATGTGCAGGTTGACTACAACCTGACTATAGCCCATGATTGGCGTGCTGATAAGGTCCAGAGTTGCACGCTCCGCTGGACATATCCCTCTGGCTGTCGCTCACAAGTTCCTCTTATCGCGATGTGACGGGGCCTCCCTACACCACTCCTGTGTTAAACTTGTCTCACGCCACTGCACCAGGTATATATAGGCCCAGTCTTCGGGTGTGTGGGGGCCCAGAGTTCGTATCCAAGATATGACATTCGTCAAGTGACACGCGGCTCGTGTCGGCAGTCTGGTTCGATATTGTTCACTTCCTGTTTCTTCTATGACTGACTCTAGTTCTGTGTGTTTGTGTACACGGTTTTATCACTATTTATAACTGCAACTTACTAGCTAATAACCTTTGTTAGACATGATAAACAACATTATATACTTTTTTCCTAAAAAACATTTATTTAAGATAAGATTCATATAACATGTACTTGAAATCGAAATTTAAAAAATAAAATTGTTTCAAAAACTTTGTTTTAAAATGTATATCTTGATGGTGTTTTAAACTTAAAATAACACTGTATACTTGCTATTCGTAAAATTAAAAATAGAGGTAGTTTTAAAATGACCAATTAAAAAAAATTGAATATTTCTAATATGGGTTTACCGATTTTGCTCAAAATTAATATCTAGGGAGGATCTTACATCATAAATATTATTATATAATAGTTTATATTTGAGGGTAGTTTAATGATGAGTAGTTTTTGAAAATACGAGATTAATAAAACATGGTTATAACAATTCTACTTATTATTTTCCTATATCTGAGGGGTAATTCAAATGAATATCAAAATTACATGTATGTTTTTAGGGAAATTTAAAAAGCGTTACTTTACTTAAATATTTTTTTTGTAATTTTTTGTTGCATATAAAATTATAATAGATTATATGATAAAGTTTGTACAACTGAATAGTAATATTTATTTTAAATGCGATTTTAAAGATGAAATATGCCTCATATATTTTTATTGGGCCAGTTTCATAAAGAGCTGACACTATTTTTCATTCATTTTACTCTATAGGCCAATTATTATTTGTTTCTATTTATGTAATCTTTAGTAATAAAGCTAGTATTTAATTTACATGTAGTTAAATCATACTTTTTTTAAAAGGTTTTTTAGCTGTGTCGTTTGTACATTACTTGTGGATCGTTGCAGCGATTTCTGCAGAGTATTGAACTAAAATGTATTCTAAGCTTTTTATCTGGAAAAGATCTCTATTAAAAGCATTCCCTCGACTTTCTAGCTAATAGTTTATTCGTCAAAAGTTATACACTTTACATAGGGTTATTATTTTTAACCAAAGACAAATATTTTATCTAGCCATATACAACTATATACAAGTCATGGTTTCCATGTTGATGTACACAAATAATTATTGTCCAGATGGGCCCTTGCGTACACAGAATGAAAAGCTGGAAAATTCGTTAGGACATTTGGGTTTTTGTTTTAAGTTTCTATTTTTGTCGACATCCCAGACCCATAACGCTTAAAATGGGTGGCAAACCGTTTCAACCATTTTCTCGCAATTTCACTTACCGGGAAAGGGCTTATCAAATTATACATAGGAGCAGAGGTAAACATTCAAAGACAAAGAAGAGGAAGGATAAAAATCAACAATGCTATATCTATATAATTATATAACCTGATATCATCGATTGGTTTGATAAATATACAAATAACTGCCGTAATCTTTCTATTTGTTGTACCATACCACTAAATTAAGAAATTAGTTTGTATTATTTGTAATCAGAGAGAAATATTTTATCTACATATATATACTTATGCACATAGCAGGGTTTCCATGGTGAAGTAAACAAAGAATGAAAAGCTGAAAATTCTCTGAGAAAGTCAGCTTTTTGTTGGAAACTACTATTTTTCTCGACATCCGAGATCCCTAACCTTTAAAATTAGTCTTTTTTGTCAAAATCTGTTCAGCCATTTCCTAGCAATTTCTATAACTGCAAACGGGCTTATCAAATTAGAGTAAGAGAGAGTTAGCGATTGAGTTTAAGAGAGGGAGTTAGAGAGAGAAACTGAGAAAGTGAGTTTGAGAGAAAGAGTGTTGAGAGAGAGTTAGTTTGAGGTAGATACAGTGAATTTAAGATAGAGAGAGATTGAGATATAGAGTTAGAGTGGTCTTGAGAAATTTTGAAATAGGAGTTTGAGAGGGAGGGAGTTTGAGAGAGGGGGATTGTATGAAAGAGAGAGAGAGCGTTTGGGAAAGAGAGAGCATTTGAGAGAGCTTAAGAGAGAGTATAATAAAGATAATGTGAGATAAATTGTGTGATAGAGAGTGTATGTAAGGGTAGATAGCGTGTTAGAGAGAGAATGCGAGAATACTATATGAGAGTGTGTTACAGTGTGTGTGTGTGTGTGTGTGTGTGTGTGTATGTGTTGGGAGAGAGTGTGAGAGAGAGTGTGTGTGTGTGACCACGAGACATAATGTCAGTATAAAGAGAGAATGTGAAAATATAGATGTGGTATTCAAACATTACGGTTCTTTGAAATATCATTCCTTCAAAATTAAATATCAACATGGAAACATAACTGAACTTATTGTATTTGTAAGAATGTGAAAATATAGATGGGGTACACAAAATATTATTTTTAAATATATATCCTCAAAATTAAGCGGTAAAATGAAAAATATCTTAACTTATGCATTTGTATTGTGTTACTATTTGCAAAAATGAACATTAAAAGTCATTTTGAATAAAATGAACATAAAAACCTATTATTTGAAAAAAGTGACCACCAAAAATCATACTTATAGTCAAAATGGATATTTTTAAACATTATTCAATATCATTTTATCGTTTTTGAGCTTACAATACATACCAAAACATGGGCCTAGTTAAACATTATTTTATCATGCGCGAAACATAACGTAGACAATATTTTCACGAACTTAGCAACTAAACCTTTTAATTTTCGAGTTATGCTCAATATTATTGATTTAAATGCAAATTACCGACAGCAACTTTCTATTAAAAAATTAATATTTCACAAATTTAGATATTTCAATTTAGATGTGCTATGACCAGCATCCAAAGAGAAATGTTGATCCAAAGAAAAAATTGTGATGTGTTTTCACCAACAAATAAAGATTGAGTTATTATTTTTTAGCCAAAGAGATCTATTTTACTTAGAGATGTACAGCCATTCAGCAAATAACGTTTACCATGGTGACTAAACAAAAAATGAAAAACTGAACATTCTCTGTGAAAATCGGGTTTTCGTGGAAAACTACTATTTTTCCCGACATCCTGAACTCCTAACCATTAAAATGAGTGGTCGTTTGTCAAAATCAGTTGTCATTTCCTCGTGATTTCTATTACCGGAAACGGGATTATCAAATTATATATAAGGATTTAAATATAAATAAATTTACACATGTATACAAAAGAAAGTAATTAAATAAGTCATAATCTAAGATAATATAGATTTTTGTTTACTTTTGAAATAAAAAAAAGTCTAAAAAGGAAGGCCACTATTCGTTCAGAATCTTTACACTATTGGGGTAGGAATTATGAAGGTAGAATTTATAAGAAATGTACTCACATTTTAATGGAGTAATCCTAACGGGAGTAAGACGCGGGGCTAAATAAAAAACTTAAAATGGCTCCACAACTTCATAATAACTATCATCACATCAACTCATTGCGGGTACGACTTGTATACAACCTCCAATGGTGTACCCTGGGCAACGTTCTGTGTCACCAGAGCGCCTAATAGTCTACACATAAGGTGAACAAATCTGGATGTTAAAGTCCCTCCCGGTCATAAAACAAAAGCCTTCCAATGGAAGCTGATAACACGCCATTTAACAGAGATCCATTTTTAGTTTTAGTCGAGGATCCAATCGGGGAAACTTATAGCGGTTTAAAGCTGCGCTAGCAACATTGCTAAAACCCACCTCGTAAGTTGAATTGTCTAAGGCGTCAGCCTCATAATAAACTGGAAGTTGATGACGGAAAGAGCGGGTTAGAATTCCTGTAAGATATACTTAGGGTGTTTTTTTCCTAAATGGTCTACCACTATCTCCCTGCAAATGCGGGTAAACCTTCTCTAAATTCCATATTTCTAATTTATAGCTCATTAGCATAATTAGTACATTTGCGTAAAGCCCGAACGGGTAGTAAGACGCAGTGCTTTTTTAAAAAAAGCTAAAATATCTGACCACACACGTGTTGTATGTACCATTTCCTGGTGGAATTGCGTAATGAAGATGTCAGGTTCGAATCCTAGCCAGGTGTACTCAAGTGATATTTTCCAAACGGTTACCCACTATCCCTCCCCTCAAATGCGAGTCGAGTATACTTACAGATAGAACCAAAAGTGCTTAATTACCCCTTTATTATTTTTTTCCCTGTCTAGAACTAAATTTTCAAAAAAAATCTTACAACGGGTAATCTAATTATTATTATGAATTTCAATAGGGGTTTATTCTGACATTAGAAGTAGTGAATACAAATAGGTAGCTATCTATTTATTTTAGTTGGTGACTTGTAGATACTTACTGTAAACCGTAAACAACAACAACTGATAAATGCCCAGAAGGAACTTGAATATGTTTTTTTTAAATTCCAGATTAAGTTCATTCAATGTCAATTTTTTGTATGTGTGTATTTCTCAGTCTTCTCTTTAAAAAAATATAAACTTTTACGTGAGTTACAATATAAATTCTTGGAGCTTAGACCCTAACTCATTTTATGGACTCACTCCCACAAAAGTGAAATTATTGAGAATAGACTGCACTCCTTTTGTTAGGGGTGTGTGAAATGGTATTCATTAAGGCGGAAGTGTTGGGATTGCATTTGGTATTTTTGCAGTTTTTATATGCAAAAAGTAATTTTGGTCAAAAGAAATCAAATCATTTTTCAGTAGAAAAACCGTTTAATTTTCTTCGCGTGGTTATATCAACATTTTCTTGAATATCTGTTAAGTGTGTTCGCGAATTTAATGACAGCCTTTTCTATTAATTTAAATTGTTTTTCATCTAATACCGCTATTCTACTGACATATATTCAACAAATTTTGATATAACCATGATAAGAAAATTAAACTGTGTTTCTGCTGAAGTATTATTTGATTTATTTTGACCAAAAATATGTTTTTCTATATAAAGTGCAAAAACACTTAACTCGCGTGCCCTACATCCTCACCTTAGTGAAAGTTTGTATTTTTTTAAATGTCTTCCCCACCAAAAACCTACTAAAGTTATATTTTTCGTTGTCAATTTATTTGTTTTTTTAACCTACCTTTGTACTACGGTTTTCCTATACTTCCCTAGTCTCCTTGTAGAGACGGATGGGTGTAGAGAGAGAACGTCCCATCTTGTAAGTAGCAATCTTATCCTGGAGGTGTTAACTTGTCACTCAATAGAGAACTAGAGAGAGAAAGAGCTAGACCGTGTGGACGGTAGCCGCTCCGGTAATCCACTGAACGCTGACAGTTTAATCCCGCTCAGGTGATATGGGATTAGTTCTGGAGTTATCACCAAGCTACAGATACGGTCCAGGTCACCCAAGGGTGTGGGAGGGGGCCTTGATAAGGGGGGAGGTCTTAGGTGTAACCCGTTGGAGAGATTGGTCTACTTAGCCTATATCTAGAGTCCATTCGCAACTGGAGTGTTGGCCACTGACAGATAGTAAAAGCTACCAGATCTACTCTCACGTATCCATTCACCACTGTAGTGGTGGCCACTGGCAGCTAGTAAAAGCTACTAGGTCTAATCTCATGTATCCATCCTCCAAACCATATGATCTTAGAGACAATGTATATCACTTATGAAAGTTAAAACTTTCACAATAAGCAATTTGTTTTTAATTAGGTTTTTTCTTTTAAACTTTTTTACATTAATAAAATACAAACTTGAAAATAACCATTTGTATGTTTATTTTTTTGGTAGAATCTTCATTTGTAGTTCACTAAAAAGTTTTACAAATAAGATCATCCAAAGAGCTGCCTTCTGTTCATAAATCAAGATGGTAAACAGGATGGAAATGAGGACCGTAAATTACGTCATACAAACAGTTTTTGGTTGTGTTTATGCGGATTTGCCTACAAAGTAAAAACGTTTTATTTTGATAACAAAAATTTAGGTTGGTCTTTTCTCTAAGTTTTATAAAAAATATTTATTTATTTCGGTGGATATTTATAACAATATATGTGTGAATATCGTATTTCTTAACATATTGTTTCATACATTATAAATCTTGTTGCCACAACATTAATGCGGAACAAAAATATAAGACTTTTATTAATATTTTTTTTTTCTTTCAACTAGTTATGAAAAGGCCAATTAAAAAGTAATCCTTGGTAAAGTATTATTAGAAGCGTTTATTAACACTTTTGAACGATAGTATGGATAGTATTATTAAGAAAATAGTAACTATTTACAAATTTGTGACTTTTAACCAAGTTTGTGATACAAATCTTCTGCTATCTGTCAGATACCACCACTCCTACGGCCAACGGACTGTATATAGTTACCGGCATCTTAGCTTAGTTCATTAATTAGGGCAGGGATGTGGAATCTTTTTAAAATAATCGTTACATAAAGGTAAATACTTGATCAAGCACAGGCAAACTGAAAATAGCACCGTTAAGGGGGCTCTGAAATTGCGGCTTCCCCTTTGGGTATGTTTTGAAATCTTTTGACACATCCTTTGTACATAAGTTTTCGTGTTAAAAAATATGATTAAAATCATTTTAGGTGGAACCTGGATGATCTTTGTATAAAAATAACGGCCCCCTTTTAAATATTTTAATGTTTGTGAAGGTATTGCCCTTTTTTTAGCATGAAGGATTTTGACCGGTAGAGATATGTAGTATTTTTTTCGGTCGCCTGTGTGTGTAGACTTTTAGCCACTCTGGTGGCACAGAATGTTTCCCAGGGAACACCAATGGAGGTTGTCTACGTGTCGTACCAGCAATGGGATGATGTGATGATGGTGATCATGAAGGTGTGCAGCCAGTAGTAATCTTAAACCTAACTTAAGCCTAATTAACCAAAACTTGGTGACCATTGGGATAAGTACCCCTCCAGGAAAAATACACATTGCACTGAATATGAATCGAGCTTGGTACCACTAGGTTCGTAGTCAGGTGCACTTACCACTGTACCACGGGGCCTGTTTGGATTTTACACTAAGAATCCTTATATCATTAAGGATGATACATAGGTGAGCACTGAAAAGGGTTGAAGATGTTTGGAAAATTCGGAATATTTATTAAGTGGATTTATATTTTTAATATATTGTTTTCACTAAAAAGTTGGCGAAAGTTATTATCAGTTAAAAAAATTTAAATTTTAAGTTTAAAGTGTTTAAAATAATGTGTGATAGCGTACATAAAACCGTATAAAACAATCCCACATAATCTTAAATATTTCTTTTCTGACCCTATCAAAACACGACTTTACTTGACAGCGGAAGGCTAGATATAAATTTCAAACTTTTTGATTTAATCTCATACGTACATTTTTTGCATGAAGTTTAATTTAATTTATTTAAAATTTAAACGCAAAGCTTACAATTTTAACTGATCAGAAAACTATTGAACATTTTGTTGAAAACGATAGTAAAAAAAATAAATCAAATAACTTCTTAAATAATGCGGAATTTCTAAACGTCTACAACACGTTTCAGTGCTCTAGAATTTAACACCCTTAAGACAACCGCACTCATTTAATTAAAGTAAGTAGTCTTATTTAAATGGCGTTAAATTTACACCCTGAAAGTTTGGCTAACCCAATTTTTATATTGGTTTTTTAAACCAAGAGCTCACATTAGTAAAGAGGCGCTATACATACTGAACTAAAGGGTTACATATCGATTGACTATGAAGATTCGCAATAGTACCTTAACATATCCTATCCCTCACATTGGTGGCTGCGTAACTCTCGCAACAAACTTAACTGCTGAATATGGGAAGACAGGGTCTAGAATCCTAGTCGGGTATGCTAATAAGGTTTGTGTTTACTAAATAGTTTCTCCCTCTTCTTATGCGCAAATGTGGGTATACATTTTTTAAGATTAACCTATCTCTTCCCTACCCTTATAGTGTAACTAAATGTGTATACCTCCCATGGGTAGTATGACGGGGTGCACAAATAAAAATATCTGATTGGGTCCTACTATTGATTATGATAGTGATATATCCTAGCTTTATATGTAACCTACATCAGTGTGCTTCAACTTAGGTGTGAACCTCATCTTGTCTAGTTTACCACTGATAGGAGGTCAAGATTCAAATTTTAGTTGGGTGTGGTGGATTTTTAGAACTATTTCCCATTCTTCCTCCACGCAATGGCGGGTTCATTTCCACCAGAACTCTACCTTTGTAATCCCCGCCTTGTTGATGTAAGATAGGATAGCCCAGGTGGGTAGAAAAACTTGGTGCGCAAAATATAAAGTGCTTATCAAGTCAATCCTAAGAAATATAAACCCAATTTGAACTTAAGACTTTGTATCTCACGAGCCAAACTGATGACTAACTATATCGATCTGACAGATTAATCCTGGTATGATTACCATGCTATAGCTTATTTAGTTGGCTTATTTAACTCTGTCGATGACGCCTCCTCCTTTCTTAAAATTGACACGTCCCTCCAGGGCTTCCCCAGCCAGCCAATCTCCATATAAGTTAAGCAGATGGGGTAGCAAAAAGCATCCCTGTCTCACTCCTATTCCTATCTAACGCCATTGGCATCTCTATCAATCAGCCTTACCTTCACTATCTGTCCCAGTTACAGGTTTGCAATCAACCTTCTGTCCCTCCAATTGATTCCGATCTTTTTGAGTATTTTCATCACTTTCTTCCACTTAACTCTATCGAACGCCTTTTACTAGTCGATGAAACCAATGTAGACTTCATCCTTGACTTCCAGCACTATCTTTGAAATGATTTGAAACTATTCTCATAGCCCCAAAGGCATATCTAGTTCATTTTGAGTCCAAATTGGTCTACTTCCGTCACACTTTCTGCTATTTTTGTTCCAGTTGTCTGCTGAGTATTCTTCCCATGATCTTTCCCACATAAAAAATAAGGTTGATGGCTATGTGGTCACTGCATTTCTATGCGTGTTAATACTATCATAACGTTTATATCATTTTGAGTTATAATACAACGAATTACCTTTACAAACATAGTTCATGACATTTATTATCTTTAAGAAATATGAGTTGAAGGATTTTGTAAGATTTTTGATATTTTTCAAACGTATCTTCAATATAATCCATAAATATATTGGTTTTATAGAAGTCATAATTTATACTGAAACCTATGTGAAAATGTAATCTTTGAATAGCTTAAATTTTTATGAAAAGTTCTTATCGCAATACTGCTATCAATTTAATCCTGTACAAATTGGTAGCAACGTTTTGACCCTATAGGTCCTAGAACCAAGAAAACTTATACGGCCATAAATATTTCAAAATCGAAACAAAAAAAAAAATCTTTACCATTTTGTTTATAGATGGTGTTTCACCAAGCTAGAAACACGTCTTATTATTAGACAAATGCATCTGTGGGTGCAAGGTTTAAACCGTCAGTCTCACCCAGTCTGGCTTTCTGGTGAGGAGAAGGTTGGTGATCAAATCCTTATCGGGTGCACTCTGGTGGCTTTTCCTAAATGATTCCCCATGCAAATGTATATACATTTCGTATAGATTGTAACTTTACTACCCCTAACCCACTGGTGTGATTACATGTGGTTAGACTGGATGGGTAGTATGATGTAATGTAAAAATAGTAAAATGTTACTAACAACCCTCGGGTATTAAGTTAAGATCCACTAGACCTCACCCCTCAGTCACGGAGATGGCCTATGAAGAATTATATACTTTTTTATCACACTTGTATTGTTTGTATATTTTTTTAATCATTAGGTCTAACACAAAAGTTACTAGCCTCTTAATTTAAGAGTAAGGGATGAGGAGGGTAGAGGAAACACCAACCCTTCTACCCACAGAGCGCACCAATCACTCTAGGATTCGCTCCACGACCTTCTGCAGCAACCCTCACTAAGTGCAAGACCTAATGCCTTAGATCAGCGTTTTTTAAACTTTACTTCGCTAATCCCTTTAGGCTCCGCCATACTTATTAGGCTGCGTGAGGCAATTATTTTAGAATATTCTTTATTTGTTTTTCTTAATATAAAAAGCATCAGTAATCAATAATCAGAATTGAAATTTTTTCAATTCTGAATAAAGGACATTTTCCAAAGGAGCATCCAGAACATGACGTGATATTTTCAGTTTGTTTTATACTTTTATCCTTGTAAAATTTAACTGTTACTATTGAAGGTTCATAATATTTGTGTAAACATTTTTATGAGGGCTCCAGAAAGATTTTTTTTTCTGGTGCAAGAGTTCCTTCGGTTTAAAAAGTTTGGGAGCCCCTAGTTTTAGAGAAAGAAGATCAGGTGGACAGACGGATGACACGTGAACAAGTCCTAAGAAGAGTGGGTGAGAAGAGAACCATTTTGGATGTGATTCTTCGGTGCAATGCAAACTGTATCGGACACATCCTTAGGAGGAACTGTCCTCTGCACAACGTCATAGAAGGAAAGGTTGAGGGAAAGAGGAGCTTTTGAAGGAGGAGGATTCAAAGACTAAATGACTTGAAGGAAAGAAGAAAATTCTGGGATCTGAAGGAGGCAGAGGACTGGGCGCACTGGTGGTCTAAGTTCACTGACAAAAGGAATGTACATGTCGTAAGACAGAACACCTAATAATAATAGTCTTAGACCACTTTGCTCCCAAGTAAGGGTATGAGGGAAAGTTGAGGTTGATTGATACCTTAACAGCGCGATGACCAAAGAAAGACGTAAAACCGAGGACCCTCTCCACACACACACACACACACACACACACACACACACACACACACACACACTTACACTTGAATTGTTGGGCATCAAATTCAATCCGAGTATATTCATAAGTGTATTTTGTAGTGGTCTCTCTCCACGCAAATGCAGTTACACTTTCACTAAATTATGCCATCATAATACAGATCTCACAAGTGTAAATGAATGTGTGTAAAGTGTGACACGTAAGCTTAATCGGTAGCGTGTTTGCCTACTAAACAGACGATAATGGGTCCTATCCCCATCAATATCGGGAAAAAAAAGATCATATTTTCTGAAATGGGGCTTTCCCCTTTAACAGNACACACACACACACACACACACACACACACACACACACACACACACACACCTCTCTGTATGATTGGAATGTGTGTCAGACTGTGAAAGATAACAGGTAATTTAGATATGAGGCGTACAAACAGGTCGAGAGGGGGTGTACTTGGGGTAAACAATAGCAAGTGGCGTTAATACTAGCTTTTGGCTGCTGATAACAGAGTTCACAGTGTAGCTCGTAACAAGGTCCACGATACGTTGGTTTACAAAATATCTTACTCTCATGTTGAAAATTAATTTCCCATTTAACATTACCCGCTTTGACGGCCTTATGTGAACCAAGATGTCACTCTCGCGATAGACTAGACTGTTTATCATGGGGAGATCGGGGTTCGAATCTAAGTCAGGTGAACTGATGGTGGTTTTAACTGAGTGGTTTTTAATTCTACCTTCACGCAAATAGGGGTACACTTCGTCTTAATTCAATCTTCCTTGTGCCCAATATATTAGCGTGATTAGTATATAAGCGTATAGTCCGAATGGGTTATTAAGACGCGGTGATAAAAAAAACACACATTAATTTAAAACAAATTTTTTGTTATTGTATTTCATCACCCCTTCCGTCTTATTTCTTGTTCACCGCGTCTTCATAACCGTCTGGGATCTCTACGTATTTACAATAAAAGGAGAGGGATGAGGAAGATAGAATTTGGATTAAAGAAGTGCACCGGTCATTGCGTGAAGGTAGAGTGTGACACCACTAAAGGAAAAAGCACCTAAATACATAAAGCCGGAAATGAAACCCCAATCACCCGGTGAGAGACAAACCTTTGCCTTAACACCCACCGATGCGTGTCATTACTCAATATACGTTTGAATTTATGTATATATATATATATATATATATATATATATATATATATATATATATATATAAATGTTTTT
>CABFWO010000159.1:67457-106077 GCA_902155825.1 Timema genevievae | reverse complement strand
GGGGAGATCGAGGTTCGAATCTCGGTCGAGTGAACTGGGGGTGGTTTTTCCTAAATAGTTTTCCACTCTCCTTCCACGCAAATGCGGGTTCACTTCCTCTAAATTCAACCCTCCCAATTCCTAATCTATTAGCGTAATTAGTACTTAAGCGTATAATCCGAACGGGTAGTAAGACGCGGTGCTAATTATTATTATTATTATTATTATTATTATTATTTGTTTCT
Organism: Timema genevievae; assembly: GCA_902155825.1. Taxonomy (NCBI): domain Eukaryota; kingdom Metazoa; phylum Arthropoda; class Insecta; order Phasmatodea; family Timematidae; genus Timema; species Timema genevievae. Next base: position 105,853 of record CABFWO010000159.1, on the reverse strand, counting down.
ATCAATGAAATATTTACACTTCTTCTTATGTGAACAACCGGAATGTTGGTCTGATGCGATTTCTATCCATCCAGATCTGGGCATGCACTCCGCCCTTAGGGCTGGTTAGTACCACCTGCACCATCGGGTAGAAATCCCATGTACAAGCAGAGTTCAGGAAATTTGGGGGTTCCCCAATTGCCTTCCACACTGATTTTCTATGAGCGCACGTGAAAGGGCTTACCAAGGTTGTCAGGGAAAGTTATTTTCACATACCTTCCAGGTTTCGTTTATACGTCACAATTGACACGGGACCGTAGTCTTTAATTCCCCTCCGAAGGAAGTTGTGCTACTGATTCTTAGCACTCTAGAGAAATCCGTTGATCTAAGTTGGGTTTGAACCCATTAACATTGGGTCCTGAGGCAAGAACTTTACTCCAAGACTACCAAAGTCGACAATCACTATGTAGCCAATAAATATGTTCGGAGCATGTAAAAAACCAAACACACTGTCTGTATTATATCAACGTGTGGGGTGGTTGTGGCATATTTGCTACTGTAAAAGATAAATATTTTGTCATTTATTTGGGCCCCATCCTCTCCGGGAATTGGAGGTCTGGGGCAGGCTGCCCCATTTTCCCTCCTCTACTCCCCTATGGTTGGAACTTGTAAGAAGAACTTAACATAAATGGATTTTCCAAATACTATACAACTTATAGTGACAAGAGACCACTATATTTATCTTGAAGGTGTAACAAATAACTAAATACCACTCGTTGTTTGACGTATGAATGTATGGAACTGGTTCTAGCAGCTCTTAAAATGTACTACCTAAAGTAATTCGAGTATACTTAAGGTCCACTGTGGTTTGGGGATCCACTTCTGGGAATCGTGAAGATTTTAGACCTTGATATTATGATGTATCTTGAAATTTTATCCACCCTCGAGCTAAAAAAAGTTTTTTTATAATTGTGTCTGTGTGCAAATCTGTCTGTCTGCCTGCTAGCCCGTTTGTCTATCCTTCTGTACCCAGGGTTAGCGTGAAATAGCTCTATGGACTTTGTTCAAACTTGATAATTGTATATTATATAGTTATTTATACCTCTAGACATTTAAAAAAAAAACCTTTGATTCTTGCCCTCAAAATTAAGGGTATTTTAGTGATGAGTTATTTTTGAAAATTCAAATTTTTTCAAAAATGGATCTAATAACTTTATTTAAAATGGATATTTGGGGATTGGTATACATTACAATTAACATTTCATATTTGTTTTTTGAGGAAAAATCGTTTAAGTTTAGTTTACTGATGATTTTTTTTTTTAAAATTCAACCATTCTTAAAATGTCTTCAATGATTTTGTTGAAAACTTATAGTGGGGAATGCTCGACATGAACAAATACAAATTTATTGTTATTTTTTGGGGATATATTTGTTTAAGGTTAGTTAACTGGTGAAAGATTTTTGAAAATTCAATACATTTAAAAATGTCTTTAGTAATTTTGTTTAAAATGGGTATTTGGAGAGTGTTTGACATGATAAACAGCACTGCGGCATAGGCCTATTATTTTTTAAAGGAAATCTCCGTTCGACTGATGAGTAATTTTTTAAAATTTTAAATCTTTTTGAAATAACTTTAATTAGTTTGTTTAAAATGTATAGCTGGGTTGTTTTTGTCATGAAAAATAACATTGTACACGTTTTGGGGAGGGGGGGGGGTTAGGGGATATTATTTTAAGAGTAGTTTACTGACAAATACTTTTTTGAAACTTTTTATATTTTTTGAAAATGGCTTGAGTGCTTTTATACAAAATGGGTATCTGGGGAATGCTTTAGGGTACATGATATAAAATAATGTAGTCTTGTTAGTGTCATACCATTTATTTTTTTACTACTAAGCGTGTAAATGCTTTTTTGAGCTATCCGCAAGCTAGATCAACTAATTTAAAGAACCAGATACAGTACATGAAGTGAAATCTAAGTAAACAGACTAACTTTTGCCTGAATTTTTTTTTAGAGTAACAGGAAAAAAAAACCGTCCTTAAATTCTCCAGCCAGATCCAAGCACGTTCACTCTGAGCTAACTCTACCACTCATAATATTGTTTCAGTTGGACATTTTCTCACGAACATGTCGAGGTTCGATGTAAAAAATAAAAGTACTTATCTACTTGAGAGTTGGATATGAAAGAATTAAGTAGACATAAAATGAACAATAATTAATCAAGTTCTGGGCAGTTCATGTTCATGAACATGTCAGAATAATGCAACAATGATAACTTTAAGTCTACAAATAATCTGCTGGGTTTTATTGTGCTGATTCAAGGCCACCTTTATATTTCAAACTATAAGCTAGCCTTGGTTGATTTAGTAGTGAAGCAAGGTTAATTATTTGAAAAATTCTAGTAAAGTTTATTTAAAATAATTTTAATTATTAATTTAATTTAGATCATTGCATCTCTACATTACTTAATTATATAATAATAAAATGCTTAATACCACAATGGACATTTTAATTTTCTCGCTATCTTACAGGTAGAGAAAGTATTGTAATCGTAAAAAAATCTAACTCGAGATTTTGATGAATCTCAAAGTTTCCCCGAATCTGAAAAAGTGGTTTTTGAATTTCTGTCTTTCTGTCTGTAGCTCCAACTAGAGCCGAAACTGTTTTACCGATCTGGCTAAGACTTGGTATCTAGGGCTTTCATAGGGTTGTCCCAAGGGATTTTTGGAATTGGATATCTAACCCTAAAATTAGAGGTAGTTTACTGAAAGGCAAAAAGAAAAAAAATCGATTTTCTCAAAATCGGCTCTAACGATTTTGATTAAAATTCGTATCTAGGTGTTGATTAAGATTATAAATAGACTGGCTATTTTTATTTTCCCATAAAAATGACTTTTAGGGTACTTTACAGGAGTTGAAATTTTCGTATCTCCGCAACTATCTGAGATACTAAATAACTTATCATTGCAAAATTGTAGTACCATTAAAAAAAACTTTTATATGAAATCTATTTTTATAAAACTAACAGTTTATGAAATAATTGGCAAATATATTAATACAATTTTGTGAGCTTTAGTTGTAAAGAGATTCTACTTAAGTTTTAACGCAATAATTCTCCAATGCCATAGTAATTAAATATAAGTAAGTCTCTTGAAAAGTTTGTTATTTTTCTTTAAACCTCTTAGGAGAAATGTTTGTACAACAGCGATCTATCTCTATTTTAGACTCAATAGTCAATATTTACATTTTTTATTGGTCAAAATTTATAAATGAGGAATTTAATAGCAATACGATGACATGAAGATGTGCAACACCTAATAAAATGTCGAAAATTTTAACCGGAAATTGAAATTTTAATACGTAATGTTGAACCTTGTGGACCTAATATTAATCTTTTTTATTGGTCCAAACAAAAAAATGAGGACATTAAATGAGGACATTAATTCTTTAAAAATAAAATTATAAATTTAAAACCGGAAACCAAAAAATGTTTTACATAAGTATAATGCAATTTATGCTTGGGTTTGCTAGTGTTTATTATTTACTTTCACATATATTATGAGTTTTGAGTAAATATCTCCATTTTCAAACAATAGAGCGAGAAAGTCCATGCGGAGTTCCGTACCATTTATTTTTGTGTGTTTTCATTCAAATTCAAGATACAGATGTAAAAATAAATCAGTAAAATTTTATTGACACATATAAATTTAATGTATGAGATATTTTATAACTAAAATACTTGTTTATAATGTCTTGCTTACCATTAGAAAGTATTTTTGGGGGGGTTTCTATTTCCTTTTCACTATAGTCTAATTAATTAAAATAAGAAAAGCAGAATAGTAATATTCATAAAATGTATTTTTTGTGATAAGTAAATAATTATGTAAGCTTACACATTTTCCTAAAGTATGAAACTTTTTTTGTATCATATATTTTTCTTAAAATAACTTGAGGTGCCTAGGTTTAAAAATGTAATCAAGCTCAATAATTTATTATCAATTATCTAGGATAATGAAAATGGGTACTAATGTATATTTTTTGTTAGCAGCAATCAAATTTGGAACCTCATTTATTTCATCACACACTGTGTCTAACACCCTTGATTATTTTTTATTTTTTATTTAACAACTTGTACAAAGTGTGTATCAGAAAATATAGTAGTCAGTAGAAATATTTCATGTGTTCTCTTGGTTTTAATTTTATCATGAAAGTGTTTTGTAAAATTGTATTAGGATGTTCTAAAGGCCTATTAACTACCCTTGATATTCAAATAAAGCTTGAGTGCAAAATTTTTTAAGAAACCTTGGGTAAGAGAGTGAAAATGCCAAGTTAATATTATGTCCTCCCCTTTTACTCACTTCCCTCCTCCCCTTAGCCCCCAGTCATCCTCTGCACTTTGTATTAACCAAGCTGTGAATAAAGCATAACCCCAGTAAAACAGGTAGTTCTGATTAAGACATTTTAAGATTAATACGACTGGAATTTATTTTTAGTTTTCGTCCAAAAAGTGTTAATTATATTACTAGTGCGTATAGGGGTTGTCTAAAGGTCTTAATTTTATTTTGTCTAGGATTAAAGCGCCAAGTTGCTAGAAGTAACAACATCTTAAAGTAAGATAGAAGGTGAAGCGAGTAAAGATAAGTATGTTTGCCGTTTTTTAAAACTAATAATACTTTTTTTGATGTTTCATCATTAGATAAATTTAGTTTAATTTTTTATCATGTAGTATTCTCAATATTTCTTAAATATTATTACCATCACAGGCATTGTGGTATTTGACCAGAAACTTCTTAGAGAAAATGTCCCGGTCAAATTACGCGAAGCTCATAAACAAATATTCAAGATCTGTTAGGATTAATACGTGTAGAAAATTAAGTTAAATTTTTACACTGGAGCAATATTTTATTTTATCCAAAAATATATTTTTTCTATAAAAAACCATAAAAATAATTAATTTAATTATCGCTCCTTTCCATTCCACCTTAGGGCAGTGTTTTTGAAGTTTTTATACCAATTATTTTTCCAACATAAATAAAATATTTCTCCAGCAGAAATAAAATAAAATTTTATTTACATATTGATATTAACAGTTGTTGAGTATCTGTCATACCCACTTTAATGGCCGCATGGTCTAAGGCGCTACTATCGCAATAAATTAGACTGCCGATGACGGGAATATCGTGGTTTATACCGGTCATGTGTACCGAGGGGGGTTTTACCTAATCGCTGGCATTAATATGGTAATCAAAAGTAATTTTCTATTAATTACACTATTTGGAGGGAAATTCCAGCCAGCAAGACTTGGGATGATTTCAGCATCTCCTGAAGGTACGGTGGGTAGTGATTGACAGTGCACCAGTGAAAGGCTGGCACGAGGCCCCTTCTATCTTCAACGGTGAGGGACCCCTCGCTGGGACGGGATGTCAATCACACCTTAAACCTACTACACCTACTCGTGTCACGGCGTATCGTGGTATCACGGCCGACAGGTCTCAGTTCAATCCTCGCCAGTGGTACGGATATAATTTTACTAGAGATGGGTCGAATTCTTTACTTCTCAAACCCGAATCTTAAATTTTCTTTAGATTTAATCCAAATTCCTATCCTTAAATATGTACTAGTGCAAATGTTTAAAAAGTTCTAACTAAAAAAAATATTTTTTCAAGGCTGAGTGCCAGTGACGAATAATATTATGTTTGTCATGTCTCTTACGTCATAAACAGCAAAGAGAACACATTTTTTTAGTAAATTAATTCTGTAAATACAATTTTATCCTTTTTTTGGGGGTGTTATCTTGTTAATCTCTAAGTCCAACTATATAAGTCCGTTCATTTTACATATTGCTTAAAATGATTATTAAAAGTGAAGGTCTTCATAATTCTATTCAAGATACTTTTTCGAGATTTTTACGAATCTCAAATCTCTTGAATTTTATGGGAGGAATCCAAGGAATCAAGCATCCTACCTATAAATTTAAAAACAATATATAAAGTGAGACCTTAGATTGAATGTTATACCACGTCCATACATCTTTTGGATTATAGCGTGTACCAAGTGAAGTTGTGTTTAACTTTGTAGGGATGGGTTTAATTCTAGCCTGGTGTAATAAAGGTGTTTTTACTATTCTAGAGTATATTATCCTTTCTAAACATAAATAATGACCAATAGCCTAAATTTATAATTGTAATTGTACTATTGGCAGTATAAAAACCTCTCGAGTTTAAAAAGACTGTGTTATCTGAGAGCTCGCGATCTTAATTGATCACTCAAATGCAGCTTACAATTTTCCTCACGTCCTCACAGACTTTGCCTTAAAATATGGATGAAGAAAGACTCTGGGTACAGAACGACTCCTGGATAGCTCAGTGTTAAGAGAATTGACGTACTAGGCCAAAGTCCCGGGTTTGATTCCGGTGTTCAGATGTAATTTTTCAATCTAAAGAAAATATACTAAATTAATTTACCATTTTTCACTTTTTCTCTACCTTACAGGTGAGAAAGCATTGTGATCGTCAAAAAACTCTAAGTCGAGATTTTTATGAATGTCGATGTTTCATGATCTCCCAAATAAAAAAAAAGTGGTTTTCGCAATGTCATCTGTCTGTTTGTAGCTCGAGCTAGAGCCTAGACTATTTTACCGATTGGGCTAAAACTTGGTATCTATGGTTTAAATAGAGTTAACCCTAAAATTAAGGGTAGTTTTCTTAAGGGCGAAAAGAGAAAAAAAATTGATTTTATCAAAATAGGCTCTAACGATTTTGATTAAATTTCGTTTCCAAGCTTTGATCAATATTTCAAACAAAATGGCTACTCTATATTTTTAGTCAAAATGACTTTAAGGGTTCCGGTCTGAAGCGTAAATTCTAATTTTTAAGTTTATCTCTATAAGTCTTTGAGATATAAAATTACTTATCATTTCAAATATGTAGGTCTATTTATAATACAAATCTTATACTTGGAATATATTTTTATAAAACCAATAGTTTTCAAGCTATACGCATATATATATATATATATATATATATTTAAATTTTCGAACACTTAAGGTAAAGTATTGCGAATGTCAAAAAAAATTTAACCAGATATGTTGATGGATTTTAACGTTTCATGACCCCCATAACCCTAAAAAGGGGTTTTGCAATGCCATCTGTCTGTGTGTCTGCCTAACCCTAAAATTAAGAGTAGTTTATTAAAGGGCGAAAAGAAAAATCGATTTTCTCAAAATTGGCTCTAACAATTTTGATTAAAATTCGTATATATGCGTTAATTAAGATTATAAACAAAATTGACATTTTCATTTTCCAATGAAAATGAATTTTAGAATACTTTACAGAATCGGAAATTTCCGTATTTCCGCAACTATTTGAGATACTAAATAACTTATCATAGAAAAATTGTAGTAATATTAAATAAAAAACTTTTATTTGAAATATATTTTTATGAAACCATTTGTTTCTGAGATATTGGTAAATATATTAATATAATTTTGTGATCTTTTGTTGTACAGATATATTACTTAAATTTTAACGCAATAATCTCTATAATCCCATAGAGTAAGTAAGTCTCTCAAAATGTCGACGTCTCGAGTATTTGTCCCCAGCATAGTTCCAGTTGAACTGGACTAGTTTGTTTCTTACGAATGTGGGCTTTACCATTTTCGAAGTGGTCTAGTAAACACATTTTATTAGACGGAGTGTACTTGTCCCAAGGCCGCACGTGGAATTCTGTGTCCAGTGACAGGTTAATTAACCCCGTATACACCCCACCTCCTGGCTAATAACTAACAGTCACCCCGTTGGAGTGACGTAGTGACGCCCACCCAGCGGGTGTCACAGCGAGGCGTCGACCCAGCGTCCATGGGCGTCCCTCAAGCCGTTCCGGCCGTAAATGCTCAACAAAAATGTTAACGCGTGGCTTCTACTTCCTGAGGTTGATGTTTTAGTTATAATGGATCGTTTGATATGAACTTAGCACAAACTTTAAATATGAATGTACAATAACTTATATACTCTCTATAGTTTTTAAAAGAAAGACAATTTAGAAAGTACAATCACATTTTTTTCTAACACTTCATCTTATTACAAATTCGGGCTATACGCTTGTGTACATATTACGCGAATGGTTTAAGGGATTGGGGAGGTTTTATTTATAAGAAGAGTACCCGTATTTGAGTGGAAGGAGCGTGGAAAACATTTTGGAAAAACCCCCTCACTACACCCAACCAAGACTCCAGGGAGGCTTGCCCGAATTGCGCCAATCCACCTAGCTTGGACCCGAATTGCGCCAAGAGCTTAAAAGTGCCCCCAACCCCCAGACCGGACCCGAATTGCGCCAACTGTGAACATAAACAAATATTAATGCTTTGGCTGGTGTTAAGAAGGACACAAGTCAAAAATATTATTTAACAAACTATCTTTAAATATATAAAACAAAATCTAACATTATAACATCACAGTAAAATTTCCGTATTAAAAACATAGTCAATAATAGCTAAATGTAAGCTAGGTTATAATATAATAATAACAAAAATAAAATAAAAACAAGTCAAACATAAAAAAACAAGTTATAAAAATGAATTTTGAGGGTCACATACTTCACAGAGCTTAAGCTATCTATTAACAAAGTCGCTAAAAATAATTGCAAAATATTTTGAATTTTTGAAAACTAGTCATCAGTAAACTACCCTTAAAAGGACTTTGACCCCAAAACCAAGTATACAGTATTAATTGTCATCTTAAATATACCCAAGATGTATGTTTTAATCAAAATTATTAAAGATATTTTTAAAAAATTTCAAATTCTTTTGAAATTAGTCATTAATAAACTGCCCATAATTCAATTTTTTTTAAAGATCAATTACACAATCCTGTTCATCATTTAAAAAACTCCCCAGATATACACCTTGAACAAAATTACTTAATTCAATGATTGGGTAGTTGGGGTTCGAATCCTGATCGAGTGAACTGAAGGTAGTTTTCCTAAATGGTTTTCCATTCTCCCTCCACGCAAATGCAGGTTCACTTCCTCTAAATTCAACCTACCCAATTCCTAATCCATTAGTGTAATTAGTACTTAAGCGTATACCCCGAATGCATAGTAAGACTCGGTGCTAAATAATAAAATAATAATAATAAAAATAAATAAAGTCCTTTTTAGTGCATCTCCACCTCTCCTCCCTCGTCAAATTCAATTGATTCACCTGTTGATACGTATAATTATTATAGACAATCAGATCTTTCCCTCTTTCACTATAAATCATTTCCATATCAATAATTATCACTAATATCACAGTCCACACAAAACCCGAACAAAAATAAAAAAATTACACATCTGGACAGTTACCGTTGCCGAGATAATTTGTTAATACTGGCCAGACTTATGTCAGAAAAGCTAATACAGATTTTGTTGGGGGCTCTTAGGACTTTTTTACATTACTTTATCTAAGGATGGGAAGACAAGACGTGGCGAGAGCTTGTTTGCGTTAGGGTCCGGGTTAAGTGAACATTTTTAAATCCCTTAATTACTGTCGCAGTTCGGGCTTGTCCTGACTCGAACCTCAATATCTCCGTCATCTGCAGTCTAGTCTACTGCGAGAGTAACGCGTTAGACCACGCGGCCACCGAAGCGGGGTAGCACAATGAAGTTTTTTCTGGTTGACATTGATATTATTCCAATATAAATAGATTACTAGTCCTATTTTATAGGTGTTGAAAATCTATTTCAACTTACATCTTTAGATAACATGACTTGACCTAGGCCTATTTGAAAGTAGCTTTAATAACTTTTCTAGTGGTTGGATGTACTATTAAACTTGGGTTGTAGCTAGACCGAAAATTTTGCAGAAAACTTATGAGAAATATAGATTACTTAAATATATTTTCTTTAAAGTAAACCTAACAAATTTTATCGCATTTGTCAAATCTAATTTAATGAGAATTTTTTATTTATTTTCGTTCTTAGTTTAATGTTAGAATACACGTGCTACTGTGGAAAAATTGGTTCGTTGGTTGAAAAGTAGCTTAGTTTGATCCCTGTTATTGCTGATGAATATATTTACAGTATTATTTTCATAGGAAACACTTTATTTGAAAACTGGAAAATCATGTTGTCACAATGGCAAATTGAAAAATATTACCATTGCAATTACATTCTTAGCCCATATAATATGTAAAGACAAATTATACAATAAACAATACTGAAGTAATACTGGAGCTTTTGACAACTTTTTAGATTAACTTTATTATTAATAAATTATATGGGATATATTAACAGAAGACCAAATTTTAGTGACTTTCAATCAATGTTGGTGGTAAAAAGTGGGCTTCCCATAAAAATTGACGTTTACAATTTCTATGGGCCTACAAATTGTATTTAAATTAGTAAATACCTACGTGCTAAAGACTGAATGTGTTTGTATGTACTTGAGGTTTGGACATAGGTTAATTTGGTTTGTAAGTGGTTTTCTGAAATAATTGATATACTATATATGTATATATATAAATGAAATATACGTTAAATACCCTGAATTAGAATAATACAAAATTCTATTCAACATATATTTATTATTTATATTTCGATACATCTAGACTGTTTTAAAATATTTGATGTTTTTCTCTTAGCCCTGATTCATGGAGGACTCAAATTATCTTTAAAAAAATTGGTTAAATTTTCCGCAAATGTATACTAGTTTCTTGAGCTTAAACTTAAAAAAATTTTTTTCAGAAGAACATAATCATTACGACCCTTATAGGTGGGTATATAATCTTACGTGTTATTTTGTATCTTTTACTGAGGACTGGAAGGTCAGAGTTTGGATTCCAGCTGATTATACTGAGGTTTCTTTTCTTAAATGGGTTATATCTCTCACTATATGCAAATGTGGGTGCTCATGCTATAAATTCTACCTTTCTGGCACCCACCACCTTTAGTAGAAATATAAGGATATTTCGTACAGTAGTAAGATGCAGAGTAAGTTACAAAAAAGTACACACATGCGCTATCTACTTTACACTATAGTTATTATTACTTATTCAATTTGAAATAAATACAAAATTTATCTAATTTTCTACTTTTGATATATTGTCAAATACATATTGTATATAATATTATAGTTTGTATTTTATAGTTTTAAAACTAGGCTTTCTACGAAGTTAATTTGAAATACTTCTGACTGCAAATTTTAAAAATATGAAATATTAAAAATAATGATGCAAATATATTTAGTGAAAAAAAAATTAGTTAGTACAAAAGTAGGTCTAAATGTTAAAAAAGCCTTAGAAACAGTTTTTTCCCCCCCTTTTGTGTCTAGATACTTTCTAAGACAGGGAATGCAAACTGACAGCCCATGGGCCTGATACGACCCGCATACGTGTTTCGTTCGGTCCACACAATGTTTTTTTTTTTTAAAAAAATCAGGATTCCTGATTTATTGTGAAAAATCAGACAAAAATGTGCCAGATGTCCGGTTTCAAATCAAAATCCTAACGAATTACCTAATAAACATTAAATATTTAACTATTTTTCAATTGTTTTATATTTAAATTACAAATTTAAGATATTTTAACACCTAGTTTACATACCAATAATTTTCTTATGAAGGGTCATTTAAAAAAACACGAAACTTTTTTTTTTTTGCGTTCTACGGAAAACATTGATAACATTTTACCATATAAAAGTGTGATTTTAGGTAAGCCCATTGATACTATTGATCAAAAGGTACACCTGCAGATCATATTATGACTTACGTGTAAAATGTTAAAGTAGGCCTATATTTAGTAATATTTCTAGTTGCCAGTTATGAAAATCGTACTATAGTCGACTAATATAGCTGGAACAAGATGGCGAATTATGGTACGGTTTATTGTATTTTTCTATTGGAATTGAGACCAGTAAAAACTTTTTAATTTAAATAAAAAACTGAAACAAAATTAAAAAATAATTATTTTAAAATTTAAAAAAAACTCCTATTAAACTGCTTCTAGCCTCACTGTTGTAAAGTCCATAATTTTGTATCTAGTACCCCGTTTAATTCGACATGATATGAGATATTAAATAAAAATAGAAAAACCTGGCCCCTGTAGGAATTTTTGAGTTTGTGACCTCTGGTTCAAGGTATCTATGACATAGTTTTGGGAGCCATTCACGTTAAAGCACCATGGGAACTGTAAGAATTCCGAGGTAGAAGTAACAACAGGAAGATGTCACAGCGATGAGAAGTTTGGTTTGAAATGACATTGACACACTCAACTTACCTTACACACACACACACAAACACACTTGAAGAATTCTTGACTTGAATGGTTCGTCTCTCTTACTTTATACAATAGTCCTCTGTTTAAAAAAAAAAAGCTCACCTCCCTTTCACTGAGGCAACACTTGGCGTGTATTTTTTATTGTTTGCGTAAACGTTTGTACTCGTAGTACGTGTGTTTGTATTAAACATCCAATGAATAGCACCCGCAACAACGGACGTTCTCCTAAACATTGTGTCATAGTAATACGAGAGAGCAAAATTGACATCACTCGTCAAAATTCGTGTTTAGGTAACATTTTACAAAATAAGATTGTAAGTCTCATTTAACCTTAAAAAAAATTGCAATTTTGACTCGAGGGTGTATTAGCAACTTAGGAACTGCTTCGGTGGCCACATGATCTAAGGCATTGCTATCACAACAGACTGGAATTCCTATGATAGGAGAGATAGTAATACATGGTGACAAAACAAACAAGAAACAGCTTTGTACTAATTTAAGAATAAAGGATTAGGAGAGCAGTTAGTAAATATGCATCCTCCTTAACGTGGGATTCACGCCAGCACACGGGTACACGGGCACACGGCTTTTTGTGTCAATCTCGTTTTGTGTGGTTGGATTGGTGCTATGGGGTAGTAAGGTTTTGGATTCAAATCCTGGCTGGGTGTAATGTAATAAGAGTGGATTTTACGTACAAATTTAGGTGCCTTTCCTCCAAATATTTACCGTTTTCATTCCTAACTAATCAACGTAATTAATATATATATATTAATTACGTTATATATATGAAGAGATTGGATGGGTACTGAGGTGAAAAAATAAATTAATGATTAAAAAACACATTTAGATGTGGATGTATGGGAGTCCTGTATAGAACAGTGTGCTCGCAATTTTTTTTGCAAATATTTTTTGGACAAAATAAATAAATATTGCTACAGCACAAACATCCAGTTTAATTTTCTTCACACAGTGATATTGACAGTTGTTGAATACTGTTGTGAGCATAGCGGTATTAAATGAGAACCTTTTTAAATTATGAGGAAAAATTGTCATTAAATTCCAGGACACTCTTGACAGATATTCAACAACTGTTGATATCACCACGTGAATAAAATTAAACTTAATGTGTCTACTTGAGCAATAGTTTATTGATTTTGGCCATAGAAACGATTTGCTACAAAAACTGCAAAAACACCTTTTCTTACGTCCCTTACATTTCCAACTTAATCTCAGCCATGCCCAAGATCGTTGTGACGTTGGTCTTAAGCAAGACAACTAAAAAACACTTCTGAGAGAAATATGGATCAAATTTTAAAGCGGAGGATTTATTGCGGAATACATAACCCTTGGAATTGGTTCCCTTGTCATAAACACTCAGTTTAACCTTAAAGGTAGCAGTCTTACCTTAATTGATTACACTATGATCTTATTTTATAGCCTATACGTCATCGGCAGTCTAGTCTACTGCGAGAGTAGCGCGTTAGAACACGTGACCACCGAATCGGGTGTAGGCTTTTATTTTTTACCACTGCGTCTTTGGCCGATTCTACACTAGCGGTTAAAACGGGTTTTGCCGCTAGCTACCATAAAACGCTACTGATTCTACACTAGTGGTTTAAAAGCCACGGTTGTTGCTACCACTTGTGCAGAATGGTTTAAAAATGAACATTGTTCAGGCCGGTTGTATTGCGGGACTTATTTTGTTGGAGGAAACTCGCAAAAAAAACTTGTCAAACATACGTTGGTAAACTCACCCCACATTATCGAACCGTCTCTCAACAGGACAGTTTCCTATCATGTTTATGAATCACATAATACACCCAGAGAAGTTTTTTTTTTAACTATAGAATGTCTGTGGTTTCATTTGATGAACTACTTGGTTTAATGAATGAAAATATTGCAAAATGGGATACCATCTTGAGGAAGATTAATTATTCCTGCTGAAAGACTTGTGACATTGAGGCACAACTGCCTGTTAATGCCTGGTGTACAGTAGCCCGATGGCTTCTTTGGTGCTGACTGACAGCTCACAGCTGACAGCTGACGGCTTTGAAAAGCTACCAGACCAAATTATGTATCCCTACACCGAACCATATGATCTGCAAAAAAACATGTGTTTAGCAGCTGTCACTTCTGACAGTCAAAATTTAGGTACATACCTAAATGTTGACTGTCAGAAGTCAGCTGTGAACTGTCAGTCAGCACCAAAGAAGCCACGGGGCTACTGTAGTTTGATTCGGGTTTCTACCGCTAGGCGGTTTTAACGCCTCCAGAGGCGTTGAAACCACCATTGGCAGTTTTAACGCCACCAGAGGTAGCGGTCAAAACGCTGGTCTAGACGAAAACTTATTTTATAGATTGATAACAAGGGTTTTATTCAAAGGCGCAGTTGCTAGCGTTTTAACCGCCAGTGTAGATTAGGCCTTACTACGGGCTATACGCTTGTAAGATTGATATTTTAGGTTATCTCTCAACCAAAGTGTCTATTTTAATATTCACATTGGTGTTTTTACAGTTTAGTATTCATATTAATATTATGTCAGTAATTTTCGTTTAAATATATTTCAAACAGAAGAAATTAATTTTAAAACATTCGTTGGTTTTCCACTCTTTGTTATAAAAACACACATTGCTGATTAGCTATGGTTGTTTTTATCTAAAAACTTTTTTATACAAATTATTATATGGATACAATTATTATAAAGAATTAAGTGTGCGCTCGTAGAAATATATCCAAAAAACTCAACCAAGTAAATATCATATTATAATTATTAATTTGAAGTATTCATAGCTCACTTTCTTAACTGATTGACTAAACCAGCAGATAACTTACAAACTAATATGATTCATACAAATACAAATCTCAGGTTTCATGACAGTCACTTCATCACTGTGAAAATCGAAGCCCCTATTTCGCTTATGATAAATATTTCGGTCATGTCATGAATAGAATCCGAAACCATTCATACAGTAGGCATACGTACGACCCTAGGTAGCTTAGCTTTTGGATCAAAGATTAAGAAATATTATTCTAACTAATTGAGAGATAAATAAATTTTATTGAAAATTGAAACATGAATTACATTAGTCTTCCAAATTTAAATATGAATAATTTGTTATTTAAAATGTAAATGTGGATTACAATTATTTTGCCCACTTGAAAGATGAATAATTTATTATAGGAAAAGTAAATATGGAATATAGTTATTTTGTCTAATTGAGAGATTAATAACTTGTTATTGGAAATGTAAAGTTATATGGATTACCGTTATTTGGCCCAACTGAAAAATTAGTAATTTTTAATTGGAAATGTAAATATGGATTGCAATTAGTTTTCCCAATTGAGAGACGAATAGTTTTTATTGGAAATATAAATATGGGCTACCATTATTTTGCCCAATTGAGCTATTAATAATTTGTTATTCGAAATGTAAATGTGGATGATAATTATTTTGTCCAATTAAGAGATTAATAATTTGTTATTGGAAATGTAAATGTGGATTACTATATTTTGCCCACTTCTGAGATGAATAATTTATCATAGGAAATATAAATATATAGTACAATTATTTTGTCCAAATGATATGAGTAATATGTTATTTAGAAAGTAAGTATGGATTTGAATTATTTTGACCATTTGAAATATGAATAATTTACGATCATAAATGTAAATATGAATTTCAAAAATCTATCTGAACCTAACACTGTTATATAGGGTTTAAATAATGTATTTTTTGTGTCTATAAGTATACATAAAAAAATAAAGAAACCTGAACAAGTTGAAGGTGACAATGTCTTCCCCCATCATCCGATGTTTCGTGTTTTTTTAGTGTTTGTTTTAAATAGATGAGATTCTGTCCAGAACTTGTTTGTCACTTTTTGTGATATGTTACCTAATGATTACTTTCAAAGTAACCATTTCGGTTATCATACTTCCACAGCAGGCTATAACATGCACCAAATGTCATTAAAGCTAATATAAGATTAACCATAATGTGTGGCAGTGACTCATAATGCTTTTAAAGGTAGAGGAGCTTCATAGCTTGCACCAAATGCCACTAAAACTATCATAAAATTAACGTTTGTCAGTGCCTACATATGCTTTTTATGACCGAGGAAGTTCATAGAGCTATACTCCGATTTTGATATCAACGAAAGACTGTAAGGCCTTTTTACCTGTTAGAATACTTCTATATACGGTTGACCTGGTGCTGAAGGTCCGGGGTTCAATCCTCGGTCCCGGCACAAATTTATCTGATTGCCAAACCCTTCCTTCACCTCTGACAAGACGTGTATTAATCACAACTTGTGAATGTGAGGAATGCTAGGCCTCCACCGTGGTTCGGATTCCACGTTAAACTGTAGGTCTTCCATTTCATCTCACAATCACCCTACCATTACACATTAGCGTAAGTGCGTATAAACCGAACGGGTAGTAAGACGCGGTGCTAATAATAATAATAATTCTATATACGGTAGTAAAATTATTATAGGAAATAAATGGTACTTTGCAACGTACATACTTTCTTACTCCTTTGCCTAAATAATGAAGATATTTACTCATAGCTCGTAAAATATGTGAAACGAAAAATATACACTATTGCAGAAACACACCCGCCTCGGTGACGTAGTTGGCTAACGCACTAGTCATGTTGAGCTCGACTTCCGAGGGCGGGGAGATTGAGGTTCGAATCTCGGTCGAGTGAACTGGGAGCGGTTTTTCCTAAATGTTTTTCCAATCTCCCTCCACGCAAATGCGGGTTCAATTTCTTTGAATTCAGCCTTCCCAATTCCTAATCCATTAGCGTAATTAGTACTTAAGCGTATAACCTGAACGGGTAGTAAGACACGATGCTAAATAATAATAATAATAATAATAATAAATATTGCAGAAACACTCCCCCAGAGAGCAGAAATGAAATAATATACACTGTCACATATTGAGAAAGAGTAATATTTTTGTTCACCAAAGAACATAACAAGGAATTTCCAAGACCTCAATTAAAAATAAATAAAAATGACAATATCTCAAACTATTGGTTTTATGAAAATATATTTCAAATAAAGTTTTTTTTATTTGTAATAGCACTACAACTTCGCAATGAAAATTTATTTCATATCTGAAATAGTTGCGGAGATGTGATCAAAATTTGACATTTTCATTCATGTAAAATACCCTCAAAGTCATGTTCAATGGAAGATAATACTTTCGCTTTTATTTGTAATGCTAAACAATATCTAGATATGAAATTAATCAAAACCGTTGGAGCATATTTTGAGGAAATAGATTTTTTTTTTGTTTTCACCCTCAAGTAAACTAACATTAATTTTAGTCTTGAAAAGATAATTGCGAAAACCCTCCATCGGACATTATTAAACCCCTAGGTACAAATCCTTAGCCTGATTGGTAAAACGGTTACGGCTCTAGTCCCAGTGACTGAAAACAGACAAACGGCAATATTTTTGTGGGCTTAGGGGGCCATGAAATTTGGAAATCCATCAAAGTCTCAAAGTCGATTTCCGTAAAGATCAAAACACTGTCTCTACCTGAGGGGTGGGTGAAAGCAAAAATTCTTTCAGATGGCCCTTTATACCAAAATACTATTATAGTTAAAAGTACGTTGAACTAATCATATGTACAAATCCCATTTTAGGGTTTAATTTTATATTTATTTTCTTAGAAAAACGAACATAGATTCTTATTTGTCATATAAAATACTCCCCAGATACTTATTTTGAACAAAAATATTAGATATATTTCAGAAAAATTTCAAATTTTCAAAAATCATTCAACATTAAACCACCCTTAATTTGAGGGCTAGAATTAGAATTAAAGAATTCTCCAAGATATGACGATTATACATTTAAGATTGAATAAAATCCATCAAACTGATTCGGCTATAGCCCCAAGGACAGATAGACAGACAGACAGACAGACAGACAGACGAGGGGATGAGAGAAATGTAAAACACACTATATTGGGTTTGGGTGCACATAAAACGTAAAGATTAATCTTAATCTCAGGCTAAAGGATTTTAACGATTATAATACCTTCTCTAATAGAGAAAGTAAAAACAATACTTTTTCTCAAAAGAGAAACTAAATAAATATTTGCCCTCACTTGTATTTTGAAAATAAAAACCTCTTTTATGTTGTTATTTTATTCATGTCTTACTAGCCCGTGCCGTACCAACAATTTAGGCGCATTTTAACTAAGCAAATTGGGTAGGGATGCGGGAAATATAATTTAGAGGAAATGCATCAGCATTTGTGTGGGGAAAGGTGAGAAACCATATAGCGGAATACACCCTCATTACAACTAGTTGTAATTCAAACCTCTCCATCACCGTTGAACCTAACTAAACGAGCCTGGCGTTTAGTACACATACCCACCTACACCGGAATATGTTGGGGGAGTGCCTTTTTTGTTGTTGTGGAAGCTGCGTATTTTAATGTTCTCAACCAAATCAACTAATGTAAAAAACATGTAAATGCTGACAACATAACGAGCTACCAAAAGGATACTATGGTGGACAGAAACTAATATGAAGAAGAATATTTTCATATGATAGTGACAGTTCTATAAATAGAGAACTATTAAAACAAGTTGAGTGACTTGGTAACGTATAACCCGAACGGGTAGTAAGACTCGGTGTTAAATATTATTATTATTATTAAGTGACTTGGTACTTTCAGCAGATATGAGATGTAAAAAAAACTCTTTACTCCAGTTTATGACCAATTTTTTTTATATACGCACCAAAAGAAGTCTCAAGATCATCAACAAAGATCTGAATAAAAACAATTTGTTATATAGCAAATATGAAAAGGGGGATTTTTCTTAATTCATTTTTTATTGGTTTTAAGTGACAAACCAAAAACAAAGATAATATAGGGCTGAACCTTTTTAAAGTTTGTATATTACTGACACTGAAATAGTGATGTAAAAATCAAACAAAAAAAAACAGGACATGTACATAATTTTTTTAAAAGGTGGAAGGAGGACTGAAACAATAATAGTAGTAGTAATAATTATGTTTATTATATACTAGAGGATTATAGATAAAACGCTTTGATCAAATTATTAGTTTTAATAGGAAGTAAAATATTATTATTATTATTATTATTATTAGTACCTCGTCTCACTACCCGTTCGGGTTGTACACACTTACTCTAATGTGATTGTGAGATGAAATGGAGGACCTATAGTTTAACGTGGGATCCGAACCATGGTGGAGGCATGTTATTCGGCACATTCTTAAGTTGTGATCAATACACTTATTTTCAGATGTGAAGGAAGAGTTTGGCAATTAGAAAAATCTTTGCTGGGATCAAGGATTAAACCCCTGGCCCCCAGCACAGAAGTCCGACATCTTACCCCTAAGCCGCCAGGTCACCCAGGAAGTAAAATAGAACATAAGCTACCACATTTAGCTGAGCACAATATGTACAGGCTATATTTTAAAAGTAGGTATTTTACATTATAAATACTTGCAGTAAATTAACAAATTATATTAATTTTTAATACTGAAAAATACCGTTTTTATTATACTTTATAGTGAGATAGCAACAGTATCTTTGATACAATTTAATATGCATATATTGTTCGATAAAGTCAAAAAACCAGATTTAGTTGCCTTGCTTTAACAATGTTAACGGTGACCTGGTGGTCTAGGGTTAAGCTGTCATACTTCTGTGCTGGTGGTCCGGGGTTAAATCCTTGGTCCCGGCACAGATTTATCTGATTGCCAAACCCTTCCTTCACCTCTGACAAGATGCGTTCTTAATCACAACTTGTGAATGTGTGGAATGCCAGGCCTCCACCGTGGTTCGGATCCCAAGTTAAACTGTAGGTCCTCCATTTCATCTCATAATCACCCTACCATTACACATTAGCGTAAGTGCGTCTAACCCGAACGGGGGGTAAGACGCGGTGCTGCTACTACTACTACTACTACTACTACTAATAATAATAATAATAGTATTAGTAGTAATAACAACGTTAACCAACTTTTCAATCAGGCACACTCGAAACAGATAAGCAGTTATAAGGCCTATGTTGCCTTCAGTTGGGGCCCATTTTGTTTGTTGTATAACGTTTATTTTTAAAATAACTAAACCGAGATAAGTAATATCCTAGGTAGAATGAAACGGCTTCATAGCTTTTATACACGTTACTATGGATCATTGTAAATGTTAGGAAAAATTAAGAACTGTCACTAAAATAACAATTTTGTCTACATTTAGAAAACACAATTTTCCAAGAACAATCTTAGATTTTTAGGGTTAAGCTCGTAGATAAAGGGAGGATCGCTGCCATATTATTCCCCCCTCCTCATCAACACATGGGTACGTCGATTGTGAACTTGTAATACAACAAATGGTTTAAGAAAGCTAATCAACATAAGTAAAGCCTACAATTTTACAATTAGGCCTACCCGCCTTGGTGGCGTAGTTGGCTAACGCGCTAGTCGTGTTGAGCTCGACTGCCGAGTACGGGGAGATCGAGGTTCGAATTTCGGTCGGGTGAACTGAGGGTGGTTTTTCCTAAATGGTTTTCCACTCTCCCTCCACGCAAATGAGGGTTCACTTCCTCTAAATTCAACCTTCCCAATTCCTAATCCATTAGCGTAATTAGTACTTAAGCGTATAATCCGAACGGGTTGTAAGACGCGGTGTTAAATAATAATAATAATAAACTACAATCAGGGAAATGTATTTGACAAATACTTGGAGTTGGTAGCACTGTATACGGTTCAAAAGCATCCAACAGATTTAATAGCTTCTAACAAACTGTTTACTCGTAGCAGCTGTTTACGATGTGTGTGTAACTTTCATTTCTTTTTAACACATATACCATCAATTAGAAAAACAATGAACCACCAACGTATTAAAAAAAATGAAAATAAACACACGGTTAAATAAAACGATGGGTCATAAGTCAACTTGGGGCTAAGTCCCGGTTGAAGCTGTTTTATTGACTCAAGATGTATACTAGCACACAAATAAAAATTCAAAGACACCAGCTTTTTTTTTATTTAGCTTGCTATAAAATAAATAACAAAGATATGACAAAATCTTTAGTAAGAATATTTTAAAACTCATCGTACAAATTCACATTTTTTTAGCTCTGTATCTTACTACCCATTCAAGCTATACTCTTATATACTAATTACACTAATTGTCTTATGAATTAGAAAGGCTTAATCAATGGGAAGTGTACCCACATTTGTGTGGAGAGAGAATATAATTTTTTTTGGAAAAACTACCCTCAGTGCACCCAACCGAGATTTGAACCTTGATCTCCCCTTAATCAGCAGTCTAGTCTAATGTGAGAGTAGCGCGTTAGACCATGCGGCAATCAATCAATCAAGGGGCAGTGTAAGGGAACGCGAGTTAGGTCCGTATTTTACAGTTTTATAACAAAAAACTTGTTTTGATCATAATAAAATGTTGCTTCAGTAGATACGCTTAATTTAATCTTCTGCACATAATAACCATAGCAATTCTTGAATATTTGTCATAAGAATAATTGAGGCTTTTAAACAGGACTTTTGCTCTAATTTTAAAAAGTTTATGTTTATTACAAATATGTCTAGAAAATTAAACCCGCTTCGGTGACCGCGTGATATAACACGCTAGTCTTGCAGTAGACTAGACTGGCGATAACGAATAGATTGAGGTTCGAATCTCAGCCAGGTGCACTGAGGGTGGTTTCTCCAAAATGTCCAGTGATTATCTCTCCATGCAAATATGGGTACACTTCCTATAATATAAACTTACTAATTCCTAAGACCCTCAGCTTAAATATTACGTAAACGTAGGCCTACAACCAAAACTGTTAGCAAGACGCGGTATGTATAGACTATATTTTAGAAAATAAAGTTAGACGTATCTTCCAAAGCGACATTTGATTTATTTTTGCCAAAAGAAGTTATTTGATATAAAATCCTCCATAATACTGACCTTAACTTGAGATAAATTCCATCCAAACTTAAGTGTATTTAACGTGCACTTTCTGAGCCAACGGAACGTATAAGCAGACGAATTACCAACTTGAGTCTTGAATAGATACAGCAACCAGCATCTTACCCCTTGTTATCCATGCGATTAATTCTTCACTGTGAAATAGTAGTAACTTCCCAATTTCACAATAACAAATTGTTGACCTCACCGAGCGTCAAATCTGGAACCCTTATCTCAGTGGGCGGATGCACTAGTGACCTAACTATGATATCAAAACACCACTTAATATGAATGTAGCACATTTAAGTGAAAACCTTTACCTTACATCCTTAAATGGTTCTTTTCTTCTCAAGGTGGGAGTGTATGGAACACGAGTTAAGGGCAGTGTTTTTTTTACAGTTTTAATAGAAAAACAATTCTTTTGGTAAAAATGAGCAAAATATTACTCCAATTTTAAACAGTGTTTAATTTTCCTTCACATGGTGATATCAACAGTTTTCGAATATCAATCATGAGTATGGCAGCATTCATTATATGAGAAACTTTTTAAATTAAGAGAAAAATGTTTTCATTAACTTCCAGGACACACTTTTATATTAAAATTCTGGTAGGAAGGACATTTTAGAAAATGCATTTTATTTTTTGCAATCAACACTGATAGCATTTTATTATATTATTGGTGTTATTTTATGAGTATTGATAATATATATCAAAAATGACAGTTGTAGATCACATGACTCTACGTACACATTTACTAAAATTATCTTAGCCCCTTTTATAACTATATATTTTCGACCTCGGTGGTATTGGAGTAAAGTACTCACCTCAGGACTTCGATGCTCATGGGCTCAAGCCCAGCCTGGGTCAACAAATATTTTTTAGCGATAAAAATCCGTAGCACAACTTCCTTTGGAGGGTAAGTAAATCCGTCGCTCCCCTGTCGATTGTGGCATGTAAAGGAACTCTGTAAGGTGTCTGTAAATATCTTTCCCAGCAAAATTGGTAGGACCTTTCGTTCTCACTCATAGAAATTCTCGTGTGCTGATATAATCATTCGGTTCATAAAGTACACGTTAGATACCTTAAATAAAAAATTAAAAAAACCATTATAAAAATCTGCCTTACTATCTAAACCGGACTGTATATTTCCCACCCCGAGTTCACTATTCCTCAGGAGATCTTGTGCTAATGGTCCCCTCGTACCCCCGCAAGGGTCAAGTGTGTCTTGTGTTCCTCGGTCCATTGGCCAGCTCTGGAGGGACAGACAGACAGAGAGAGACATCTAGTGAGTGTCACTTTCTCTCACGTCACGCTGCGTTGCGGGATACGTCTCACAGATAAAACACGTCGGGTTAGTGACACCTTTATCTTTCATCTTAAGAACACCCTTTACTTTATAGAAAAGCACCAACGACAACCAACGTTTCTCAATTTAATTTTGACACTCTCAAAAAAAAAACTCACGTAATTGGACAGGGTTGAGATAGCGACATAAATAATTTAATTAATATATTTTAACCGGGAAGCATGTAGTAGCTCTAATAGGATTCTGAGAACTATTAGAACTAGGTATTGAACTGAGGTTTTGCAGTTTACCTTCTCATATAGATAAAATATTGTAACCCTGGACATTTTTTCTTACCTCGATGTTATGATGAATCTTGATAATTTATTAGCCCCCTAGCTCATAATAAATGGTACGGAACTCCGCATGAACTTTCTCGCTCTATTTTTTAGAAATGGAGATATTTACTCAAATTTCCTAATATAATATACACTAGTAAACCCGAGAACAATTTGTGCTAGACATCTGTGAAACATTTTTTATTCATGGTTTTAAATTTCATGATTTTATTTTTAAATAATTAACGTCTTCATTTGTATATTTGGATCAAATCAAAATATTGATATTGGGTCCTCAAGGGTCAGCACGTCGTATTAAAATTTTGATTTCCGATTAAAATTTTCGTCATTTTACTAGGGGATATCCTATGGTTATTGCATTGCTATTAAATTTCTCTTTTATAAATTTTGACCAGTTAAATAAGTAATGATTGACTATTTGAGTCTAAAATGAGAGATATAGAATCGTTATAGCCGATTTTGAGAAATGGAATTTTTCTCTTTTCACCTTTTAGTAAACTGCTATTAATTTTAGGGTTAGACAGACGAAGTTGCAAAATCCACTTTTTAGGGTTCGGGGGTCACGAAACTTCGACATTTATCAACATCTCGGGCTAGATTTTTTTTGACGGTCTTAATACTTTACTTAAGTGCAAAGATAAAAGAAATATATATATATTTGTGTATAGCTTGAAAACTTTTTGTTTTATAAAAATATATTTCAATTAAAAGATGTTTATTATAAATAGATCCACATGTATGCAATGATAAGTAATTTCATATCTCAAAGACTTACGGAGATAAAATTAAAAACTAGAATTTACGCATTAGGCCGGAACCCTTAAAGTCATTTTGACAAAAGGCTAAGAGTAGCCATTTGGTTTGTAATATTGATCAAAGCTTAGAAATAGAATTAAATCAAAATCGTTAAAGCCGATTTTGATAAAATCGATTTTTTTCTCTTTCCGCCATCAAGGAAACTACCCTTAATTTTAAGGTTGGATATCCAATTCAAAAAATTCCTCGGGGTAAGCCTATGAAAACCCAATATACCAAGTTTTATTCCAATCGGTAAAATAGTTTAGACTCTAACCCGAGGTACAGACTGACAGATAGATAGACAGACAGCCGGCATTGCGAAAACCACTTTTAAGGGTTCAGGGGTCATGAGACGTCAACATCCATCAAAATCTCGAGTTAAATTTGGTTGACAATAAAAAAACTGTAATGTAGCGAGAAAGTAAAAATATTGATATTGGGTCCCCGTGGGTCAACACTTCGTATTAAAATGTCGATTTCCGGTTAAAAATTTTCGACATTTTACTAGGGGTTGCACATTATTGCATTGCTATTAAATTCCTCATTTATAAATTTTGACCAATAGTATAGGTAAATATTGACTATTGAATCTAAAATGATCTAGATGTATCATTGTTGTACAAACATTTGTTCTAAGAAGTTGGTTGAAAGAAAAAGAACATACACTTCTTGAGAGACTTACTCATCTCTTACTCTACGGCATTAAATAATTATTGCTTTAAAATTTAATTAATATCTCTTTACAACTATAGCTCACAAAATTGTATTAATATATTTGCCAATATCTCAGAAAATGTTGGTTTTATAAAAATATATTTGACATAAAAGTTTTTTAATTTTTATTAGTACTACAATTTTGTAATGATAAGATATTTAGCATCTCAAATAGTTGCTGAGATACGGAAATTTCCGCTTCTGTAAATTAACCTAAAGGTAATTTTCATGGGAACATTAAAATAGCCATTTTATTTATAATCTTAATCAACGCCTAGATACGAATTTTAATCAAAATCGTTAGAGCCGATTTTGAGAAAGTCGATTGTTTTTCATTTAG
The DNA here is from genome assembly GCA_902155825.1 of Timema genevievae. Classification (NCBI taxonomy): domain Eukaryota; kingdom Metazoa; phylum Arthropoda; class Insecta; order Phasmatodea; family Timematidae; genus Timema; species Timema genevievae. The sequence continues at coordinate 80,161 of CABFWO010000159.1, read as the reverse complement.
CTTTTTATTAAACTACGCTTAGTTTTGGGGTTAAAAAGACACACAGACAGGCAGCATTTCAAAGACCACTTTTTTTTGGGTTCGGGGGGTCATGAGACGTCGACATCCATAAAAATTTCAGGTTAGATATTTTTACGGTCGCAATACTTTACCTTTTGTTTTCGAAAAGTTAATATATATATTTGCGTATAGCTTGAAAGTTATTAGTTTTATAAAAATGTGTTGCGAATAAAATATTTGTATTATAAATACAAATGACATATTTACAATGATAAGTAATTCTATATCTCAAATAATTTTGGAGATATGATAAAAAGTTAGAATTTACACATCAGACCGGATACCTTAAAGTCATTTTGCCGAAATATTGAGAGCATCCATTTTGTTTATAATATTTATAAATGTTTTGAAATGAAATTTAATCAAAATCGTTAGAGATGATTTTGAGAGAATTGACTTTTTGCCCTTCAATAAACTACCTTTAATTTTAGGGTTAGATATCCAATTCAAAAAATCCCATGGGGCGACCCTATGAAAACCCTAAATACCAAGTTTTAGCCCGATCGGTAAAATAGTTTAGAATCTAGTCCGAGGTATAGACAGACAGACGGAAATTCAACACTTTTGGATTCAGGGGGTCATGAAACGTCGAGATTCATCAAAATCTCGAGTTCGATTTTTTTGACGATCACCATACTTTCTCTACCTGTAAGATAGTGAGAAAGTAAAAATGTGTCTTGCAATATTCTGACAATCCTTCCGTATATCTGGCTGTACCTAGTATTAGAGCCGAAATGGTTTAATGGATTTCGTTAAAAAAAATTATAGCTAAATATTATATTGTCTTACATCAAGAACAGAGAACAAATTTTTATTTGATTCCTAAAATTAAGGGTAGTTTATTGATGATTTATTTTGAATAGTTTAAACTTATTTAAAAATGGCTCTGTCGACGTTTATGGAGAGCGTTTTAAATTATTAATAAGAATTAATTCTCATTTTCCTAAAACACAATTATTTGAGGTAAGTATTTTTGTTTCTGAGGAGCCCCGTTAAATTTATTAGTTAACTGATGAACAATTTTTAAGAATTTTGGTTAAAAACTATAGTAAGAAAGTATACGTGAAGATGTATTATTTATCTTTTGTAATCTACATATCTTAGCGTGAGTATAATTAGATCTCAAATTGTAGCTCCAGCCTTGTGCTTAAATTTGAAGAGTAAAAATAAATGAGTAAAGAAGAGCCTTATCCGACTTTTCTTTAATAAAAAAAATATGGTTTATTTAGTTTACACGGAAATCGAGAAATGACCCTGAGCGAGGGATGATCCCTGTAATGCTCTGCTGTAGATCATTGGCTCGTCAAACCAAAGGTTCTGGGTTCAAGTCCCGCTTTCAGGTGTCATTTTTTCAATTTATTAAAACCTTTAATAAATAATCAACAAAAATTTAGGATGAATTGTTCCGGGATTTCCATGATGATAATGGTATACATTTGCATAGCTACTATATAGTCTTCTCTTCAATATCCTCTTATATTCATATTTACACTTTACTTTACAATTCTCTTGACTCTAAAAGCTGCGTTAAATTAATGTTATATATCCTTTTTATGTCAGAAAACAAGGTGCTTTGGATGATATTTGGTTCTAAAGGAGATTAAGCTAATGAGGAGTGGAAGATATTACATAATGATGAGTTACACATCCTACACTCATCACAAAACATTGTTAGGTTAATCAAGTCTCTTAGAATACGGTGGGCAGGACATGCAGCGTGAATATAGGCTATTCATCTTCAAGTCTCCTTACCAACGAGGGGTTTGGAAAGATCAAGAAACGAATCTTATTTTAAATTGCCTTTCTACGGATTGTTTCGGCCTAGAAAGAAGAATATATAATAAATATATGATTTAACCAGAAAATGTATTGTGTGCCTTGTACGTTTGGGCATTATAATTGTCAGTCACAAGGACATTATACTTACAGATGTGAAACGGAAAACTTTCAATTATTATTTCTGTTAATTAATTTCAACTGATTAGAAGGATAATAATAGTAATGGTAGTAATAATAATAATTAGTGGTAGTGAAAGTACTACTACTAGTAATAGTAGTAGTAGTAGTAGTATTAGTAGTAGTAAAAAACACCTGCTTCGGTGGCCGCACGGTCCAACGTGCTACTATCACAATAGACTAGACTGCCGTTTACAAAGAGATCGGGGTTCAATTCGGGTGCACTGAGGGAGGTTTTTCCTAAATGGTTTTCTACTCACTCTCCAAACAAATAGGGGTGTAATTACTGCAAATTCAACCTTTCTTATCCCTAACTCATTAGGGTAGTTAGTACTTAGGCGTATAGTCCGAATGGGTAGTAAGACGCGGTGCTAAAAAAAGTAGTAAATAAACAAATGAATGCGAGCTTTTGAAGACCCGTTATGTTCATAAATCATACTTTAAATCTTTTATCATCAATAAGTTAATAAAAATTAAGTAAATTGAAATTGTCACGAAATTTGTCTCCCCCTTATCCTCCGTGCTTCCTATCTACACCTCCCCTGCCCCCTTCTTATAACCCACTCGTCTCTTAACATAATAGGTTCTAGGTGCCACCTCTACAATTTAACCCCTCCACCATAAACCACCACTATAGAAAATTTTCCGATTCAAAATTCTCATCTCTACTATACTACTGCGGCACCATTAACACTACTGTGACACTAAGACTTCACTCACATTACTGGCCCACTCAGTTTCTTTTTTTGCATACTGGGTGACCTGGTGGTCTAGGGGTAAGGTGTCATACTTCTGTGCTGGGGGTCCGGGGTTCAATCCTCGGTCCCGGCACAGATTTATCTGATTGCCAAACCCTTCCTTCACGTGTATTAATCACAACTTGTGAATGTGAGGAATACCAGGCCTCCGACGTGGTTCGGATCCCACGTTAAACTGTAGGTCCTCCATTTCATCTCACAATCACCCTACCATTACACATTAGCGTAAGTGCGTACAAACCGAACGGGTAGTAAGACGCGGTGATAATAATAATAATAATAATATTAATTTTTGCATACCAGCCATTGCCTATCTGTGAACGTAGTGGCAAGTCAAGATAGGATTTCGCAAGTCCCTGCGGAAAAGGGGTGGTGTCATCAACAGATAAACTAGAAATCTCACAGAATAAACTACTAATTTTCATCTCTCTCCTTCTATTTCATAAATAAGTGTGTAAGTGTGGTAGTGCTTAGAGTGTTAAGGTGCTTCAATTTGAGATACAAATTACTTCACAAAATATCTTCAAATTCACCAAGGTCAACCTCAGTGCTCGCCTCAGGATCCATGTTCGTAGGTTAAATGAAAATAAAAAGTCGTCTCTAAATTCTGGACACCGTTGACAGATATTCAAGTAATTTTGAAGTCATCATGTGAAGAAAATTAAATTCTATGTTTTTACTGGAGCAATATTTGATTTATTTTGGCCAAAAAAATTGTTTTTCCATAAGAATTGAAAAAAAACGCTGTTTTTTTTCTCGCATCCCTTTCCATCCTACCTTAAATACCTCAAATTTTTTTTTTAATCAGAAAGTAAGCAACGTCATTGATTAAATATCGCCCACAAGAAAACGACAACGTTGTTACTCCAATAGTAGCCATGCAGTTGCTTCAGAGACGATACCCAGTGTAGATTTCTCACACCATCTTCTAGGCCGTATTGTGTTTGCAGAGCGAGGTGAGCTTCTACCACACCAGCATCAGCACTGTTCTAATGGCCACTGACACTAGCTTTTGATGGATCGTCGTCCTGGGGGTTTCTTGCCTAAAGGGGGCGTTGGGGGCGAGTGGAGTATTGCACGAAGTAATCCCCCCAACCCCCCACTTTCTACCTTGGCCACGACAAGGGCACCGAATATGACTAGATTCACGGGGGTCACATTGTTTCAAAGTTTGGTGTATTCCCGGGAAATGTTTACGACATATATATCAGAATCTCTCCTTGCTCCATCCTATTATGGGATGGAGATGAAACGCAAATAGGTTTGTCTTATAAATTTAACGGATTGTTAAAATTATTATTAAATTGAGTCTTGGAGGTGGATAAATACAAATCCTAATGTGGTCTATAAATTTTTTAAATACAATTCCTGATTAAAATTAACGATTATATTGAAACTAAAATACCAAAATGTGTCAATTAAAAGTAGGTTTACATACTTACAATTTCAAAGTGTCTTAAAATATGATCTCATACACGTTAACCAAGGCCTTAGCCAGCCAATGATTTCAGAGAGGGGGAGTGGGGGGGAGTGGACGGAGGCTAGAAAAAATTCTAAATGACAAACGGTTCTAGAAGCTATTTGAAGTTTTTTTTATGGCAAAATAACCCCCTAACTGCCAAAGGCCAGGTAAAATTGTAGTTATTAAACACCTCTAGAAGCTCTTTAAAATGTTTTTTATGGCAACATAACACCATAACTGCCAAAGGGTAGAAAAAATTATAAATATGAAACATTTCTTTTTATATTGTTTGAACCATAAATAAAGCCATATATATATATATATATTGTTCATACAATTTTGGGGGTGGGGGTTGAACCTATAAAACATCCCCATGACTATGGCCTTGACTTTAACCCTGAAAGGTAGCAAGCTTACCTTGAATGTTTCTACTATGGCGTAGTTTATAAGATAAGCCTGAAATGTAGCAGTTTGGCACTATCTTATAATCTGCACCATACTGTAATAATAACCCACAAAATGTAAGCTTGATACATTTCAGAATAAACTACATTAAAACACATGTAGTTGACAAAAAAACAAATCCAGTGGCGTGATATTTTGGAGAGGTAATTCAAACTGGATCTTCCTGTGAACATTCTCATCATATCTTAGAACATTCCCGTGAAGGAGGGGTAGGGCGTACCAAATTAAGATTATACCACTTACCCGCCTCGGTGGCGTAGTTGGCTAACGCGCCAGTCGTGTTGAGCCAGACCATCGAGGACGGGGAGATCGAGGTTCTAATCTCGGTCGGGTGAACTGGGGGTGGTTTTTCCTAAATGGTTTTCCACTCTCCCTCCACGCAAATGCGGGTTCACTTCCTCTAAATTCAACCCTCCCAATTCCTAATCCATTAGCGTAATTAGTACTTAAGCGTATAACCCGAACGGGTAGTAAGACGCGGTGCTAAATATTAAATTAAATATTAAATTATACCACTTATTCTGGGTGTTAGCCGATGGTAAATGAGGATTGGAGCTGTTGAGGACAGCAAGGAGGGAGGTTTTTTCGTGTTTTTTGTTTTGTTTTTTTGGGTTTGGTTGGCTAAACATTTCTTATCTTAAACTGGCAGTGGTGGATATGTAATCGTCTTCTGTGGTTTGGGGCACCATGTAGGTGTGGTTACTTCGCCCTGATGAGATGATGTGATAATAATGATGAGGATTATGTGGTGCCATTAGAAATCTTAGACCTAACTTAAACATAATAATCCAGACAAGAGCAACAGTGTTAACAATGTTAAACTGTGAAAAGTATTGGTGTTGGAGGAATGAATCTTATATCAAAATAAAATTCAGTTCATGATGATCATTTCATACGCCTATACTACCCATTTATCTCAATTAGGAAAAAACTATTATACATAGTGAAAATATGTCTGCAGAAAAATCCTCATTATAATTCTTTCATTAGAAAACAATTTTTTCAAAGCAAACCAATAGGAATATAGGAATTTTAAAAATATCCTCGTGTCTTTTAAGGTTTTTATAACGAATTCTGAAAAAAACTACTGTGACTATCCAAGTATATTACGAGAAACAGTGAGTTATGTTTTAGGATTTTCGATTATTTGATCGTGGTAAACATGATGCCGCTTGAATTTACCCTGCAAGAACTTAAAAATGTGGCCGTCTTGCACACTTGTGTCGTGAATTCAAATATCGTCTGCGCTTTGCAGGGAGCCTTTTCATCCGGTGTGCCGCGAGAGTTTGTAAGAAGATTAATAAAAGCAAGAAAAAAATTGGAGTAGAAATAAATTTGTTTTAAACATATTAAACTTTTTTTTTCAAATAGCACAATTGTTAGAATTTTTGCTATTGAACCTTTAAAAGTAATCTTAAGGCGATTGACCCTTTTCATTTGGCGTGGAAATGTAGAGCCATGGGAACAAACGGTTATCTTCAAGAATTTCCATTGTTTTTCAATTTTCTTTTCGGAAACGGTTTGTTCAAGAATAAAAGCATGTTGATTAAGTTTTAATTTTCATACACACACCTTCTCTATAATTTTAACAGTGATCAAATATCGATAACATTGACATTTTTCAATAGAAAACTGCTTGCTTCATGACAAAAAATAAGAAAATGTAACAATTGATAGACATCGATACATTATCTTAGAAGGGGTGTTAAAAATATCGACATAAAAATTCCATTCTTTCTCGAGAAAACTGATATTTCCAAACGTATGATTTTTTCCGCAAGAGCTGTCCGGAAGCTAGCACCATTTAAGGTTTCCGTGATTCAACTGTTATTGTTGGCGTGGAAGAATATTTTGGTTGGTTGTGAAGCCAAGCCTTTCACCCTCCCGCCCATCATCCCACAAAATAGATTTTAGACTGGCACTTGACAGAACCAAGGGCCTTAATACTTTTTTTTTACGTACGAGATTACTCCTTAAAAACTGTTCAGTGTTTCGTGAGATGTAAAAGGTTGAAAATCGCTGGTATTGAGACTGCTGAACCTAAACTATAGGTAATTTGTATAAAGTGGGATGGAAAGTAAGTCTAGTTAAGGTCTGTTAATTTGCAGTTGTTTAAAGTAAAATTATAGATATATAACATTCTAATTTGTTTGAATTGGCTGAAGGCAGCCATGATGGAGATAAAAAAATTTTTTGCTAAATTTAACCAGAGAAACATATTTAAACATTTTAGTATTTACTTTTAAACACAGAGGTGGGTACTCACCTCAAGGCTCGTAGGTAGGTCATTCTGAGCCCTTCCTTTAACCTGAGAGAATTTTATAAAAAAAAATCGAAATTTTTAGTTATTTTGATAGCTTGTGAGGTGTCTCTGACAATTGTGTAGTATTGAAGAAATAGTGATACCATTTAAATTTTCTATTTTTTAACTAATCGGGTCATGTTAACTTGTTTGATGTAAGTAGGTCCAATCTCTTCCTTTTACCATATATGTTGAATATAGAAAAATCAAAGGACAGCTATATTTTTTTATCTTATCGTGTCAATTAAACTATCCAAAGTAGGTAATTCCAAGCCCTTCATTTTACATAAGGGAATTTTATATGAAAAATCGATATTTTTAGCTATTTTTATAGTTTGTGAGGTGTTTTTAGCACTTTTGTATTATTGAAGTTCAAGAGACAATATTTAAATTTTCTATTTTTTATCTGATCGGGTCTTGTGCTGTACCTTTCACCACCTCCAACTCTAACCGCCAGAGGCCACAACAGCCGGGAAGATGGTGGGCGGAATATATAAGGAATTTAATGTAACAAAAAGAGGAACATTTGCAAGGTTAGGAAAATATTGAATTATTTATTCAAAGTAAGATAACAGAGGTAAATAAAATAATACATGGCCTCACAAGGCAAACTGGGTAGTGTTGGAAAACATATAAATATGGCAGAGACTGCGCTGGTGCAGTACATTTGAGGATATACTTAACAATTTCAAAGTAATAGTAGTCTTTGAAGAATATTACGTTTGAAACAAAATAGTTATAACATAAATTATTTATTTATATGAATTAGTCTGGAATAGACTCAATAATAATCAAAAATCGTTAGTATAATAGTAACGAGCTTAAAGAGTTCCTCTACTTGGTTAACAAAGCGGCTGAATCACCCTTGTGACTTCAGACTAAATAAACAGATTAAATCATTAAACCTTTGAAACCTTATTATATTATTAAAGAGCTTAAATAACTCTTCTATACGGTTAACAATGGGCCTGAATCACGATTGTAAATTCCAACTAAACAAATAAACTTTAAGATTAAACTTAATTTAGATATCAATTCTGATCAAAATGTGTGGACTATTACTTCTACCCCCTTTGAAGTAATCGAGAAGATTTTGACTTGTTAATATCTAATATTATAGTAGAAAAAAAAAGCAATATTACATTAGAATACTGGTAGCTTCTCACCAAACAAATCGGAATGGTTAAAATTATAACTTATAAATCAACAAAAATAAATTACTTTTATAATTTATTCAAACCAAATACGTCTACAAAATTTTATCTATAAATTAAACATTATCAAATTTTAAAGTTTAAACAATTATTGGTATTCATGAGTGTAATAAAATTTATATTTAAACTAAATATTCCAAGAAAGAAAAAGAATCAAAAAGTGGCTACCTACTAATAAGTCTAAATTTTACAAAGAGACTAGCATACAAGCAGCAAAAGAAAACATTAAGTGTTTCATAAAACAAATTTTACTTTCCAAAATAAATCTTCTAGTGAGAGTTACTGACGCCTACACTGAACGATTTTAATCACATAATTGACTAGGTGCTCAAACACCTAAGCCCATTATAGGTCGATTATATTTAAATATTTAATAAAATATAACGAGTTTATGTTTGTTATCCTGAAGCGATTATTTCCAAGTCCATGCCAGGATCTCTCGTGGTTGTGTCAGAATTAATAGTCAACCATGTTAGCTGAGCACCAGCGCTATATAGGTCTAGTTGATGGATATAAGGGGGGGAGGGATCTTCATATTAAAAGTATAATGCCACGTTGCGAACACGTGCTAGCAGTATGGTTCTCTTGTTAACCACCGTCATCATGTATACACGTCATATAAACACGTAGACCAGAAATCTGGTGAGTTGGCAGTTAAGATCGCGTCAGGTCCATCGGTCAGCCGGCTAGGTCAATCAGCGTAGCCCTTGATCACCTTATATACCAATGACCCACTTTTCTAAGGAAAGTCAGTCTTCTTTTTTGAATTATTTGATGTGCACCAGTCGTGGGATGGTTGTTGGCCGAGACTATAGGGTGAGTAAAGCACATATTCTAGACATAGTTAGGTATTGTAAATCTTTGATATTGTAGAACGTAACATGTACATATTGCTTATTTGGGGCGGGTAGTATTGATGTAACATTAACTAGCATTGCTAATGTTACAGTGAAGTTTTTTATGTACGTAAACCCAAGCTCTTCCTTTTACCATATATGTTGACTACATAAGAAACAGTGACAGATACATTTTTTATCCGAACGTAACATGTAAACTCTCTTTAAGTAGGTGGTTCCAAGGCCTTCCTATTACTTAGGGGATTTTTGTATGGAAAATTGATATTTTTGGAGTTATTTTGAATGTTTGTGAAGTGGCTAGCAATTTGGTAGTATTAAAGTGCATGAGACAACATTTTAACTATTTTTTTGATATCTGATCAGGTCATATGAACTCGTTTATGTAAGTGAGTCCAAGCCCTTTCTTTTACCATATAAATGTTGACTACATAAGAGATAATAGAGAATTATTATAAAAAATCGATATTTTTAAGAGTTATTTTGAATGTTTGTGAGGTTGATAGCAATTTTTCTTAGTAATGAAGTGCACGAGACACCATTTAAATTTTCTATTTTTTTTAGTTGGTCAAGTCATGTGTAGTTTTTTTATATAAGTAAGTCTGAGCCCTTTCCTTTTACCATATATGATGACTACATAAGAGCCAGTGACAGCTAAAGATTTTATCTGACCGTAACATGTAAACTCTCTTTAAGTAGGTAATTCCCAGCCCTTCCTTTTACAATAAAATATTTTATAAAAATATTGGTATTTTTGGAGTTATTTTGATTGGCGATTGGCGATTTCGTAATATTAAAGTGTCAATAGACCATTTGAATTCTCTATTTATTTTCTGATCCGGTCATGTGAACTAGTTTAATGTAAGTAATTCCAAGCCTTCCTTTTATCATATATATTAATTATGGAAGAGTCAGAGACAGTTATATTTTTGATCCGATTCTTACATGTAAACTTTTTTTAAGTAGGTAATTCCAAGCTTTTCCTTTTATCAATGGGAGTTTTATATGAAAAACCAATACTTTTAGAGTTATTTTGATTGTTTCTTAGGTGTTTCTGGAAGTTTCGATGTCTTGAAGTGTTGAATATTCAATTTTAATTCTTTATTTTTTAACTGATCGGGTCATGTGACTTTATGTAAGTGAATCCATTCCCTTCCTTTTACCATTCATGTCAACTATATAATAATTCAAATACAGCTATATTTTTTTATCCAATCGTTACATGTAAACTCTCTTTAAGTAGGTAATTCTGAGCTTTTCCTTTTGACAAATGGTAGGTTTATTATTATTATTATTATTATTATTATTATTATTAGCACCGCGTCTTACTACCCGTTCGGGTTATACGCACTTACGCTAATGTGTAATGGTAGGGTGATTGTGAGGTGAAATGGAGGACCTACAGTTTAACGTGGGATCCGAACCACGGTGGAGGCCTGGCATTCCTCACATTCACAAGTTGTGATTAATACACATCTTGTCAGAGGTGAAGGAAGGGTTTGGTAATCAGATAAATCTGTGCCGGGACCGAGGATTGAACCCCGGACGCCAGCTCAGAAGTCCGACACCTTACGCAAGGGTAGGTTTATATTAAAAATAAATATTTTTATAGTTATATTGATTTCCTTAGGTATCTCTGGCAATTTCAGAGTATTGAAGTACCAGTTGCACCATTTAAATTTTCAAATTTTTACCTGGTCGGCTCATGTGTACTATTTTTTATGTATGTAAGTACGAGCTCTTTCTTTTACCAGGGGGGAGGAGGGGTGTTTACTAAAAAAATAAATACTTTAAGATTTATTTTGATTGTCTTTTTTTCAATGAACTTCCATATCGACTCTCGGTTCTACTCAAATTTATCACAATCTTCATAAACTTATATTGCCATATTAAATATTTATAGCTATAAATAGGTGTATCTTCTATCATATAAAATTGCCAGACATGCCTAAATTTAAAATATATTCTCCACTCAGATTTTAAAATTTACATATACATTTTATGTTTATAATCTTTATATATATATATATATATAATTATGTTTATATATGTTAAACATAGAAGAGCAAAGAAACCCACTTTTTTTATCGGATCATGTCATGTGAACTCTCTTTAAGTACCATAGACTATATGACATTAGTTGGACTTGTAAAGTATTGTTTCACAAGTGTAGCTTGTTATATGTCTATGGACTCCAATTAGGTTTAATTTGTCTATTTTTTGTGTATGTAAAGAACCAAATAATATGTAAGTTCTTTGCTATGATTCTGAATAGAAGTTTCAGCGTTTTGTTGTTTTGATTTAATAAACTTATTGAATATTATTTTAAATCAATCTCTTCTCTATTACGGCAAACATATTTACGTCTAGTAGACGACTAGTCACAGACTGCATGGTTGTGGCATAGTTATTAGAACACTTTATTATTATGTTAGGTTAAATTAAATTAATTTCTACACTCATGGAGAGCATAGTTAAATATTTTTTTAAAGATGTTTAAAAAGAAGACCATGTCGGTGTGTTTATTATGTAAAGGTTTGGAATTAATTTTAATGTATTGTAACCGCATGGCCTAATTTGGAAGGTTAGTTTATGTAATATTGTATGTTGTGAGTTGCGAATGACAAAACGAGCGTTGCAGGTTGTTTTGATTATTCTATAAACAAATAAACTAGAAGAGCCGAAAGTGTTGTCAGCATTCCTCAGTAAGAAACCAGGCCAGGGGCCATATTAAAATGTAGGAGAACCAGCCATCCTTGCTGACTAACTAACACCAAAGTCTAGGGGCCAATCTGCCCAATTTGGGACTACGCGGACTAGGACGCTGGTTCCTCAGTACTTATCTTGAGGGCTGCCGCTCGAGCCCAGGGTACCAGGATTGGGCACCGTGTAGAGAGATGACCTAGTAGTCAAACAGGCCAAGGGGAATTATTAGCAACACTTAGTTTTGTCACAAGCTTCCAAGTGTTCTCTTAAGTTCTTTCATTCTAAAATGTCTACCAACATCACATTTGTAATAGACATACAGTAGCCCCATAGCTTATTTGGTGCTGACTGACAGCTCACAGCTGACAGCTGACGGCTTTGAAAAGCTACCAGACCAAATTATGTATCCCTACACTGAACCATGATCTGTAAAAAACATGTGTTTAGCAGCTGTCACTTCTGACAGTCAAAATTTAGGTATATACCTAAATGTTGACTGTTAGAAGTCAGCTGTGAACTGTCAGTCAGCACCAAAGAAGCCATGGGGCTACTCTAATTGTACTAATAAACCTATTTAAAACCCAAGTTTAATATTAATTACGAACCCACACAAATATACCCCTTCACCTCCCCATTAACCTCGGCTATAGCACATCCTGACAGATTCTAAGACCCACATGCACAAGGCCAAGAAAGAGGGGGTGGTGAAAGAATAAAGATAGATTTGTTATTATAATTCTTATACATAAATAATATAAACTTATTGGTAGAAACCATCGTTGTTAAAAATCATCTACCAACAAAAATTGATAGTGAAAACATTGAACAACAAAATTTCACTATCGATGTCCGGGGTTCATATCTAATCAGCTAATCCTAGAGACCTGTCATCTATCTACATCCATGTGAACCATGGGTCCCCCCCCC
>CABFWO010000159.1:47416-67436 GCA_902155825.1 Timema genevievae | reverse complement strand
CCCCCCCCCCCCAAACTCATATGGGCGTCCCAACAGCACACTATGTCTCTATTCCACTCAGCGTGGCAGTCAATGTTTTGTTGGACCGAATGGAAAGTTCGTGTAGCCTACCTGATGGTAGTGTCCGCCAAAGAGAGTTGGAAGGATAGGGGGTGGTGTGGGGGGGGTCCAACTCGCAACCCCCCTGAACCTCATCCATCATGGCCGTGTCACCATATCCCCCACCCACTCTCAAATCCACCCCGTATACACTACCACCCTCAATTTCATTTCATACGTCACATATTTCTACCCTAACCCCTCCTATTCGCCAGCAAATAAAAACTTTTCTGCAAAAATAAACGTGTGGTACTTTCGTATCCTAGAGCTAATTTATTAATACTAGTGTGTCTCGTCTGAACCAGCCATTAATAGCCAACGATATCATATCGTCCCTGATCATGCGCATTAGCAAATATTGGGATGTCAAGCTAGTTCCAGTGGAAGGCTGTAGGTAGCGTTTGAGAGCAACCTATTGACTAGCACGCTCTAGTGTCTTTAGAAGATACTTAGTGCTAGTTTCGTGTTGGTTCTATTATGAATGATCGATACTTTATTTTATAACCAAACATTAAAGATAGATTTGTAAGTTTGACTGTTTTTTATTTATTTAAGTTCATATGAGTATTAATATAACTTTTTAGTTAGTTCTACATTAATCGTTAAATCACTGACATTATTGAAGGTCTGAAGGCCTCTGACAAGCCCGTATTTGAGTACCAGTCGAACCCTAAACACTTTTCACCCTAATGTGGGTGCAATCAAGGCCGTAGCCAGGGAGGGGTTTTGAGGGTTCAAACCCCCCACGAAATTTTATGAACAAAATATTTATGGCTTTATTTATGGTTCAAACAATATCAAAATTAAGGTACAAATACAAATTAGGGTGCTGTGTTACCATAAAATCACTTCAGAGAGCTACTAGAGGTGTTAAATATTTAGAAATTTTCCTAGCCTTCGGCATTTTTGGGGTTATTTGACCATAAAAAAACTTCACAGAACTTCAAAAAGTGTTTAATATTTAGACATTTTCCAAGCCTTCGGCAGTTAATGAGTTATTTTACCATGAAAAAAACCCCTTCACAGGGCTTCTAGAACTGTTTAGCATTTATAAGTTTTTTCTAGCTTTCAGCAATTGGGGGATGTGCCCACCAAACCCCCCTGAAATTATTGGCTGGCTACGGCCTTGGGTGCAATTTCTATGAATTACCTCCCTCTGTCAACTTACTAAAATAATTTTATACTTTTATAAACATAGTTTTGGACGTGAAACACAAACAAACATGTTTTCTTTCCTAAAATTGCAGTTTTTTTTAAATTTCTTCAAGAAAGCTAAAATAGTAAATTTTTAATCACCAGCAGAAACCACAATATTTTGATTTCACAAAAAAAAGTAAAGTTTCATATTTGGTAACACTGAGTAATAAAGAGAGCAGTAAAAGCAGTGGTAATGGAACCGGGGAGAAACTAGACGTTAGCTCCCCTTATGAGAGACTATTCTCGACAAAAGCAGCCCCTGAAATTTGTTTGTATTTAAAAGTCTTACAACTTTGAAATTACCTGCTTCGGTGGCCGCATGGTCTAAGGCTCCACTCTCGTGTTAGACCTGACTGTCGTTGACGGGAAGATTGGGGTTCAAATCCTTGTCGGGGGTACTGAGTGTGGTTTTTCCCTAAATGGTTTTCCAATCTCCCTCCACGTAAATGTTGTTACACTTCTTCTAAATATAACCTTCCTAATCCCTACGCCATTAACATAATTAGTGGATAGGTGTATAACCTAAATGGGCATTAAAATGTGATGAAAAAATTCATTTTAGCCAATCAATTTTATCTTATTTCACCTTTAAGTAAACTATCCTTAATATTAAGGTTCGCAATTATTCCAAAAACTTCTCGGGGGACATTATGAAAACACTATTTACCAAGTTTTATCTTGATCGGTAGAATGGTTTTGGTTCTAATCCCAATAACAGAGATAATCTGTGGGTGATAGCAAAATTCTCATTTTAAATTTGCTATCAGTAATAAAAAAAACCCATCGAAGTCATGTATCATACATCAGTAAACAAAAATTGTGTATAACAGTTATTAGTTGTTTATAAAGCTTAGTAATACTTGTTCACAACATGATTTTGTTTTAAAATAATATTACTTAATTTTGTTGGTTAAATAAACTTAGTCTTTAATCTCTTCTGACCCGCTTTGGTGGCCGCATGGTCTAACGCACTACTTTTGCAGCGTACTAGACTATCGATGACGGGGAGATTAAGATTCTAGTCTCGGCCGGGTTAACGAGTGTGGTTTTTCCACTCTCTCTCCACGCAAATGTGGATAAACTTCCTCAAAATATAAAACCGTCATAATATCTAAAACCACTATCGTAGTTTGTTCATAAGCGTATAATCCGAAGGGGTAGTAAGGCGCGGTTCTAACAAAAAAAATCTTTTCTCTACTTGCTTTCTTCTTTTTTCGTTAGAGATTCGCCTTCTATTCTTGCATTTTCTTTGATTTCTTCTTTTGTAAAATTCTGAGAGGAAAAAAATAAAATGTTTTTATGAAATGAAAGGAAGAAGACACACACACACACACACACACACACACACAGTATGGTTTCCAAACGGAAAACTCTCTCCAAAGAGAGCTTCTGTACAGCGCATGCTCGCGCTTGATGAGGAAGAACGCAGAACCCGGTAACGAAGCCATCTTCCCTTCACGCGAGTAAGTGATCCGTCTTCAACAGTCCACCAGTAGACATGTCATTCTTTCCTTGACCTGGCCTATTGTACGACATATTTCTCGAGTGGTTTTCAACTTTCCGTCCGTTTTGTTTCGTTGTTTGTTGTAGAAGGAAAGGGAAATAAATAAAAGTAAAGGTAAAAAAAAAAATTCTCCGTAGATGACAAGGAAGAAGATCGATAGCTCCTTTTTTTCTTTCTATTTGTTTTTTCCTCCCTCTTATTCATAATAGATGTTTGGTCGCCAGGTGCTGAATTCTAGCGGCGGCTCCCACGAACTATTGCAGTTCAAGTAATTGTTTGTGACGCACGCTCTATCAACACGCAAACGAGTCTACTTACGTGGGTGACCTCTACACCTTTAATACGTACCGAATACTTCTGATAAATATGTTACCTTATAATCTCATTACGTCAAACTTGGTGCTTTTGGGGTAAAGTCCTCGTCTCAGGACCCGATGCTCGTGGGTTCAAACCTAACCGAGGTTAGCGAATTTTTCTTGAGCGATACAAATCTGTAGCACAATTTCTTTCGGAGGGGAAACAAATCAGTTCGTCCCATGTCGATTGCGGCATATAAAATAACCCTGGAAAGACCCTTAACGGCAAATTTGATAGGGTCTTTTGTGCTCGCTCATAGAAATTTGGTGTGGACTCTCTTAGTGCACCAACCAATTAGCCTAGTTTCGGGTGGATATAAATTATAAATCACATCAACTCATCATCTGGGTTGTTGACTTAAGAAGAGGAAGAATTCAGAACATTTTTGACTCATTTATCGAAAGTGAAATTTTTTTTATGGATAAAATAAGTTTTACGAAACAATAATACACACGTTTTAACCTGAATTGCAGCAGTCTTACGTTGATAGATTACAATACGGCTCTATATTCTAATCTACACCACAGTGGAACCATACAAGGTAAAATTCCAACATTACAGGGTTAACGAAGGGAATATACTTTCTCATATAGTCTATTATAGCTAGGAACCATTAATGTTCATAGATAGCTCTGTAAATCCTACCTAAATAACCTTCAGATATAATTATATAAATTCATTTTTGGGGGGTTTTTAACGTGCACTTTCTACTGATTATATCAGCACACGAGGATTTCTATGAGCAGGAGTGAAAGGAACTACCAATTTTTCTGGGAAAGGTATTTTCACATACCTCCCAAGGTTCTGTTACATGCCACAATCGACATTACATGGGATCGACTGCCTTACTTCCGCTCCGAAAGAAGTTGTGCTACAGATTTTTATTGTTTAAGAAAAATCCGACCCCAAATGGGTTTGAACCCATCGGGTCTTTATGTGAGCATTTTACCCCAAGACCACCTAGGTTGACCTTTCAGATATAAATGTTGAGGAAAACTGTTGGAACAATTTGTAAATAAAAAAATAAAAAATTAGTCACCATTAAGCTAACCTTAATTTGTATATAGAAAATCCGGTGTGATAATATATAGCATGTAAAACCTTCTCCAAACACCTATTTTAAACAAAATCGCTATGCCCATTTAAAAACAATTTGAAGAAAACTTTCTAAAATCGGCTATTTTTAAACCATCCTGAAATATATATATATTACGAAAAATCAGTAAGGCAGTGTTATTTATCATGTAAAACACTCCCCATGAATCAATTTTGATTTACATCAGTAGAGCCATATTTGAAATATTTTGAATATTAAAAAGTCACAAACCAATAAACCACCTTTAATTGAATTTACATCTATATTCCACTTGGAGGTGTAACCATATGACATATAAATATTAAATTTTAATAATAAATCCATAAAACCATTCCAGCTGCATCCCTAGGTACAACTAGAGGGAAAGAAAGACAAACATAATTCTTAAAAAAAATCTTTTTTTAATTTTGGGAGTACATAAACACTAAGATCCATCATTATTTCTAAATCGAAATATAAATTAAATAAACAAACACCTTCATATTGCAAATGCATTTATATTAGTTTTAAATTTTAACTGAATTTTCACCCAATTCGGTGGCCGCATGGTCCTGGGTTCTAACCTCGCAGTGGACTATACTGCCGACGATGATCAGATCTAGGTTCGAATCTTGGTCGGATGTACTGATGGTGGTTTTTCCAACATGATTTTCCACTCTCATTCCACGCGAATGTGGGTACACTTTCTCTAAATACAACACAACCTTCCTCATGCCTAAAACCATTAGCGTAACTAGTATATAGGTGTATAATCCGAACGCGTAGTAAGATGCGTTGCCAAAAATATTTTCACCTAATTTTATTAATAACAAATAATAAGTTCAATATTAGTTACTTTTTATTTTCAATATGATTGTAAATTATTGTTTCGAGCTGTTTCTAAGTATAATTTAAATTTAATGTCATGCGATATTTGAATATACATTTGCATCTATAATCAATCCTCTAAATTAGTTAAAAACTCATCGCGGAATCAAATGCAACATAACCCTCCAACATCTAGTATAAGCAACCTGTAGTTCAGGAAGAGCTAGCAAGTTGCATACGCACGCTATCTCCTGGCGCTATTTGGAAACAGCAGATTTACAGAGAGGGGTAGAGTATATGCAAGCACGGGAGAGCGAATGAGAGTTATAGCGAGTAGGTGAGAGAGAAATAAAGTGCAAAATTGAAAAACAGGAAAAGCTAGAAATTGAAAGCCATAATTTAAAAGGGAAAATGAGAATAGGACGCAAATGGCCAGTTAAGAGAAACTAAAAGGAAGAAGAAAGGGACTGATAAATAGGTATACCTTGGGCCAGTTTCATAGTCAGATTTAGTGAGCCTAAAGTGCGAGTCGATACTAAATACAGGACGACACCTACCTAGACCAAAATGGATATTCAATTTCAGGTAGGTGACGTCTTGTATTTAGTATAGCGCCGCACTTGAGGCGTACTAAATCTGACTATGAAACTGGCCCCTTATGACAAATTAAGAACGTTTCAGTATGATGAGGTATGAAATGGCTGTATAACATTTTAATATATTTTAATGAATATACTTATATATTATGTAAGTATGTATGTATGCAATCTAATAGCATTTCACATTAAATAACTTATATTTTATTACATTTTGCCTAAAAGATTTACTTTGTAACAAACTTTCTTTCAATTACTCTATCACTTTAATGTGAATCTACATTTATTCGGATGTTATCATAAAATTTAGCATCCATGGGTGGATTGACCCAGTTCAGAATTTTGGATATCTGACCCTTACTATTTCACCGCTCTCTTCACAGAAAATTGCGGATGTATTTCGTTAAAAATTCACCTTATACCTTTTTTTTTAAATTAGTGTAGACAAGGTTTTGGACATATATATATATAATTCTTTCCAGCACGTGTTACTTGGTTTAGTGGTCAAATTTCCTGGCAACAAATCCAGAGGTCTTGGGCTCGATCCCCGGTGCTTTTAGAATTTTTGTGTGAAGAGGTAGGTCTGGAATGGGATTAAACTCAGCTTCGAGAGGGCAAATGAGGAGCTTCTTGACTAAATAAGTCCGCTTCGGTGGCCGCATGGTCTAACGCGCTCTTTCACAGTATACTAGACCACCGATGACAGGTTGATCGAGGTTCGAATCTTGGTCGGGTGTACTGAGGATAGTTTTTTCTAAACTAGTTTCTACTATCTCTCTCCACGCAAATGTGGATATATTTCCTTTTAATATAAACTTTCCCAACCCTAAAACCATTAGCGTAATTAGTACATAGGCATATAACCCGAACGGTTAGTAGGAGGCGGTCATAATAATAATAATAATAAACAAGTAGCAACTCTGGTCTAGAAATTTGAGCTTAACGTCTAGATGGATCATTGTGCTGGCAGCTTGACACCATCTATCCGCAAATGTTGACACTATCATCGTTAACAGCGGCGGCCGCTTGGTTGTAATAGCTCGCTTGCGGACTTATGTGATGGAGATTTTTGTTTTTATGGTCGTTCAGTATATCCTAAACTTGCATGCACTAACTCAGCAGAAAAACTAATTTTAAATAACTAAATTATTACTATCACCGCAGCTTACTACCCGTTCGGGTTCTACGCACCTATGCTAATGTGTAATGGTAGGGTGATTGTGAGATGAAATGAAGGACCTACAGTTTAACGTGGGATCCGAACCATGGTGGAGGCCTGGCATTACACACATTCACACAAGATGTGATTAATACACATCTTGTCAGAGGTGAAGGAAGGGTTTGGCAATCAGATAAATCTGTGCCGGGACCGAGGATTGAACCCCGCACTCCCAGCACAGAAGTCTGACACCTTACCCCTAGACCACCAGGTCACCCTAAATAACTATAATGGCATTCGTCTTAAGAGACTATGGAAAACTTAATTGGAAATAAAACACTCATAATGCTCCAAGCAGGGGTTCAAAGCCGTGATTCTTGTGTCAAGTTCAAATATTCTAATCTATAGTTTGATATTTATAGTTAATTATTCCTAGCCCACAGACACGTAAGAAACAGACTCTCAACATTATGGGGTTTTTGCTGCGCTCTTTTTGCCAGATTGAGTTCCTTAACACTGGGCTTCGCTAGTGTCACTGCTGGGTGATGATAGGACTAACCACAGCGATCCTAGTGTTGAAGGACTGAAGCTGCTAAAAGGGAAGGCAACCATTTTAACCCGGAAGTTGAGTGTCTGGATATATTATTTGTCTGTGTCCTAGCCGGAGATCGAATCTGACTGCCTTATATCAGTAAGCGTGCATCCTACAGAATGAGCTAAGATATTTGACAACATTCATACTCTACAGGATGTGCGAAAATACTATTTACAATGGCCGCATTTGAATTATTGCCTGGATTCTTGGGGAATCACTAATGGTGGTTATATATAATGTTTGTAGACTACGCTACTTTAATAATAAAACAACTTTGTTTTATCTGTGTGTACATTTCCTTGATTAGTAATTAGTAATGTGTTTTAGTTAGCCGGTATCAAAGTTGTGAAGATAATTTTTGGAAACTCTGTATTATATTTTAAATACATGGTGTGGCGCACCGCACAGACTTTCTCTCACTTTCATCTCAAAATAGACATTCACTAAAAACTCGTAAGATTTGTGAAAATAAATAATAGGCCTATACATTTTTGTAGAAACACTACATCAAAGATCATAAATGTAGTAATATACAGTGTTACTTACTTATTTACTCTATGGCACTAGGAACACTGTTTAAGAAAAATTGAGAAAAGAGAAATATATTTTCCACCAAAAAGAATAAGAATCAAATTTATTTTGATTAAAGAAAGGTGACCTGGTGGTCTAGGGGTAAGGTGTCAGACTTCTGTGCTGACGTCCGGGGTTCAATCCTCGGTCCTGGCACAGATTTATCTGATTACCAAACCCTTCCTTCACCTCTGACAAGATGTGTATTAATCATAACTTGTGAATGTGAGGAATGCCAGGCCTCCACCGTGGTTCGGATTCCACGTTAAACTGTAGGTCCTCCATTTCATCTCACAATCACCCTACCGTTGCACATTAGCGTAAGTGCGTATAACCCGGACGGGTAGTAAGACGCGGTGCTAATAATAATAATAATAATAATATTTTGATTAAAAGGTGTATATATATGTATATATAAGCTATAAGCATATATATGCTTATAGATAAGAAATTATTGGTTTTATAAAAATATATTCAAATAAAAGATTTTTATCTTTAATAGTACTAAAATTTTATAATAAGTTATTTCGTATCTCAAAAAGTTGCGGAGAAATGATGAAAATAGGAAAATTTCCCCAACGTAAACTACCCTTAGTAATTTTCATGAGAGAATGACACTTTCCACCTTGATTATAATGATAAACAGTGTTTTTTATAATATTTAATTAAATTCATTAAAGAAAATTACGAGAAAATCCATTTTTTCTCTTTTTGCCTTTCAGTAAACTACCCTTAAATTTAGGGTTAGATATCTAATTTCAAAAACCCCTCGAAAGGAACCTTATGAATACTTCAGATACCAAGTTTTAGCTCAATTGGTAAAATAGTTTTGGCTCTAGCCCAAGTTACAGACAGACAGACAGACGGCATTGCTAAAATCACTTGTTTTTGTTTAGAGGGTCATGAAAGGTCTATTCAATACTTTCTCTCTGAGGTGTTAAGAGAAATTAAAAATTAAGTTATTCAAAATGTTAATGCAAATCTTACGCCTATATTTTCATCGCTGTATTTCCATGCCATCTTTATCAGAGTCTATCCTTCCATCACTCATCCATAACTCAGAGCTTGAATCACACGATGAAACCATTTTAAAAAAAGAGTATATTAATGGCTTTAGGCCACATTTGAGCCATATCAACCGAGCGGCCACCATCTGTTGTCGAATACAGTGTCTACTTCTGCGATAGAGTGTGTCGTTAATCTCCATTTTATAGACCAGAACTGCTACTTTTTTTTATTCAAGTAGCTGCTCATTTGTCTTCAGTTGACTCTGTTTCAGAACCACTGCTCTACAGAAAATCTGAAAGCGCTGAGGATCGAACCAGAGACCTTTGGCTCTGTAGCCAGGAGTTGTGAACATTAGATCACAGAAACGTTCCATCGTATCTATTTGGTAGTAATAAATATATTTGTCAGCACTACCTCGAATTGAACTAGGGTCCACTAGACATGTGGATGAGCACTATAACCATCTAACCATGGGCACAAACTATAATATGTTCTTCTCCCTCTCTTTCATCTTTGTCATTGACTGGTTGCAGTTACAGTCCAATCTTCATAGGAAGGACCTTATATAACAGCTAGAAAAAGTGCTGGATCCACGCTCACATATTCAAACGTCAAGTCATGTGATAGCATTAGCTATTATCAATAACTATAAAATAACACTAATAGTAAAGAAATTTCAACTGTTGGCCACAAACAAATATTTTTAAATTTTCCACAAGTTCCTTCCAATGAACGTTGGATTTTACATATTCATATTTGAAAGATGGGACTATAAAATAAACAATTTTTTTAAATTTGAGGTTTTAATTTTACGTTTTAGGTCTCAACCATGATTATTATCGTTGAAGGCATCCTGACTCAAGTTTATTAATAATTATACTAAAAGTTGACTTAATATCAACAGATATATCTTAAATAGAAGCCTAACAACAGTTTATAAATTAATTAAGTAGTGATGTAATATTTCATTTTATTTGTAGGCCCATTCATAATCAAGCTCTGTAGTAATTTTTAGTTACATTTTAGATAAGGTTTAATTTTGTTTTTAATTTTTAGCGCAAACAAAATGTGAATGTTTTGATATTGCTTAGAATAGTTTTTAGATTTCTCAAATAGATAAATTATCGCAATAGGAAAAAAACTTGACTTTTCATGTGTTCCTAACAGCGATTTTTACAGTTAGACAGACAGAAGTACATATATATCTGTCTACGTGTGTGACTGTACCTAAGGCTACAACCGAAGCGGTTTAATGAATTACGTTCATAATCTATATTTAAATGTAAAATGGTCAGACCTTGAAGCGATATAGATCTCAAATTAAGTGTAGTTTACTAATGACTGATTTTTTTAAAATTAGATAAAAAAACATTAAATTATCTATTTAAGAAGAGTTTCAAATTAAAAATAGCTCTCTGTATACTTGTTTTTCGGAGGAAAAAAAAATCATTTAACACTCAAACTTTTTATTGAAAAATAAATCGAAAAGGTTTGAAAATAGTTAAAATAATTTTTTTCAAAATTAATATTTTAGGAGTATTGTACATGATAATTAACAAAAGTACACAAGTTTTCGAATGAAAACTCCTTTAAAGGAATGAGGAATTGTGCACTGGTTTACCGTGCAGTTTTTTAAAAAACTGGTTGCACAGTCTAAGCAGTCACGAAACTCTCAAAAAAGAGTCCCCCCCCTCATCCTAACTTTCCAATACTGATAACAACCTCCCCTTTCCCTTTTTCGCTGCCAGGCAACGTTTTGTTTTCTTTTTTAGACTTTAATTTTTTTCTGATTTCCATTCTACCCACCCTCTTCTTTCTCTCTTTGGAATCTTATCGTGCTTTCATTCTTACCTTCCGCATCACTGCTTTACTCGCCTATCTTACGTAGCCCCCCCTATCTCATCCCCCACTTTCCACTAAATTAAGAAAGGGGGAGAAAGGTATTATATTTCGACATGAAAATAGGTTTAATAAGATTTCAACTATCCTAAACCAAAATTTAAAGCTGCATTTTATTTATAATGCCGTAATATTACAATTAATTTTATATTCGTAGCTCCTTAGCTATATCTTTGCTCTCTATTTTTAACTTATTGTGGAAGAGTGGAATTAAGGAGTGTAATATAGGATTAACCCGCATCGGTGGCGTAGTTAGCTAACGCGCTGGTTTCGTGTTGAGCTAGACTCCCGAAGGTGGGGAGCTCGAGGTTCTAATCATGGTCGGGTGAACTGGGGTGGTTTCTCCTAAATGGTTTTCCACCCTCCCTCCATGCAGACGTAGAACTTCTTCTAAATTCAGCCTTCCGAATTCTTAACACACTAGCGTGATTGTTACTTAAGCGTACGGGTAGTAAGACACGGTGCTAAATTAATTAACATAGGATTACGAGAAATTTTATAAAATAATAAATATGCATTAGTAAACAAATCAAGCACAAGCATTTAACCCCAATTTTTCTTAGCGCCAAGTCTTAGTACTCGTTCGGGTTGTGTGCATATGTACTAATTATTACGCTTACATGTTGGGGATGATCAAAGTTTCGGGGTTGAATTTAGAGAAAGTGTACCTAGATTTGCGTTAAGGGATAAAGGCAAACCTATTTAGGAATAAACACCATCAGTGCACCTGATCGAGATTCGAACCCAAATATCCACATAACTGGCAGTCCAATGTATTGCAAGAAGGATGACCTAGACCATTTGACCACTGAAGATGGTTTATTATTATTACTATTAGCACCGCGTCTTACTACCCGTTGGCATTAAACGCACTTACGCTAATGTGTAATATAGTGATTGTGAGATGAAACGGAGGACCTACAGTTTAACGTGGGATCCGAACCACGGCGAGGCCTGGCATTCCTCACATTCACAAGTTGTGATTAATACATGTCTTGTCAGAGGTGAAGGAAGGGTTTGGCAATCAGATAAATCTGTGCCGGGACCAAGGATTGAACCCAGCACAAAAGTCCGACACCTTACCCCTAGACCGCCATGTCACCGTTTTACTATTATTTATTAATAATTATTATTAGAGTAGTTAGTATGAATATAATAGAATACACATACTATCATAACATAAAACATGATTTACATACTAAATTATCCTAGGCCTAGAACTCACACCCAGTTCTAATATATATGTATTTATTATTTGAATAGCAGGTTGAGTTTGTGTATAAATAACTAATACATATTTCATTCAACATCACTTGGGATTGAACCAGGTCTCTTCTAGACTAGTGAAAGAACAACCAACTACATAGATAAAGTATCAAATATTGGCAAGTAATTGTAATTGGCCAGCTTTGGTGGCCGTATGGTCTAAGGCGTCACTCTTGAAATAGACTAGACTGCCGATGAAGGGGAGATTGGGGCTATATTCCGGTCGAGTGTACTGAGTGTGGTTTTCCCAAAATGGTTTTCCACTCTCCCTTCACACAAATGCGAGTACACTTCCTATAAATTCAAAATTCCTCATCCTTGACACATTAGTGTAACTAGTACGTGGGTGTGTAATCCGGATGGCTAATGAAAAGTGCTGTAAATGAAAATAGGTATATATTTGATTAAAATAATCATTTTTACAGCAAGAAGAGCATTAGTGTGTGATCAAATGTTTTTATCGTTATTATTGTAGATTTATTTTTATATTTATACATACGGTTAAATAAAGATCTTTGAAAATAAAGCATCTCTTGACTTTTAGTTGGTACTTTATATTATTTCAATAATTCCCAGAGAATCGTATCGGTGGCCACACGGACTTTATAATGTTAATTTTTTCGGGTTTACTGGTCACAGGGATGTCGTGGAATGAGTCTAGACTTAAAGATATACCACCAAAAAAACGGGTACAACTTATATGTCCTCTAAATTCTTCCTTTATCATCCTAATCTTATACGCGTAATTAAATGCGCATTGCCCAGATGGGTAGTAAAATGCATGACAAAACTGTTGTGATATTGACCGCATTATTTATTTCTGTCTTCTGTACAAATACACTAGCTTTAAAAAAAAAATTGTTTTACGCAATGTTTAGAATATAAAAATTAATAATTTAATAGTTAGTAGTTTTTCATTTTGTATGACTTAACTTATATGCCATAGCCACTGCATAATATATAAATATATACAATCTATATAATAGGCGCAGATATAATTGAAATGCAAGTGAAATAATGTTATAATTTTTTTTTAGATCAAACTAAAATACTAATTTTCTCTCCCCAATATTGCTTTACTCAGCTTTGCTACTTACGTTGAATTTTATTTAAAAGGAATAATGAAATGAAGGCAACGAAATTCTGAAAATATAGATATTAGTAGTCCTTGGTTGGGATATAATTTCTTTAGTTAAATTTATTTTATTTATTGAGTAGTTTTGAGTCCCAGGTATTAATTACTATCCATGTTAAGCGGCCCAACTTTAAGGGAGGGTGATAGTAGATAACGCCCCAGGACTTCCACAAATCAGGGCCTCCACAAACTGTAGCAATAACAAATATTTTTCTTTTGGCTATATAGATTTCAATCATGGTAAAATCTTCCAAAGAAATCTAACTTCCAATATGAAATTGTATTTAATTTTGACAAAATATTAGCTACTGATGGCTAACTTTGATTTTGAATTAATCAAATTTATTGTGTTAACAATATTTTCTTATTTAAATAATATATTTAACATTTAACTTTACAGTTAATTTTATAAAGAAAAATAATAAAGTATAAACATTGAAAAGAAAAAGTATTTGTTTAATGCAGGGGCCTCAAATTTTTTACAGCCTCAGGAAACCACATGCTCCACACGATTTAATAAAAACTAGCCAACAGATTTGCTGGTGGAACCAGCGTGGCTGACCTCTAACGCTTCTTTATATCAACGCTAGAGTACTCTTACTCTAGCTTCGTAAGTTTGCCAACAGATAGTACTGCCTGTCTCATCAGCTGTTTCTTCACACTGCAGTACACGCTCCGCCCATAAATCAGCCCTCCCCATGCGAAAGGACCGCCATGTTGACAAGATATAAACAAACCATAAATCCAGGGGCATTAAAAAAGAAGTGTGGTGGCGCGGGACTGTAGAACGCCGTCATCGTACCACAGGCTGGAGACAAGGGAATTTTGAGAGGGGGGAAAGGGTGGATATAGCGGATGCGAGGCAGATAAAGGGACAGTGACATTCGAGTTAATCGCTTTCAATGTTAGGTTGAGTTCAGTGTGCTGCCTTGGTTAATGATGGGATTAAAATGGAACCACTGTGAGTCTAACAAGCTCTCGATCTTTAGAATGGGTATATCAGCCACTTGGTAGGAACAGATAGCGTTATTAGTTGAGATGTAACATCGAAATACATTTAACGAGGTCGTACTTGTTTCGTAATAAAATTATCCATATCAGTTGGTATCAGTATTGAAGGAATAAATAGGGAATTTAATCTTAATATATTGTTTTTATGTGTTTATAGGCCTACAAAAATGTTATTTTTTTCTCTGTAATTTATCCTTAGATTTTTAAAAAAAATTTACTAACAATTAACTTAACTTTGATTTATAAAATATAAATTCTCTTTTCCCATATTTTTAATCATTGTAATATAGGGCCTAGCTATGTGTCTAACCCATTTCCGGACAAAGCTGCACGAACTGGATTGTGGATTTAAAAATAGAATTCATTACCAAGACAAATAGGCCTACATAAGTTATAACCAAAAATCGTGGGTTCAAAGTTCAAACCCAGCAGGGGTCAACAGATTTTTCTCGAGCGATAAAAATCCGTAGCACAACTTCCTTCGGAGGGTAAGTAAAGCCGTCGGTCCCATATCGATTGTGGCATATAAAAGAACCCTGGTATCTGAAAGTATCTGAAAATATCTTTTCCGTCCAAATTGGTAGATACTTTCGCACTCACTTATAAACATTCTCGTATGCTGATATAATCAGTCAGTTCAGAAAGTGCACGGAAAAAAAGCCTCAAATAAATACAACCAAGTGATTGTTTCTTTTGATACCTATCCGATATTAAGTGAAATTATCGAAACAAAAGTAGTCTATTACAAGAATAATATCAATATTAGTGAATTATCAAAGTGTTTTCTATATCCCTAACAGGTGACCTGGCGGTCTAGGGATAAGGTGTCGGACTTCTGTGCTGGGAGTCCGAGGCTCAATCCTCGGTCCCGGCACAGATTTATCCGATTGCCAAATCCTTCCTTCACCTCTGACAAGACGTGTATTAATCACAGCTTGTGAATGTGAGGAAATCCAGGCCTCCACCGTGGCTCGGATCCCACGTTAAACTGTAGGTCCTCCATTTCATCTCACAATCACCCTATCATTTTACATTAGCGTAAGTGCGTACAGCCCAAACGGGTAGTAAGACGCGGTGCTAATAATAATATATCCCTAAGACTAACAAAAGAATCAATTCATTCTTGAAAAATAAAAATGTATTGCCATAATGTTGTGATTATCCTGAAAATCCGTCAGTGAAAGTTTTTAAATCTGTTTAAAACTGTGTATTACGTTATGAATAATTTAGAACATATTATCAGTGTAACCTAATTAAGACTCCTGACAAAATAGCGTTCTGGCGCGTTCAAAATGTTTCTGCACGCGATGCAGTGGGTCTGAAACGGAGTCAACTCAACCCTCCTGAGGACAAATGAGAAGTTACTTGAATGAAAAAGGTAGCAGCTGAGGCCTATAAAACTGATATTAACGGCCGTATGTTTTGTTGTGCTTAACACAGGACACCCTCTACACGAAGAAGTTGGCACTATCTTCGCCAACAGATTGCAGCTGCGGGGTCTGTGTGGGTCGGTATCGAGCTTTATAATATGAATTATTATAATCCTCTGAAAATAATATTGGTTTCGTTATTATTCCTGTTCCTTCCGGTTAAAATAGGTTTTGCTCTTCGTCGGACACCTTAGTTCTGTCGGTAGGATGTCTCTACTTACTAAGCTTATGGTTTTAAATTCTATTTACAATGTATAATTATTGAAATTTTAGTCTCCTCTTTCACAATGATTAATTAACAGTTGGGAGCTGGGTGTTTTTTTTGTTTTTTTTTCTTTGTTTTTTTTTTTTTATAAAAGGCTGATCCAATCTTAGGTTGCAGTACAGATTCTTTTATACACTCACCAGCGTCTAACAATTTCTCTTTTAGTAAACTAATTCCTTATATTCATAGCTTATATCGTTTAATTGACTAAAGAAGTGTAACAATCAATCAATTGTCGTTTTACCAAGGACGTTCCTTGTAATACTAATTTTATATTTTTCCTTACTGCAAATTAAAATGAATATAACTAAAACAATAGTTTGAGTTTTATTAATAGAAAAAAAAGTGTTAAAATGTGACAAACCTTAGCTCATGTTCAATGAATTTTTAAGCATATCTGTGGAACTATAAGCTTAGGCTTGATGAAAAAGGGTTCTAGATTTAGCCTTCCTCTAACAAATAGGGCTACAGTTAGTATTGTATTTTGTTATACTATAAAAAAATAAGATATTTGAGAACTAGCAGCTAACCTGACTCTTTAACTTGAGACGAAAAGTTTCATAGTTTCATTTTCCCCTCTTTCTTATTTACATGACAAAGAGTGGTTGTAGGTGAAAGTCAAAAGGGAGTATAAGATAATAAAGGATAGATAGTTATTCCATAAAAGTACATAATACCACTGCATTTTAAGGTGTATGGCCTGACAGCGATTGGTACTTTCTCACTGCCGCCTTAAACAAATATTAAGCTATTTAAATCGGGTATTAAGGCAGATATCTCTAATATAGAGGTTGACCTTTCTACCCACTCAGTCACGACCACTGCAATTAATAATCAAACACATTAAAAAATAAGTAGCTTAAATAAAGTTACAAGAAGAACCATTATTTGAACAAATTATTCTTTCATGTTATAGTTTAGTATCAACTTGTCACATTTGATTAAGGCCATCGTAACTTCCAACCCTGAACAGGTTCATTTCAGAACGTTCGCCCCGAATCTAGTCCAGATCTTTAATTATTGAACTTGTTTTCCGTTGACATGCAGAGGGGTGGATGGATACATTAGGCCTACCTCTCTAATAACAAGAGGGCCACGGCTTCACTTGCCGATAAACAAGTCAATTTGTGCTGCTATATTTATTCGGATACAGCCTAATATTTACATTCCTATTATTATCGAAACAGTCTAAGCAAGAATGAGTTCTTGTTTGGTATCGTTTAGAAAATATGCTGACCCCACACCCCCGTATTAATTTAACATGTATCTAATTCTTTAAATACAAATTAATGTATAATGATTGTTTATTTTTAATATATTCAGATAAACAGGTACTTAACCGCTACCATGTTGTAGTGGTCAGTGCACCTGGCCACGAGCCTAGGGGCCCTGGGTCCGATTCCCGGCTAGTACCTTGGGTATTTTTCCCTTAAGAGGAATGATCCCAACGTTCACCAAGGCTTGGTTAATTAGGATTAAGTTAGGTTAAAACTTTCACCGGCTCCACAGCTTCACAATAACCATCCTCTCATTGCGGGTATGACGTGTAGACAACCTCGTATGGTGTACCCTGGGCAACGTTCTGTGTCACCAGAGCGACGAATAGTCTACACATAAGGCGAACATACCTGGATGTAATAATATCCTTCCTGTTCATGTACCGGTATGTAATTCGATATAAAAAAATGTTTCTTTTAAATTATTTTTCATTATTTGAAGATCATATATAGGCCTCCGATAAGAAGGAACTTTATTGATAGTTATAAAAGTTACTAAAATAATCTACATTTAGTATCAGTTATACGTAAAGTCATTAGAACTGTAAGTGTATATTTGTATAGATTATATAAATTTTTATGAAATGATATCTTACTAATATTATAAAGGCGAAAGTTTGTGTGTTTGGATGTTTGTTACTCACGCCAAAACTGCTGAACGGATTCGAATGAAACTTGGTATGTAGGTAGAGTATGTCTTGGAATAACATATAGGACTATACCCAACCTTTGATTTTACATTTATTTTACAATTCTAATGTTTAAACTTTTCGTATATAAGAGATATATTATGATTTTAATTTTACGGGTAAATATGAATGTGATTATAATTAAAATGTTAAAGTAAAGATAGCATAATACGGAAATATTATTTACAGCTAGAGCTGAGAAAAACGCATAGATACTTGAAAAAATAAAGTTTGATTTATGAACAAAACAGTTTAGTTAAAAATTAAAATATTTTATCAATTATTGCGGGCGAAGCCACGACGGGTAAAAGCTAGTTAATAATAAAGTAAAACGTTATCAATATTGATCGCAAAATTCTTATGATAAATTTTCTACAAGTTCCTTCCAACAAGAATCCTACTATATTAGGTACATTCAGTTTATCTTGGCCTATTACAGTAGGGTGGATGAACCTATCGTATAAGTTGCACAGCGATGTCATTATGTCAAGTTAAGCTTGTTACCTTTCAGGGTAAGCTCGCTTGATTTCACTAGAGTGTAGCTTATAGCGTAGGGCCGTAGTGTAATCAGTTAAGGCTTTTACATGGGGAGGGCGTTTCATGCGTTTGTAAATCCAGCATTTTTGAAGAAGTGGTTTTATATTTTTAAATATGGTTTTCACCAAACTATAGGCGAAAGCTATCTAGCTATAAAATTTAAATTTTAAGTTTAAATTAAAAAATAAACTACGCTTTACGACAATATTTGTACTTCTAAGATTAAAGTAAAACGATAGAGACGTAGAAATAGCCATCCTCTATAAAAGTCATTTTTTATAGGGTCACAACAGAAAATTTGAAGAAAATGCGGGATTGTTTTTTAAAATTGTATATAAGCTACCAGCCATTTCTTAAAAAACTTTAAATTTAAATTTTAACCTCTTTAACTGGTAAAAACTTAAGCCTAAATTTGGTTGAAAACCATTTTAAGAAATATCAAACCATCTCGTAAATAATCCAGAATTTCGAAACAGCTGCAACGCTTTCAGTGCTCCCCCATGTAACACCCTTAAGGTAGAACTTTTACCTGCCAGGGTAAAAGTGGTGTACATATTAATCTTTATTTGATTTCTAGTTAATTCAAAACATTTGTTTGGTTTCATAGTCATCCTCATTATTTTATAATTGTTTTTTCTTTTATAGCCGCGTCTTACTACCTGTTAAAGTTACACGCATATATATATATATATATGATAATTAGGCCTAATCTAATGGGGTAAGGATGAGGAAGGAAGCATTTTAAAGGCAATTTACCCACATTTGCTTGGAAGGAGAGTGGTAAACCATATAAGAGAAACCACTCTCTAAAAATCTGACCTGGATTCGAACCTAGGTCTCCCCGTCATCAGAAGCTGTCCACTATTCACAGAACTACTATTTTTAGTAACCGTCTGATACTATTCTTTTAAAGGTGTTCTTACTATAGCCTACCAGGCGAGTAGTGTAGATGGGCCTATTTAGCATGGTGCTCCGTCTTATGTTGTAGTTTCCAGCACCCTAGTGTTTAAATCTCGATCAAGTGAAATCAACGTCGCCCGAAAAGGTCCTACGTTTTATGTTTCACGGTTAGAATGGATACTAACAACGTTAATATAAAAGTGGAAGATATAGCTTCGGGCTTATTATAACGTCATCGACTGCAATCTTCTTAATAGTCTAATAGGAGCGTAATATTAGACTTGTTACGGCCACTTTTATTTGCTGGCTCGTATCAATTATGGTAGAAACCTGCTTCAGTGGCCACACGGTCCAAGGCATCACTCTCATGTTAGACCGGACTGCCGATGACAGGGAGATCGGGGTTTGAACCCCAGAAGGGTGTACGGAGGGTGGTTTTTCCAAAATGGTTTTATATTATTCCTTCACCCAAATGCGGTTACACTTCCTCTAAATTCAACCTTCCTAATCCCTAACTCACTAACGTAATTAGTACATATGCGTATAGCCTGAACACATAGTAAGATGAGGCGCTAAAAAAAAATCATGGTGGAATCAGAATCATCCATCGGGCCCAGTTCTTT
>CABFWO010000159.1:40000-46626 GCA_902155825.1 Timema genevievae | reverse complement strand
TCGGTGGCGTAGTTGGCTAACGCGCTAGTCGTGTTAAGCTCGACTGCCGAGGACGGGGAGATCGAGGTTCGAATCTCGGTCGGGTGAACTGAGGGTGGTTTTTCCTAAATGGTTTTCCACTCTCCCTCCACGGAAATGTGGGTTCACTTCCTCTAAATTCAACCTTCCCAATTCCTAATCCATTAGCATAATTAGTACTTAAGCGTATAACCCGAACGGGTAGTAAGACGCGGTGCTAAATAATAATAATAATAATAATAATAAACTTATCTTGCCCCAAACTCCTGCCACAAACCTGCATACACTTGGCGGAACACCAATGTGTCACGGCATACTGGTTAGGTATACTAATGGGTGTTTTTTTTCTAAATGGTTTCCCCCTTTACCGCCACGCAAAAGTAGTTACACTTTATCTAAATACAGCGTTACTCACTCTTAACAATTAGCGTAATTAGTACATATGGGTATAACACGGAAGAGTAGAGAAACGCGATGAAATATAAAACATAGACTATGCGTGGCAGTTTTTATCAATTTGATTATAAATAAGAAGCGATGTCAAGAAATATTGAAAACGGCACGTAAACACTGAAACGGACTTAGTTAAAAAAAAAACAGTGGCACCTTACAAAATTCTTTAACAATTCCAAGTCTTAGAACTGTTTCTGTTTGTTTGTATCTACTAATTTCACTTTTACTTCGTTAATCAGTCTTGTTGAATTGGCTTCAGACGGTTAATGTATCAATTTTGTAGTAATTTATTTTGGCACCTCGTTTTACTACCACTCGCCTGGGATGTACGCATTTAATTACAAAAGTGGGACATGTTTGAGTACGGTGGAATTTTATAGGATACAAGTTCGTACATAGCATTATTTGCGAGGAGGGATTTGGGGGGGGGGAGCATTTAGGAAATAAGTCACTGTCAGTACACCTGGGGCTTGAACTCCAGACTCCCCATCATGGACGAACATGACAAGATGAACCTGAAATTTTATGTTTACCGAAACGGCTGTTAATGGATAGTAATTAATACCATCTTAATTAGATGTGTACTATTTTTTTATTATGTTTTCACAGTAATACTATTCTAGTAGAATATATAAAGATAAGTATTTGAACAAAATATATTATGTTAATACACGACTTACAAACTAGATCTAGCCTTAGAACACTTAGATTAATACTAAACACACGCGCAGACAAATAATTATGTATTTTAATTTGGGTATAAGAACAAAACATTATTTTATAAAAACGTTTGAATTAAAAAAAAATTGTTCTAAAAATTATAATTGTTTGTAGCTAACTTATTTTTTGTGTAGGCCTACACCGCGTCTTAATACCCGTCTGTTCTACCTACATATTTACATTCATGAGGAATAATAACTTATATGAAATTTTCATTAATTTCGTGGAATCAATCTTGGTGGTCATGGAATAATTTGCTTTCCTCAGAACCCAATGATGGTGGGTTTAAATCCAGCCGGGGCCAACGGATTTTCTCTTGAGTAATAAAAATCCGTAGCACAGCTTCCTTCGGAGGGGAAGTAAAGCCGTCATTAAAATGTATATTGTGGCATGTAAAATAACCCTTGATGGTATGTGAAAATACCTTTCCCGGTAAAATTGATAAGCCCTTTTACTCTCGCTTATAGAAATTCTCGTGTGCTGATAAAATCAGTCGATTTAAAAAGTGTACGTTAAATACCTCAAATAAATAACAAAAAATAAAGCGCGTGGAGGAAGAGTCAGAAACCATCAAGGAATAAACTACTCATGATACTTAGCTGATATTCGAACCTTGACCCCCCCTCCCCCCCCGGTCACCTGAAAACCAGATTTGGTTGACGCCTAAGCCCAAATGCCCACCATTGTAGGTAGAAGATAACTGTGCAACTATAATATTGTAATTGACCTTATATATTTTTTTAAAAGAACCATATTTGCATATGGAAATAAAATTCTTGTGTAGTAATCAGTCATCACAATTTCACCCAATAGAATGCCCCGAAGTTAAATTTAAAAAGGTTTGCCTTCTTTTCCTCAAAGCGAGGGATACTTTCATTTGTAAACTATTCTAAATATTTTGCCTCAGTCCTAACAAAGGACTGCTCATTTTCATAAACGACAACAATCTTATCTTACCATTCTCATCAATGTAATCTATCCTATCAGGCATTCATGGCGGGCAATACATATTTATAAACACAAAGGATACGTACCTATATATCTAATTTTTTTTTATTTATAAACTTAATGCGGGCACACGATGACAAAAGTCTGCTTTTCCAAAGTTTGTCCCAAGGGCTATTGGGGTGGGCAATCATGCCCCATTATCCAGGACCCGATGTAATGGACTTGGACCAATGGGCGATGCGTATCGTGCAACTCTAATGTTGATAATAATAGGGACAAGGAGGTAAGTCTGGACGACAGATGGTGGCTAACCTGTAATTACCTACGGAGAAGGAGAGGGTAGGGTGGAGGGAGAGGGGGGAGGGAAAAAAATTAAGGTTTGTTGGCGTGGCCATCATGGGGGACAGTCTGAGGTGTGGGGCAATGGGACACGGGAAAGGAAATAATATTCAATATCTAGGGTGAATTTGAAAATATCTGCGGCAGAAGGGAGCGCAAGTGTTTTTACAGTTTTTATAGAATTGAAATTTTTTGGCCAAAATTAATCAAATATTTCTTCAGTAGCAACATAGTTTAGTTTTCTGTACATGCTGATATCAACAAATCTTGAATATATGCCGAGGGTGTCCTGGAATTTTGTCAAAACTTTTTAAATAAAGAGAACCAGTTTTTACAAAATTCCAAGACATCCTTAACATATATTCAAGATCTGTTGACACTAGCATGTGCAGAAAACTAAACTCTATGTTGCTACTGAAGAAATATTTGATTTATTTTGGCCAAAAGAATTAAATGCTATAAAAACGGTAAAATTACTCGCACTCCCTTCTGCCGCACCTTAAGAATATTTTGATTTATTTTGGTCACTAAGGCTACGTATTAATTACTCTATTGTTTTAAGAATGAGAAAAGTTTAGTCCAGGGGGAGTGTACCCCCATTCAAAAACAAGGTTCTTAGGAAGATATTTGGTCAAAAAAGGGATCAAGATACTGGGCACTGGAGGAGTCTACATAATATTGAAGCTACATACCTTGTACTCATCACAAGACATTGTTAGTAAGTTATATAACAAGTCTCGTACCCACCTTGGTGGCGTAGTTAGCTAACGCGCTAGTTTCGTGTTGATATAAACTGCCGAGGACGGGGAGATCGAGGCTCGAATCTCGGGCGGGTGAACTGGGGTAGTTTTTCCTAAATGGTTTTCCACTCTCCCTCCACGCAAATGTGGGCTCACTTCTTCTAAATTTAATCTTCCCAATTCCTAATCCATTAGTGTAATTAGTACTCAAGCGTATAACCCGAACGGGTAGTAAGACGCGGTGCTAAATAATAATAATAAAAATTTCTCGTAGATTACGGTGGGCAGGACATGCAGCGTGAATGGGATAATATAGAACCATGTTCAGGGTATTGACTGGCAAACCCATTGGGAAGATACCATTGAGAAGACCTAGACGTAGATGGGAGGATAGCATTAGAATGGAACTGAAAGAGATAGACTGTAATAAGGTGGACTGGATAGAGTAGAGCCAGCTCAAGATAAGTATAGGTGGAGTAATTATTTTAAAGTGTGGGAATGAACTTTCGAGTTACTAGTGCCATAGAATTAGGACCCCCATTTGCGTGGAGGGCTGTAAAACCATTTAGGAAAAAAAATCTTTAGTACACCCTACCGGGATTTGAGCTCCGATTTCCACGTTATTGGCAGCCCAATCCATTACGAGAATTACTCATTAAACTAGTCATTTTAAGATGTATTTATTGTATTTAATAATGTTTATTTATTCAATATATTACAACACTAAACAGACGCGTCAGTCTCGTCATCTTGTCTGATTTTCTGGTAACTGGAAAGTCAGGGTTTTAATCTTGGTAGGGTGTACCTAGTTTTTTTCCCTACATACAAATACGGGTACAAATGCTTTAATTTTAATTTCTACATTTCTTCTCCATTAAGTTATGTTAAATAAATCTGCATATAGCTCGGATAGGTGTAGGGGGTAGGGTATATGGGGTTGGTGGTGATTATAGACTCGCATTGGTGGAAAAATAGTCTAAGGCGTTATTCTCCTATGGTTTTGTTTATCAGTGACGAGGGGAAGTTGGTGTTTGAAACCTGTCTGGCTGTTCTGATAGTGTTTTTGTTTTTCCTAAATAGTTTCTCAATTCCCCGCAACGTAAATTGTGTGAATATACATGAAGAGTCCGGGGGAGGGTATACATAAAACTTATTTATTAAATATATGTATATAGGCTATATATAGTCTGTTAATATTAATAAATAGGAGTTTATCATTATCTTCTTTACAAATAGGGGTTTTGTTTTTTGTGCAAATATCTTTTTACAAACTCCAGGGGCCTTTACTATTCATTATGAACCGAGTTTTGTAGAAATTGTAAAATATAATAAATGTAAGTATGTCACACCTATTCTCATGTAATTATTTACTCAAATAATGGCTAGTAGTAAAACCCTCCAACGCAGTGGCATGAAGTGTTTCCAGGTTAATCATAACTTGTTGAAACTCTACCTGTAATATCTTCTCATTACTTTGTACCTATTTGACCAGTCATACACAGGCTTTGCTCTACATACCTCATATGGGAATTATACATGTGATAATGTTCTCACACACTATTTTCCCCATTTGACCCATTATATATGTACAACTCAGACTCTTACAGGAGGAAAGGTTGAAATTTATATTTTAGTTCAAATTGAGTCAGTGCTGAAATAGTTTAGTCAATCATGAGACTTTTCTAATGCACTTTAGATTATAGTTAAAAGAGCTATATGTGATATTTAAAATAATTTTTTAAATTAAATGAGTTTAATCTGAACATATAAAGTTGATTTCCCGGAAAATGTGTGTAATGTGATCTTCCTCCTTTTCCCCCCTGTACCCTTTATAATATATAATTGGAGATGCATAAAGTGCTACTCTTGCAGTTGGCTAAACTGCCGATGACGGAAAGATCAAGGCTCGAATATTGGTCAGGTGTATCTACATACCTCACATGGGAATATATGTTTATTGATAACTAGTCAATGAGTATTTTATTGAGGGATGCTGAGAAAAATAATTCACATGTACACTTTCAATGAACTTAACTTTGGCCTACCCTTACAACTCTCCACGTCACGCCACTGCACTAACATTAATCAGGCTCTTAAGAACCCTTATTTTACAGTTTTAAGCGTTCATAAAACCATCCAGTGACCGAGTGTAGCGAGGTTATGTTTTAACATGATTATTTTGTCTGTATCTTTGTTCCACGATAAGTGCCAAATGCGTGGACTATTTTTTTTATCGAAATTTGACATACATTTTATTTTTAACCTAGTCCGATCAAAGTAATTACATAGTTTTTGAATCTTTTTATTAGTTTGAATATGGTGGCCACTCAAAAATTTTAACATACAAATTACAATATTGACGTCCTGAGTCACGTGAACAATGGTTGTTCCATATGACTATCGTATTGATTTGTTTTTCTGTCTATCTTGATGAGCAAGAAAAAATATAATCTACAAATCCAAGGAGATATTATCTGGCCTCAAATGGCGGCATTCCGGGCTGGATAATGGAAAAACCTAATAATATGGAATATAATCAAGAGTGTACATAATTTTCAGTATGGCTTTGCCTACTTTTTCTAATTTTCACATAACATTGTTTCAATAGAATCTGCCCATTTTATGATTGCGATGTAAAATAGGAATACAATAATAATTGTAGGGGACGGTAGAAACTAAACGAGAAATAATATATTTTTTAAACTTTAATAAATAATACTTTATTTTGGAAATGGAACATCAGCTACAAAGCAAGAAGAGCAAGTGAAAATAGAGCATCTAATGGATTACATTACAAATTCAGTAAATATTTTATAGTGGATGTGTACCGGTTTGTTTATTTTAAAACGCACTTGTAAACACCAAGCACCAAGCCGGATAGTACAAAGGGCCGTATAATAGCGACTCTATTTTATTTAAATTTTAAATCCAAAGACAAATTTTAAGACTGTAGTAACGATAAGAACATGGCGGGAGCGTGGTCCACCGTTCACAGAATTAGGCCAACTAGTAAGTACTATTTACAAGCAAACAATTTTCTTCTGTAACACTAGAGAGATTATACCAAATTTGACATTTAAAAAAATACATTTAAATGTTTGTTAATGTTCATTGGCTTACGTTTATTTTATTGCCCTCTGTAAAGTCATTTAATTAATTTAATTATATAACCCAACTCGGTGGCATAGTTAGCTAACGTGCTAGTTTCGTGTTGAGCTAGACTGCCGAGGATGGAGAGCTCAAGGTTCGAATCTCGGTTGGGTGAACTGGGGGTGGTTTTACCTAAATGGTTATCCCCTCTCCCTCTACGTAGCCACGGGTTCACTTCCTCTAAATTCAACCTTCCCAATTCCAAACCCATTAGCATAATTAGTACTTAAGCGTATAACCTGAATGGGTAGTAAGACG
>CABFWO010000159.1:0-35000 GCA_902155825.1 Timema genevievae | reverse complement strand
GCAAATCCCATGACCTGACGTATGAATACGTGAAAGTACTCGCTTTGGTGGCCGCGTGGTCTAACGCGCTACTCTCGCAGTAGACTAAATTGCCGATGATGGGGAGATCGAGGTTCAAATCTCGGTTTGGTGTTCTAAGGGTGGTTTTTCCAAAATGGTTTTACACTATCCCTCCATTCAAATGCGAGTACCTTTCCTTTAAATATAGCCTTACTAATCCCTAAAATCACTAAAGTAATTAGTACATATGTGTATAGCCCAAATGGGTAGTAAGATGTGGTTCTAAAAAAATACGTAAAAGTAGCACTAACTAGATAACTTTTTTGGCTGTCAAATAAGTAGGCCCTCCCTAAGAAAATTGGACTGTATTGTCTTATTTGTTCCAAAATGACTGTGCAGTCTCACAGGGCGTTTTCCTCCCTGACACGAACTTGTCGATCACCCTCTCTATCCTTCCCTCTCTCTCTTACTTTCCCAGAGCAAAGGCGGGCAAGACAGTCGGATCTAATAACAGGGTCCAGTCCTGGATGCTGAATGAGATGAGACGTAACGTATCATCATTATTATCCTCCTCCCGAGGCTACGTGATCGGTCCACTCCGGGGATTGGTTGATATCCGAGGCTTGTGTCAAAGGTCGTCACACGTTGTTGCCTACGTATGTACCGTCTGATCTCTTCCCCCAATCTACCTCCATCCTCACAAAACCTATTTGAGCAGATATTTTGTACTGTTATTGTATGAAGGCGTTGTCGTTGTTATTTTTGGTTAGGCTTAGGTTAGACCAGGTACAATAAGTCCTAGACCTACATGGATTTGAGTTATACGAATTCATATATATGCGATACGTGACCTACGGCTAACAACGCCATCTATTAAACATCAAAGTAAGCTTGATAGACGGCGTTTCCTGTAATCTAACGCCGCACAGCTGATAGTGTCATCGCCATTTTGTTTGCTTCTAGAAGAACTTGTTTAGCTTTAACTATCCTTTGAAACGAACATGTGCGTCAAAAATGTATATAGTATTTAAACGGGATTTGAACTAAGTGGTTTTTAAACTTGTGCGGAAACATTCGAAATGAATTAATCGTGTAGTTCGAAAACATACCGTATATCCTATCAAGAGGGTCGGTGCTACCTGTGGTGGTAAGAAGTAAAGGTGAAACCGTGCGCATGTTATCCCACTACTTAGTTCTTGCCGTGACGTCAGCTTAGGGGGAGTCAAGTAGCTAAAGAAGAGATAACTTGAGGGAAACCAGACAAATACACACTCTCTTTAGTGTGTATAAATGTTTTAAAAATTAGGAATTATGCAAAGCTGTGCAGTGCATGGGTGTAGTTNAAAAACTAAAGGCAGCAATATTAAATGGGGGGTGCTACCGGGGGTGTGATGCATCCATTCACATAGTGCGGCAGTTTATGAGGCACGGAATAAAATTATTGTGTCCCCACTGTCTTGTGTAGACATCATATTTAGGCAAAATAAGAATTGACATTTTAAGTAGCCAGTAAAGCAGATCGTAGTTTGAATGCCAGTAGAAAGCTCTGTCGGTTCCTTATACTATATTAGTGAGATCTCTCAGAAATATTGTAGCATCCCTAAATATTTCTCCTGTCATAGGGGACATCCTTAAATTACCTACTTTGGAAGAACTGTCTTCTGCACGACATCATAGAAGGCAAGAAGGTTGAGGGAAAGAGGAGCTTAGGAAGAAAGAAGGAGGATTCAAATATTGGATGACTTGAAGCAAAGAAGAACATTCTGGGAGCTGAAGGAAGCATTGGACAGGGTGCATTGGCCCTGTCGTAAGAAAAAACACATAATAATAATAATGGTGGGCGGAGGGGAAGTTCAGTATTTTCTTGCATCTTCTTTCTTGTGGGGATTGGGGTGTCAGAATTAAAACATTCCATTTATATTTTATTTACTTTTGATATTCTAATCCTAACTTTACTGCAATTTAAATATAAAAAAAATTCATATCACTCACTTTATTACCTACCAATCTTTACGTATAAAAATAATCAAATAATTAAAATAATCTAATTTAACAAATTGTAAAAAAAAAGTAAAATAGAAGGAAATGGGGGGAGGCGTAAAATCTTATGATTTCTTTCGTGGGAGAAAAGGAGGTTGAAAATAATGAAAAAAGCCTTACGTAATTTTAAGGATAGCCCCATATCTGTTATATTTTAGTATAATTACCTCTTTTCGCACTCCATATTATACTGTAATTGGTTTTACCCGCAGTTTTGTGCACCGTCCTGAGTTTTTTTTAGTGTTGTGTGTTCATAGTAACAATAAACTATGGTCTTGCTTCGCACCAAACCTGTCAATTTTCTATGCTATGCCTCTTACTGTCCGTCTGACATATCATCATATTCAAACTACAGGTATATAGATAATTGAGATTGATTTCATAGGAAATGTACCCGCATTTACGTGGAGAAAGAGTGGGGATATTTAGGGGATAAAAAAACTCGTTTTTATGGATCAACCAGACTAGACAAGTTTTACGTTTAATCCCAGGTAAATCCACTTCAGTGGCCGCAAGGTATAACGTGCTATTCTTACATAATACTATACTGCCAATGGCGGGGAGATCAAGGTTCGAATCTTGATCGGGCGTATTGAGGGTGGATTTTCCAAAATGATTTTCTACTTTCTCTCTCCACGCAAATGCTGATACACTTTATTTAAATGTAACCTTCCTAATCCCTAAAACCATTAGCTTAATTAGTATATAAGCGTATAAATCGAAGGGGTAGTAAGATGCGGTGCAAAAAAATGTTTTCCCTGTGGTCCCCGATGTGAGTAACGTGGATCTTCAAAAAGGGGAACAGCAACTAAAACCAAACGATTCTATTACGAGGCTGGCAGCCATAAAATAAAAGTAACCTATTACCGCAAGTCATAAACGTGTCGGCTAAAAAGAGTTTTGGAGGAAGGTTTTC
Source organism: Timema genevievae (assembly GCA_902155825.1). Lineage (NCBI taxonomy): Eukaryota > Metazoa > Arthropoda > Insecta > Phasmatodea > Timematidae > Timema > Timema genevievae. The sequence continues at coordinate 32,044 of CABFWO010000159.1, read as the reverse complement.
ATTTTCTAGCCAAATTCATCATAGGTTAACAAATTGGTTACAGGAACACGTAGTAAGGATTGTGTCAACGTCAGGAAGCCAATGAAACCCATTACACCCAATATTATTGCTGAGAGAACTGCAGGTCTTTTGGAGAAAAGCTTCCATCTTCGCACTCTCTCGGTCAACTGTTGCCAAATCTCTTCGCTTTCAGTATGTCTCAAGGTGGTGTGCTGGGGTAAGAAGGAGCTATAGTCAACCTCGACTAACTGGTGTTGCGAAACTGCTCTTTTACTTTCTCTCTATCTTACAGGTAGAGAAAGTATGGTGATCGTCAAAAAAATCGAACTCGAGATTTTGATGAATTTTGACGTTTCATGACTTCCTGAATCCGAAAAAGTGGTTTTTGAATGTCTGTCTGTCTGTCTGTCTGTCTGTCTGTACCTCCAACTAGAGCCTAAACTATTTTACCGATTGAGCTGAAACTTGATATCTAGGGTTTTCATAGGGTTGCCCCGAGGGGTTTTTGGAATTGGATATCTACCCCTAAAATTAAGGGTAGTTTACTGAAGGGAAAAAAGAGAAAAAGTCGATTTTCTCAAAATCGGCTCTAACGATTTTGATTAAATTTCATTTATGAACATTAATAAATATTCCAAACAAAATGGCTACTCTCAATATTTCGGCAAAATGGCTTTAAGGGCTCCGGTCTGATGCGTAAATTAACATTTTTTATAATAGCTCCGAAACTATTTGAGATATGAAATTACTTAGCATTACAAATATGTATATATATTTATAATACAGATATTTTATCCGAAACATATTTTTATAAAATCAATAACTTTCAATCTATACGCAATTATATGAATTTTTTTAACTTTTTGGACATTAAAGTTTAAGTATTGCGACCGTAAAAAAAAACTAACCTGAAATGTTGATGGATGTCGACGTCTCATGACCCCCCGAACCCTAAAAAATAGTCTTTGCAATGCCGTCTGTCTGTGTGTCTATAAAAACTTAAAATTAAGGGTAGTTTACTGAAGGGCGAAAAGAGAAAAATTTGGTTTTCTCAAAATCTGCTCAAACGATTTTGATTAAAATTCGTATCTAGGCGTTGATTAAGATTATAAATAAACTGGCTATTTTCATTTTCCTATGAAAATGATTTTTAGGGTACTTTACAGAAGCGTTAATTTCCGTATCTCCACAACTATTTGAGAAACTAAACAACTTATCATTGCAAAATTGTAGGACTATTAGAAATAAAAAACTTTTATTTGACATATATTTTTATAAAAGCAGCAGTTTCTGAGATATTTGCAAATATATTAATACAATTTTGTGAGCTTTAGTTGTAAACATATACTACTTAAGTCTTAACGCAATAATTCTCCAATGCCATAGAGTAATTAAATATAAGTATCTAAAAAAGTATGTTATTTTTCCTTAAATCTCTTAGGAGAAATGTTTGCATAGCAATGATCTATCTCCATTTTAGACTCAATAGTCAATATTTACATTTTTTATTGGTCAAAATGTATAAATGAATAATTAAATATCAATGCGATGACTTGAAGATCTGCAACACCTTATAAAATGTTAAAATTTTAACCAGAAATCGAAATTTTAATACGAAGTGTTGACCCTTGTGGAAGACATTAAACTGTTTGAAATGCTCTTAGGTGGACAAAGATGCGCCTCTTTTCTCATTGATTCTATATCATTGTATATTATTTTATGCGTGTTCTTATGTGGAGTGGTGATGATACAATGTACATTATTCCGTTCAGAAATCTTACGAGTTTATAGAAAGAGAGAGAAAGTCTGTGCGGTGCGCCGTACCATTTATTTATTTAGGGGAACATTGGCCACACAAAAACAAAATAATGACAACGCTCTTTCCCAAGAATAGCCATGCAGTTACCTCAAAGATGATATGCAGTGTAGTGATATTAATGTCAGGATTAGAAGACCGAGTATGAATGAAAAATACCATGACTTTTATTTATTTTCTGTGGTGGCATGCGTCTTACTGGCCCTTTATGATCCTCTCAGATTTACAGTAGGGGGCCTATTTAATCCAAGTAAGAGTAGGGTGTATTTAAAAAAAAACTTTAATTTCTATAGATCAGAAGGAGTTATTAAATTGGGATTCTTGGACCCATAGAGGGAACATTTATGGGATTCATGGTATTTGTGAATCGGGCACAAAAAAATAACATTCAATCGCAATAGTTGTCAAGCAATGGCATCTAGCCGTTTTACGTTTGCCATTGACACATCACCCTTCTCATTGACCTTTACTTTTAAACAAAATTAATTATTTATATTTATTTGTTTGAGGTTTTTAACGTGAAATTTATGAACCAACTCATTATATCAGCATAGGACCTATGAGCCAGCTTAAATCTAGAACAGACACAACACCCGGCACCTTGCCGTTAATTTATCACTGTGAAAGGGGGAAAACCTACATTTCACTAATGATACATTTTTAGGCCTTGCCAGGAATCAAACTTGGGACCCTTATCTCAGAAAGCAGACACACTACCAACTGAGATAAGGGGGTGGACATAATATTATGGTCCATGGGGCTGAATTAATTTTTATGCTTGGAGACGAAACAGTTTACTACCGGCAAGGAATTAGTGGGGCCGATTTCGTATTTCGTGTTCTAGAAGGCTCTTCAATGAAAATTAGACTATGTATGTTTGGTCAAATGAGGACCTATTGAGTGGAAACATATCTTTGGTACGTTTTTAACAGGTTCTGCTTCTCTGTCAATACTTCTTGACATTGGAAATTATCTTTTTAGTAACATTTGTAGCTCTCAGATACCCACATTTACTTACTACCGCTAATTCACTATGGCAAAGTTGATGTTTTAAACTATTTATCTTAAAATGCGGTGATTGTATAATACAATAATATGTACATATAGAACTATGGGTTACAAAATGCGTAGAGAAGTGCGTCGGGGACTAAAAAAAGGGGGGTAGTGTGCGGGGAAAGGGAGGAAAATGGGTGAATGCGTGTTGATGCCATGTGTAACGCACTGGGGTGAGTCACATACACACACACATATGGATCCATGGTAATTCATCACTGTCAACTCGAGAAATTCTTCTCTTACTACAAACTAGAGCTTTACTGCTCGCCCTCTCTCTCTCTCTCGTGATCGTAGGTATGTAGCTCTATCCCCTTCAAGAGAGACAGCCTTGTGTACCAAATATTACACACGCAACACATTTTTTTTGACATTGTAAGTGTTTATAGTAAAATTAAGAGAGCCAGGTTTGATTCCCGGTGTCTGAATAACTTTACTCGCTTCTGTGGTTGCATGGTATAACGCGCTACTCTCGCAGTAGACCAAACTGCCGACGACAGAGAGGTTGAGGTTCGACTCTCGGTCAGCTGTAATGAGTTTTTTCTCTCCAAAATAGCTTTTCACTGTCACCCCACACAAATGCGGGCACACTTCCTATAAATATAGCCTCCCTAATCCCTAAAACTCCTTAGTGTGATTAGTACATAAGCTTAAGTTTATAATCCTAATGTGTTAATAAGACGTGGTGCTAGAAAAAACAAAACAAAAAAAGTTAAGTCATTTTAATTTAAGGTAATATTGTAAAACAATTTTGTGTTCTATCCGCAACGGTTTCCGATCGACTTAAGGCATTAAATTCACATCAAAATATCATCTTTGAATGGAAATCTTGGTGTAAGAAACCCAGCTGGGGCCACCGTGGGTGGTTTCCCAAGTGTAATTTATCGCTGAGGGTTTTTCCTCTTCTTTCCACGTAAATTCTGGTGCAACTCTTTTAAAACTACCCTTCTAATCCCTACACCTTATATTAAATATTAAACAGTTAATATGCAGAGTGTTGAATGTGAAAATTAAATAATAGTTTTGGTTCAAATTTGATTTGATACGGATTTCATTTAAAAAAAAACAAGAAGCATTTTAATTTATATTGTTTTTGGAATATTTAATTGTGCATTTATTAAATCCTAATTTATAGATTATAAAAAATTATCAGTACATGTTTAAAGGAATATAAAAAATAAAATATTTGCATTACTATTAAAATAAAACTATACCTTTTATCATATTCTAAAACTAAAATATTGCAACATTCAATCACCGACTGAAACCTATATAACTTAACCTAAGGGTACAGAATGAGGATGGTGAGTTTTGATGAAATGAATCAGCCTTTACCCAGGAAGAAAATAGAAAACCATGTCGTGGAAAAGATTTATGATAATTATTATAGTCCGTTATGCTTATAAAGATGAGTCAGTATTTGTAACAGCTCGCTTAACACTGTTGGCTACCCGCTTTAGTCACTGAATGTTCATCATTGAGATCGGAGTTAAAACACCGGCTGTGTTTACTGTGGGTAGTTTTTCCCTAAATGGTTTCCCACTCTCCTTCTACGTAAATGTGGGAATACCTCTAAAATGATCCCTTCCTCACCCCTACCCCATTAAAGTATGGTAATTATTATACATGCATATAACTTGATCAGATAGTAAAACACTCTGATAAAATAAATAAATAATGTTGGTTAAAACATTATGTAGAAAATAAAATGCATCCTAAATGTAGAGAGGAAGGGAAATGAGGCAGGACTATTGAATATTAAAAAATAAAGTACGATACCTAACATCAGTCGATATCAAGTCTATTTATTGGTTCAAAGGTCCAGTGCTCGATTCACGACATTGCCAAAACAAATATAATCGTTGACTCCTTTTCCCCAGTAACTATTTAACCACTGGAAGATCAGGTGGTTTGTTTGTTATATAATTAAGTGAGTTTGTGATCAGTTTTTTATTCAAGCAATATATTTTTCACTACCGGTTGGCTAGATCTGTCATAGCTTCATATGCCTTATTATCTAACTTAAATACTAGGACAGACACAACATTCAGTTTAAAGCCGTTAATTCGTCACTGAATGGGTAAACCCACATTTCACCAACGATACATTTTTTCGGCCATGCCGGGAATCGAACCTGGGACCCTTAGCTCAGTAGACAGATATACTACTGACTGAGCTAAGGTGTCAGATTAAAAGTGTACATTTCCTAAAATAAATCAAATAAATCTTTATATGCAGATGAGGTCCTTTCTTCTAATAACGTCACCGCACACTTTTACCATCCCTCTCACATCCTCGCATGGAGTTGTCCCAATCCGTAGTGGCCTTGTTTTTTTTTCTCTCCCCTCCCATTCTTTCTCTCTCGCTCATCTCTCAATATCCTTCATCCCTTACCCACCCACTCCCAGTTAATGGGTGGCTTTTGTTTTGTGTTTCAAACATTGCCCTCTAGGGGTGGGTGAGGTTAATAGAAGAATTAGCTTGCTTCCAAGAGGGGAGGGAGTGGGAGGCTGTTGGGAGTGGATTCTTTGCTAAGGGAACAATCTACTCACTGTGTTATAATATCACGTAAAATGTAATTACTGATGGCTTCGACAGCGAGAATTTCTCGCAAATATGCTACATATTCGTTAAAATATGTTATCGTTTTTAGCATAAATGGGTGAGTTCCATATTTCTCATATCCGAATCTTAAATTTTTTTTTGAATCTCGAATCCAAGTTTTAATCTTCGAATCTTTAAAAATTTACAATTTTAGTAAAAATGAAAATATTTAAAACTAGGAAGATATTTGATCGAAAAAGGGATAAATATACTAAGAAGTATAGGAGGTTACATAATGATGAGTAACATAGCCTGTAGACCCTATTCATCACAAGACATTGTTAGGATTATCAAGTCTCGTAAAATAAGTTGACCAGAGCAAATAGTGTGAATGGGAGAATCTAGAACCATGTTTAGGGCATTGACGATAAACCAAATGGGAAGAGACCAATGGGAAGACCTAGACGCAGATGGGAGGATAACATTATAATGAGCATGAAATAGGATGTAATGAGGTGGACTGGAGAGAACTAGCTCAAGATAGGGATAGGTGTCGTAATTTTTTAAGTGCGGCAATGAATTTCGAGCTCCTAATGCCATAGGTATAAAAGGTCTGATGCCATTGACAAATGCTAATTTGATTTGTATGTCTATTACGTTATAAAAAACAAAGTAAACACAATTTTGGTAAATTAATTATATTCATAAAATTTTGCCCTTTTTTGTGTTGTTGTGATTTTGCCACTCTCCCAAACACATTAGTCTGTCAATTCATTTTAAAGATAGTCTAATTGCTTCAAATTGTTATATCATGACAAGATAGTAATAATAATCTATTCAAGATACATTTTTTTGAATTTTTTGCCAATTTCTAATCTCTTGGGATGAGCTATTAATTTTTTATTTGTGGTCACCATCTTGAGACGGATAATCAGATCGTAAAACTATTTTGTATAGTACGTAATTTAGTCTAGGTTCAAAGAATGACCATGCCAAATTTCGTTAAAAGTTAGTTGTCCACGTATTTGGTAGTAGAGCAAAAAACAAGCACTTCTCAATTTCTCAATGCAATACTGTGTACGCTATCGAGGATATGTCATTACACAGCTTTGAAAGTAAGATACAACTCGATGAGGTAACGATTAAATAAGTTTAGTGTTTGGGTAGCAGTACAAGTCCCTGTGTAAACTAGCCTAGTGTGAACCAATCAGATGTGGCTATAACTATAGTAGGATCTGGGCCGTAAGATTTTTTTTGGTAAATAAAAATAGACTATATTTTGAATGGTCAATATTGATCATGTTTTACAATATTGATAGTGTTTGTTTTATAGGTAGGCCTATTGATAAACTCTATCAAAAGTGACATCTGAAAACTAAATTACTTGCCCTATGAATATGGGAAAGTTTTTTTTAATCAGCATGTATTACTTACTACCTGTTCAGATGATACGCGTATATGATCTTTCTAATGGGGTAGAGATGAGGAAGGAAGCACTATAGAGGTAGTATTCCCGCATTTGTGTAGAAGGAGAGTGGTAAACCATTTAGGGAAAACCACCCTCATTATATAAAACAATGATTCTAACCCCGATTTTCCCACCCTCAGCAGGTAAGACAAACATGAGAGTGACACCTTAAATTACATGGACTTGATGCTTTTTTAGCTGTCATTAAGGTCCTTCTTATGAAAAATTGGGTTTTTATCTTAAACTAATATGAACTATTTTAATATTATTCTTATTCATGAAATACCCAGCTAAATGGTGGTATATGGTAGTTAATAGTTGTGAGCTATGATATTATATAGTTTTGGTTTGGTTTAGTTTCAATGATTGTTGTAATAGTAATAATATTAATAATTGCGGCACTGCCTTGTGAATATTCGCGTATTCTTCCATACATGTCCGACCTCGGTGGACTCCTCGCGCTACCAAACTAACAAACATCTGGCTTGTTACGGCTGACAAACCCCCTTCTACCCTCCCACACTTCCATCCCACACAAAAAATCATCCACCCCTGAAAACAAGGGTTGCAAAGTTGAGGAAGAGTGGGTGGAACCTTGGTTAGATCCCAGGTGAGTTAAGAAAAAAAAGCAACTGTTTTGTTGTCTATTACCCAAAGGGTCGGGCTATAAGCATTCATAATCGTATACATAGATATTTGAAGTATTAAACGAACACTTAATGAACTGAGTGATCATATCAGTACACGATAATTTCTATGAGCGAGTGTGAAACCGCCTACCAATTTTGTTGGGAAAGGTGTTTTAACATACGTTCAAAGGTTCTTTTACATTACACAATCGACATGAGACCGACGGCTTTACTTCCCCTCAGTAGAAAGTTGTGCTACGGATTTGTATCACTTAACAGAAATCCATAGACCCCAGCTGGGTTTGAACCCATACATATCGGGTCCTGAGGTGAGCCACTTACCCTAAGACCACTGATGTTGACAACATATGCATTAACTACGCTATTATGAAAGGTGCGAGGAGGGTAGAATTTAGAGGAAATGTACTTACTTGCATTATCGTGAAGGGAGGAGAGGGATAGATCAACTAGAAAAAAAAATTTACCTTATACCTGGTCGGGATTCAAACCCCGATCTCATCACCAGCAAACCATACTAAGTGAGCTTGATATTTAAACACCTTATCATTGGCGTGGGTCCATTTGAATAATATTTTTTTTGCACCACATCTTAATACCCATTCGTGATATAGTAATCATATGTAGTTAATAATCATGCTAATGTGTTACCGATGAGGAAGGTTGAATTAGAGGAGGAGTGTCCACATTTGCATGAAGGGAGAGTGCAAAACTGTTTAAGGAAAACCATCCTCAGTGTATCCAACCAGGATTAAAACCTCGATGTCTCCATCACCGGCAGTTAAATATGTTGTGAAAGTGACGCCTTAAGCTATTTGACCACCAAAGTGGATCATCTTAGTGATAGGATAAACTCTTAACAGAGAGCCAGTTTCATAGTTAGACTTAACGCACCTCGAGTGCGGTGCTCTACTAAATACAAGACAACATTTACCTAGACCAGGATGGAATGGGCCAGTTTCATCTGCGAAACTGGCCCATTCAACTATAGTTTAGGTAGGTGTCATCTTGTATTCAGAATAACTCCACACTTGTTGCGTGCTAAATCTGACTATGAAACTGGCACAAAAATTAAGGTGGGATGGAAATAGACGTGGAAAAAGGCCAGTGTTTTTTGCGGTTTTTATGGCAAAATATTTTTTTGGCTAAAATAAATAAAATATTGCTCCATTAGAAACATAGTTTAATTTTCCTCGCATCGTGATATAAACAGTTCCTAAAAACCTTCATATGCTTAGCAACATTTAGTTGAGAACCTTTTTAAATGAAGAGAAAAAGTTGTCAATGAATTATAGAACACTCTTGAACAGATATTCAACAACTGTTGAGGTCACTGTGTGAAGAAAACTAAATTCTATGTTTGTACTAAAACAATATTTTATTCATTTTATCAATTATTATTATTATTATTATTAGTAGTAGTATTATTTAGCACTGCGTCTTACTACCCGTTCGGGTTATACGCTTAAGTACTAATTACATTAATGGATTAGGAATTGGGGAGGTTGAGTTTAGAGGAAGTGAACCCGCATTTGCATGGAGGGAGAGTGTAAAAACATTTAGGACCCCCCCCCCCAGTTCACCCGACCGAGATTCGAACCTCGATCTCCCCGTCCTCGNACCCGCATTTGCGTGGAGGGAGGGTGGAAAACAATTTAGGGAAAGCCACCCCCAGTTCACCCGACCGAGATTCGAACCTCGATCTCCCCGTCCTCGGTGGTCTGGCTCAACACGACTGGCGCGTTAGCCAACTACGCCACCGAGGCGGATAATTTTATCATCAAAAAATTTTTTTTTGTCGTAAAAACTGCAAAAGCACTTACTTTTTATCGCACCCCCTTCCACGCCACCATAAATGTCATTATTCATCACCCAGTAATGAATTAGGTTATCCTAAGCCTGTAGTCAGCTTCTCCAACCCCTCGAACAAATGAACACTAGATGTATAAACTACTAAATTGAGTCGTTTTTTATATATATATATATATATATATATATATATATATATATATATATATATATGCATTTTACTGGATATTTTATAGATACCTCGTTGAGGCGTTTTCGCACGTTCCTTACTGATAAAAATAAACTGACGTAATTTGTTTTCAACTGGATAACCCGTGGAGGTACGCTGGAGTCGTGGCGTGTGTGCGCTAAAAGAGCACTCAGTTGTTGACAGAGGATAAGAGGAGGGAGGAAGGGGGACATGTAAGGGATGTGTGATCGATGGTCCCAAGCCATTATGTAAATGAGTGGCGGGTGTCGTAGTTGCAAGGGAGCGGCAAACTTTTGTCCACCGGCCCGGCCCGTTTCTCATGGTTTCATCGAGGAATCTGACACAGCTCCAATATCGTCGTAATCCGTTCGGTGCAATCTCCCCGAAAAGTGATCCACTTGGACTATTAAAGATAGGACGTGTGATTCAGTCTTAGTAAGAAAACTGGATGAGGAAGGTTGAATTCAAAGGAAGTGTACCCACATTTGCGCGGAGAGATGGGAAACTCTTTAGGGAAAACTAACCTTAGTACATTCGACCGGGATAAATCACGATCTCCTGGTCATCAACAGCCTAGTCTAGTGCGAGAGTAACGCCTTAGACCACGTGGCCACCGAGGAGGGTGATGATTCTATTGTTTAATGTTTTTATCTTCTAAGATACACCTTTTGAGTCCAAATTTTGGCTAGATGATGTGATGAAAGTATTTTTTACTAAACTGTTTTCCAATCTCCCTACAAGAAAATGGGGCTATATTTCCTCTGATGTTCTCCCTTACTCATCCTTAATGCATTAGTCTGATTAAATGCGAACAGCCCGGAGCGATAGTAGGATATGAATCTAAAAACAATAGCATTTTTTTAAATCTATCTAAATAAGTTTACATAACTTATATAAATTTAATCATCAGTTACAATAAAAAATAAATGGTTGGACGCAATAGCACACACTTTCTCATGTTGTATATTAGAGCTTAAAATAAAAAATTTCAAAAATTTGTTTTAAGGTAAATACTCTTAAATAAGTTTTACTCATAAAAACAAACACAACTTGTAAATCAAAATATAATCACTCTCTACATAAATTGTAAACCAAATTATTTAAATATATTTAAGAAGTTTCAAATTTTCAAAAATAAATTATTTGTAAACTATTCTAAAATTATTAGTTATTTGTAAAAATTAAAAAGTATTCTTATTTATCACAAAAAACTATAAAGAGATTTCCATTTTGAATTCAAACTTCAAAGTCAATTTCCAAAAAAAGTTTTTTTTTATATAATTTGTTGTACGTAAGCTACCTTTAAGTTAAATGATCTAAGATAAATAAAGAAACATTAGTATTTAAAATATCCTCTCGATACCCATTTTGAAAAAAAAAATCGCTAAAGGCATTTTTTAAATATTCGAATTAAAAAAAAACAGTTATCAGTAGACTATTCATGGCCAAACTTCCCCCCCAAAACAAGTGTACAACTTTATTTGTCATGTTCATGTCAAGCACCCCAATAATACATTCTAAGCAAATAGTTATAGTGATTAAAAAAAATTAGAATTTTCAAAAATGACTCCTTAGTAAAAGAACCTTTATCGAATTTTGCCCAAAACAAAATATAGAGGATTATTTTTCATGTCAACAAAATCTTGTATGCGTAGGCCTATGCAATTCAAACGAAATTGTTAGTCATTCTCGAAATATTTAGAATTAAAAAAAAATGTCATCAGTGAATTACGCTTAATGGAAGGGCTAGGGTGAAAATAAAGAAAGTTTCGCTGTATGATTCTATAATATCTAAATATAAAGTTTGAATAAAATCCATCAAACCATTTTGGATCCGCGGCCAAGGACAGACAGACATGGGGACAAACAGAATTGTAAGATCCCCTTTTTTGGGTTCGTGTTCACATAAGACGTAAAAAATTTTCATAATCTCGAGATCGATATTTTTCACGAACACAATACTTTCTTTTGATATGAGAAGGTAAAATTGTATTATAATAAACATGTAGGGGCCTACATCATTATGTTAAAATATAATCCAAAACATTTGATAACCTTTTAGAAGGCTTACGTTGTTGGAGACGGGGAGCTAAGGGTGTCTTATCAAGTTTGGGTGTATTAGGGGTGATTGTTCCTAAATACCTTCCCAATCTCCCGCTGTGCAAATGAAGGTACATTTCCTCTAAAAAAATTTTAATTCCTACTTTATTAGTGTAGCTACGTGGATAGCCCGAACTGATAGTGAGACAAGCAACACACACACACACACATATACACAAAACCGTTGGCCTATCACAATATAAATAACAAATAAACAATTTGGTTTTTCCTGTTTTGGATAAATAGACTACTTATAATTAAGCAATCGATCCAGAAATGGTAGTACCTTTATAATAGTAGACCTATAAAACTATCTACGCAGGGCGAGCGCAGCAGAGAGACAGGTGAGGCAGAGGAGAACCTGTAAAGCCAAATTCAGACTATACTGACGTTTCGTGCTAAAACGTGTCAACAGATCCCAACACAATATATCAGTTTCAAATGATTTACACTGCTTTGAAGTATCTGGTGTATTGTGTCGTTTGGACATGAAATTGTTGTCAGTTGAATTCTTGATTCTGATCAGAACACATCATTTTGTGTACGATTCGTTTAATCAAAGTTTCAAGTGGACCGAACTAAAATCGATGGAAGACTGAGTTTGATGAAGAGGAGGAGATTTTAGCCACGATTATTATGTTATTTGCACTGGAACACATGAAAGTGTGGGTGGGATGCATCCCATTTAATGTTGAGAGAGGTGAATTTGGTGAATTTCATAATTTATGGCCTTAGCTTTTGAAAGATGAATAGCATTTCAAAATTACACTAAGATCTCGATAAAGAAGTTGTCTACCTTTCAATATCTCACACAAAAATAATTTAAATAAAAAAACGCTTATATGTCACGTTCTGATACTTACACACGTCTGATGAAAATCTGGATGTCCTGATCTTGGGCTGATGTGTGTCATGACATGTTAACACGCATTCTGGTGTCAGATAACACATAACATGTCACAACACAACACATAACGGCAGTGTGAGCCCTTCAATATAATTTATTGGGATGGGTTTCCCGCTAAATCGTCATAAAACGTGTTAACACGAAACATCAGCGTAGTCTGAATTCGGCTTAGCTGTGTAACACACGTTTACCGTACATTGGACAGAGCGCAGGAGCGAAGTAGAAATAAGGGTTCGGCCAGACTGACAAGCGTGCGAGCGAGCGCGCAAGCGAGTGGGTGGTCAAACTGGCGAGCGTGCGATCGCGTAATTAACAGATAGCTCTCTATAGTTGTTGACGAGGAGGCTACGAATCTTGGCTCAGTGAAATTAGAGTGGTTTTTGACAAGTGATTTATTGTTAAGGTTTTCTCCTCCTCTCTCCACGCTAATAGTGATTCTTATTTGTAAAGGCCTACTTTGATAATATTGAAATATTTTAATATATCAGTTTTACATATATATATAAGTATGGTTTATGATCTTACCAATTAAATTAGGCCGTTAGTAGCAAGCGTGCTAAACCTATCGATAATCGTAAAAATGTCAAAATGAGAAGATTTCCTAGCACTCAATGAACCAACATGTAATAATATTACCTAGCACCTGTAAAATAGACTGTACCGGGTCGAGCGCGCGCTCTTGAAAAATAGAACCAGTTCTATCTTTCAAGCGTGCGCGATCAGTCGCTCGCTCGCGCGCTCCAGTCTGGCCACCTCTCATTACAACCAATGTGTTCTATTTTATATTTTAGTCACTTGTACCTTACCCACTGCTCTTGCGCTTGGGTACAATCCGCGCCAGGCAGAAGGTTCGTATTTATAGTCTAGTCTCGGCGGGTCAACCAATATCCCAGTACATGATTAACAAACATTTCAAGTTCAATGAGGGATTGGTTGATCTCCTAATCTCAACTATGTAAACGGCTGATTTAAATCATTTGAAAAATGGCACCTGGACATAGGAATCAAACGTGAGACCTTAGAACTAGTTCGCAAATGTTCTACCACTGAGCCATCCAGTATTCGTCTCGTGCTTAGGGTCATTCTTCATTCATAGTCTGTGATGGAAGCGTGGAAATTGTCAGACACATATAATCGATAAATATAGGCCCATATGATATAATATAATCTATACGATATATAACTTATATTATGAATGATTTAGGGGTGTACCGATGCGGATACCGATGAATCGTTATCGGGTGATTATTATTGCATCGGCATTTAATCGTAATCGGTGATTATTATGCCGATTAATCGTTTTTTAAAGTAAAATTTAAAGCAAAATAGTCTATTTAGGAGTTTAGTGATAAAAATCGTAAAAAAAACAACAAAAAAAACACAAAGATTACATAACCATACATAGAAATATAAGTTCATATCGTTGATAAAACTAACAATCTAATTTCAACTTTCACCGGTCATGCAAAGATTAATCAAAAATTAAGATTATCAAAGCTTTAACTGTTGATTTTTAAATAAAATATTTTTGTATTAATTACATTAACTGTTATCATTTTCTTAAGTTTATTTCCCAATAGTTATTAATAATTAATCCACAATCGGGACTAATCGATATAAATGATCGTAGTATGAAAAATTATTTTAAATAATCAGTTTTACTAAATCGGTACACCTCTAAATTATAGATATATTTATATACCACCCTTAATATTAGGTAATTCCAAGGTCCACATTACCTCAAGTCTTCATATATTGCTACTTTGCCACGTGTCAGATCAATATTAATTTTTTTTTTTGCCCTCCTTATGTTTGATAATATATTGTACAAATTTTAAGTGCGTCTAGTAATTGTCTTCAGGGTTGTGGGTTGTCGGACGACTTGTGTGAGAGAAATAAGGAGAATTATTAGTTATTGCCTCGAACATCTTATCGTTTCTTCCTACTCTACAATCGGCTGTTGGAATCAATGGCGACGCGTGGAATACTGCCAAGGGCAACCGAACTTCCTGAAAGTTCTACTTACAAGAACTTATAATCGCACAGTATTACTCAGCGTACCCTACTGATAGAAAATATAAGACGTCCAAGTGAACGTTTAAGGTGGGATGTTGAGGAACGTGAGTTAATGGGGCCGCCTCGGTAAATGAGAAATTGCTGTGCAGACTTTCACTCTACCGCCATATTTACTACTTCGACGCGTTCTTTTAAAATATGGTTCATGCCAAAAGTAGAAATATTATAACAGGGCTCTTTTACCTTAATTCCCTATAGTTTGAATCCTATTAAAAGAAAAAATATATGCAAAAATATATTCGCGTAGTTATGAGTAAGATTTATGAAAAATAGCTATAGATTGATCCTTTATCTAATAAATACGGTAATTTTTTGATAGTTCCACAACAGGAAATTTTAAGAAAGTTGAGAACTAGCAGTGAGATTTCCTCTTTACATTGAGATAAAACGTTTCATATTTTTCTTTCCCCTCTTTCTTATTGACATGACACAGGGTGTTTTAAAGTTAAAGGTGAAATGGAGTATAAACTTAGACAGAGTAGAGAAGTAGTTCCAGAAAACAACACAGGCCAGTGTATTTTAAACCGTTTGGTCTGACAGCTACTGATGTTTTATCACTCACCAAGGTGGCTGCCTTTAGATGAGCGTGTAGGGGACGCGAGAAAAGGTAAATGTTTATGCAGTTTTTATAGCAAACATTTCTTAGACAAAATAAGTAAAATGTTGCTTCTGTACAAACATAAAGTTTAGTTTTCTTCAACAGTAGTTCTTGATTATCTGTCATGAGTAGTGCTTGAATTGGGCCGGAACGCATGGGAACGCCGTTCCAGTTGATACTAAAATATATTACGAGCGTTCCGGTTGATATAACACAAGTTTATAGCGTTCCACATGCACATTAGTACGCTACTTCTTCATTCTTCCTATCGTTTTCCAAAATTATCTTTATTCTAGTATGAACGAACTCAGATCCTACTACGTTTCTGTATAGTGTATTTTATTTTGTAATACAATAGGTTTTCCAAGAATTTTCTTCCCAACAGAGACGACAATTCATATAACAAGACAATGACTTCAATACAACAAATATTTTACAGACGTTAATCTTTCACCTCTACTTTGTAGCCTCTATTGTGGGGATTATTTTTGGAAAGGGCATTTGCTGTTTCTGTTCGTAGGTAGAATAATTACACATGTAGTTTCACATTGTCTTTAACAGTGTAAATATAGTAGCTATTTGAAATTTTGAGCTCTGTGCAACAAGTAAACCATAGAAAAATAAAAATC
The DNA here is from genome assembly GCA_902155825.1 of Timema genevievae. NCBI lineage: Eukaryota > Metazoa > Arthropoda > Insecta > Phasmatodea > Timematidae > Timema > Timema genevievae. The sequence continues at coordinate 16,207 of CABFWO010000159.1, read as the reverse complement.
AATATAGACACACATTTCGTAAGTACAAATTTCTTTTTATAAATTATGTTTCGCATAAAATTCTATTTATCTACTCAAGCTAGCTACAATATTTCCTTGCTGCGTAAGTTTTATAACTAAACATATTTTCTTCAAAATATTTATTGCATTGAATGAAAAGAAAAATGACAAATTTTTTCCGTTTATTGGCAACTAGATCTTTAGAAATGCTAAGCGCATTTAATAAAAACTGAGCCTCATCAGTAGAGTTAGAATTTACATGCAAATATTAAAGTCCCAATATAGACCTATATGATGTCTGAAATATGTAAATGCATACGAAATTCCACCACGTAAGTCATACTGCCAATATTGGTTTTTATGAAAGCACTGTCCTGATATGGTCCAAAATAATACTTACTTAGATTAAAATTTGCACGTAATAGAAAGGGCTTTACATTAAAGAATATAATATCTGGCGGTTCCTACCATTTAAATAAATGTTTGTTACGAAACATTTTACACTGAAACCAAAATTTTCATTTAGATTAAATAATAATAATAATAATAATAATAATTCTTAACACTATCATAATTTTTCATAACAATGTAAAACAAAGAATTTTTCAAATTTTCTGGTTTCATATTTTGCTTTTCTCAAGGAAAATTTTCTAGGATGAAAATCCTTTTTACTTCACAAAAAGTGATTGGAGAATGTTTTAGCTTGCATATTTCTCTCATTGTAATTCAATTAATTTCAGTATAGAATTTTCCCCACAAATGATAGGTAGCCTTCACCTGTTTCAATGCTTCAAGTTTCTTATTTTTTACAAAAATGAAAGAGATGGGGAAACAACAATGCTAAAGTATAAAAAAAGGAAAAAAGTAAAATATTAAAAAAACTTGAAATTTAGTAATATTAATAAAATATGTAATATACTTAAAATATCTAAATATGCAGAAAGAAATGTTCTACATATAGATCTTTTTTGGGTATGAAATTCGCAAAAGAATAGGTTTGACACGGTATATGTTGCTCATTCCAAAAATGAATAAGAATCCTAACATTCCTAACCAAACACACCGGTTATCAAAATACTTTTAAGAAAATGAGTGTCATTAAAAATGGGAGATATATTCAGCTTGCAGATGATAATAATAAGCGTGAAAATATGTTTTTCGCAAAAATGACTGAGAAGTTTGATGAAAATGAACGTGTGTAGAAAACCGTAGCTTGTACTGGACGTTTTGTTACCTGTTTCATGCAACGTTGGATCATTATGTTGGCAAGTTATAACTACAACATTGTCGGGAATGAAATTAATTCAATTCAGCTTCCTGTGGTTAAATATTGATTATTAAATTGTAAACAACACTTTGCCTCTTTATAATTCAATATCACATATTTTAATTTTGTTTCATCAGTAGCTTTACTAAAACATAAAATATTCTAGTATGTCCTTGGAAATCCTACAGATCTATATATATCATGCACAAACCTTAATGTTTTTATTAGTAAAATGAATTGGCTAATTGGTTTACAGAAAAAATAATCCCATAGCATAGGTACTTACTTGTCTTATTACAAAATAAATAATTATTGTATATACACGGGGCTATTTACTTTGTCAAGCTTCTTCTAATATCAAAGTTCAATTTTATAATATCTTTGATGTATATCCTCAAATTTTTATTATAAAACACAGACAGAAATAAATAGGAAAAAGAATAAATGAGCTAAAATATCTGTAGCTAGCAACACAATTCAAAAGTGTGATAGTAGCAATATATTCTCGTCTACGTCTACTAATCAAAGCAAACTAATATGTGACACCACGCATAATTTGTAAGAAGATTTGATATAAGCAAAGACATAAGTGAGATCCCCAGTAACAATGTAATAGTTTCATGCTGTAAAATAGAATAAGAAATTATTGGTTGTTAGTTACCGTTCCGGTTGTTAAAATTTCCTAATTCGAGCATTGGTCATGAGCATAGCTTCATTAAGTGACAAACTTTTTAAATGAAGAGAAAAAGTTGTCACACAATTACAGGTTACCCTTAGTAGGTAATCAAGAAATGTTGAGGTCATCATGTGAAGAAAATTAAACAATATGTGTATAATGAAGCAATATTTTTTTTATTTTGTCAAAAAAAGTTTTGATATAGAAACTGAAAAAACAATGAATTTTTCTCCCATTCCCTGCACTAAGTAAGTATTTGTGCAGTGCTTATAGCGAGAAATATGTTTTGGCCAAAATAAATAAAATACTGCTTTAGCAAATTCGTTAAGTTTTATTTTCTATGTTTGGCTAACTGAACACTTTATGAATATTTATCATGAATCTTATTATGAGAAACTTTTTAAATGAATTGAAAAACTCCTTATCAAATTCCACATTTCCTATGGCAGATATTCAAGAAATGTTCAGCTTGCTATATATAGAAAATCAAGTTAAATGCATCTACTAAATCAGTATTTTATTTAGTGGATTAAAAAAATTGCTATAAAATCTGAAATAATCTTGTCCATTAACTTGAGCTATCTTTCGTTCCCTCTCACAAAGGCTTATCATAGTGAACATATATTCGAGATTTCGTATAGTATAGTTCATAAAACAGCATCAAATAAAATAAAATACTTTACAGGTTTTATTTGTTTAGCAACAAAGTTAAATTCTTTGAAAAAAAAAAGCTAATGCCAAACATTTACATGTCAAAATATTACCCGTTAAAACAGCTTTGGGTGTAGTAGTTTTACTCAATATTTATTTTATTCGCTGTTCGGTTTCGTTAAATGTTTACGCTGAAGGATTTTATTGAAATACTCTTTAACTGGTCGGTTATAAATATAACACATTTATTTATATCTCAAATTCATGTTTAATTATTTTAAATATTGTTTTAAAGATCATGAACAAGAAAAACAACTAATTAAGCTAGTTGATTTGGTTTTATAAACTTAGTTTCATCTTAAGGGCGTTCCTATCAATCTGGTTAAAATAATGATTGCTTGATATACTAATACACTACTATACAATTTAAAAGTAATATTGTAGTTTTATAATAGTATTATTGGGTTGGGTGAAATAAATGTACAGATATAATAAAACTTTCATTTAGTAAATTATTATAATAATAATAAGAATCAATATTTATATTCGAATATTTACACCAAACAACAAAAAAATTAAGAAGGAACAACAACAATAACATAGTTCTAATTAGTATAATGATTGCATTAACTATCTAGTATTGATAGTAAACACTATAATAAGTTCAGCGTAATTTGAAGAAAGATATGTGACATGGATTTTGGTCATATTATGTTGTGACGATGATGCATAAATATGTTTCAGTTACATTTCTATGCAAGTAATAAAAGTTGACTTAAATATATACAGTGGATTTTAAAACATAAATTATAATCTACAAAACTAATCATACTGCGTTTGAAACATATTTTTTAGATTATGCCTTTGATTTTTTTTTTCAAATGTAAATAAAATTATATTAACATTGCTTGATGTTTATATACAAGTGTTGGTATTTGGTTAGTGACAATTACATTTGAAGATAACTATAGCTAAAATTATGTAGCTTAAAGGGGTAAACACTCATGATGTATTTGCTATTTTAACTTATCAGCTTATCATGTTAATTCAATTATTTAATTAGATAAAAACATATGGTGGATTAGGATATACTTAGTAAATTATATGAATGTAATTTATAGAGTACTATAATGTTTAATATAATATAAGCGTGTAAGAATTAAATTAACTAAAACATTAATCATAGCAGCTCTCATTTGAACATACATCTTCCTTAACTGGATTTAAATAATTCAATTCAAAACAATATTTCACATTCACAATTGTACATCAATAAAATTGGCCCTATAGACATACCATCAAAATAAAACTAAAAACCTAATTTAGAAATTAATATAAGCATCTGTTAACAATGCGTGTTAAAATATAACTTTTGAATTTGTTTTTAATGTTTGAAAAAAAACACCACAACCTTTAAACCGGTCTGTATCGTGTTTTTAAAATTAATATTGAGATTATGTAAGTGATAGTTTGAATTTGAAGTTAGAACTAGTTAAAATTACTTCACGTTTTAGAACTCGTAAACACTGTAATTAATTATAAAAAAATGTTTTGGAATGGGTCTTTCCTAGTATTTTCTTTGAGGAGTATTTTTCTAGATCTGATTTTAAATATTTGTTTATCAATAGTTTTGGGAAGAAAATTATGAAGACAGTTACCTCAAACAACATCCTAAGATTGATAATGTAAGCTATTTCAAAATTCTGTACAATACAAAAGTTGCGGGCTAAGATAACTATCCTATAGGAAGTCCTAGGAGTGGCCCGTCAACAAATATTATTTTATAAGTCGTAAGAATGTTTACATTTTTCAAAACCTTGACGTTGCTTTAACTATTAGTCTTTATGGCTAGCTTAAATTTTAAGTATTATCAACCAAAAATCTCAACATTCACCTTTACATTTAATAATTTAATTTTTATAATTTTTTACATAAAAGGACCATTTCTTTTTAAGTTTTGCCGTAACCTATATTGTTAAAAGAGGTTTAATTTTATAAATTACATTTAAAAAATTATAGATTTTGTGTTCATAGTGTCAATTTTAATTTCATATTATTGAAAGACAAAACAGTTTTATAGGTTGCCTAGTAGGCCTTCTGTGTAATTTACATTCATATAATTTTTTGCATCGAACAGGTAAATCCAAATCACGCACTTAATTTTTAGTTCATTAAATAATTTAATGACACATTTTGCGACAGTGGTAAGTTTACATAGCGAAAACTTAAGCCACGAGTCTGCAAGAAGCATAGACTATAAACACGATTTTGTTGTTTAGTCTATGATAACAGTTTTTAATAATTAAATGGATTGAAAGTTAGTTTAACTAGAGGAAATAAGTGATAAACAATTTTTTACAAATAAAATACAAACTGTGTTAATAATTCTATAAATAGTTTGTGATTTTAACTAAAAATGACCAATCAACATTAATTCTGGATTTATGTAAGAATTTTGAATATCTTTATACATAAAGTCTCATCTCAATCCAATGAGTGCTTTGTTTGTTTGTTTCCAGTAAACTCAAAAATTACTTATTGGATCAAGATGGAACTTCTTCTGTTGTACTCCTTATTTTTAAGAATGAAGGATAAAGGGTAAGCTATATATAATCACGTTATCTCATCAGCAAGCGAGGCCGTTTCGAAAAAACTGTTAGTGTGGCTACATTTGTGTTTTAAATATGTAACAATTTCAAAACACCTTTTTTTTTTAGAAGTCTCCTTGGTAACGAGTGGTTTGGAAATACCGATAAACTATGAATGTATAATTCATATTTTTATATCTTACTTAATCGCCAAATTAACTGTAATCCAAAAGAGTAATTAGTTACAGAATATATTTCAATCTTAAGTCCAAAAAGAAAATGTTTTGTGTTTGTTGTTTTATATTCACATTAATAGGTTGATCCTTTAACAAATAAAACTTACACATATGTAGGTAGCGTTCAATATTTTTTATGTTATTTTATCTTACATTTACATGGATACAATATCAGACAAATAGATTAAATTATACATATCAGTTAAAATGTTATATAAGAGGCAACTCTAGCCGACTATTTAAATGTTAAGAAATAGATTTCAATAAATCTACTACCTATATCTATTGTAATATTTTGTTTTGTCTATCCCTACCCCTCTTACTTACGGAAGTGGAAACACATTTACTGAAGGTGTCAGGGAACTTAGGAAATATAAACCAAACATTTTACTCAATAGTGTTTCACTATGAGCCGAGTTGACAATATATTGAGATTTTGACGCCTTAAAACCTGTTAACTCCAGTGTGTGTAAGTCCAAACGCAATAAAAATATAAAGATAGCGCTTTTCAAGTCTACTTCCTGAAACCGTATGCACCTCAGGCATATTTTTAAAAATATCAAATATTTCTATCCTAATGCCTTAGACCACGTGTCTACCTGGTAGTACTTCTTTGAACTAAGTTAATCAAGCAAATTTAAATTTAAATTAGTAGTTCGATAAATCTTTGGGGTGTGAAACTTAGCATTTTTTTTTTACATTCATAGTGAGCCTATTTGGGTTTATAAAGAATTAATAAACATAAAAATCTAAAACTTGGTATATACCACATTCTTTAGGAGAAGCTTAGTTTTTGTTACTACAAATATTGTGAGCATAAAATATTAAGGTGAGGATACAGCGGACGTGAGAAAAGGTAAGTATTTTTGCAGTTTTTATAAAAAAAATAATTTTTTTTCGGTCAAAATAAATCAAGTTTTGCTTCTACACAAATATAGAGCTAAATTTTCTTCACATGCTTATAGTAACAGTGTTGTTGAATATCTGTCATGAACATATTGGTATTATCTAACAAACTTTTTAAATGAAGAGAAAAAATGTTCATGAAATTCTAGGGCTCTCTTGACAATTATTCAACATATGTTGAAGTCACCATGTGAATTAAACTCTGTGTTTTTATAGAGACAATAGTTGATTTATTTTGATAAAAAATAAAGTTTCTATAATAACTGGAAAAAAAACACTGAACTTTTCTCGCGTTCCCTCTCTCCCCACCTTAAGCTGTGTAACTGCTGATGTCGAAGGACGCCAAATGAAGGACCATTACATTCTTAAACTTTGCATTATTATTATTATCACTATCATTATTATTATTAGTAGTAGTAGTAGTATTAGTAGGGCCTAGTAGTAGTAGTATTAGTAGGGCCTAGTAGTAGTAGTATTAGCATTACTTAGGGAAACTAGCGTTTGTGAACCGAATATGATACCCAAGAGCGTGAGTACATAATAGCACAAGCTAAAAGTGGGTGCAAAAGAGCGCAATCCTTAGCTGCCGTAAAAAGTCGAGTGTATATTTTCCTTTATTTTGTTTGGCAGGAATGCGTAGGTTACTGGATTGAACAGCTGTCCAACTTAATCCTTGTAACCTAACAGAGAATAACCTAGCATAACATAACCTAACCTAAAAACTTCATGCCAGTAATTTAATAGCCATGTTAAGGATGTTTGCGAGATCTATACAATTGCTACCTAGTTAAATAAACACCCCTTGCACTGTTCTGGTTACAGGAGTCTAAAAGGTCACAAAACACTGGCGCGATCTGTAAAACCTTACACTTGCGTTGTTTTGTACCTGATCTATTTTGGGACTACTATATACCTGCGCTGTTATATACCTGCGCTGTTATATACCTGCGCTGTTTTGTACCCGTGCTCTTCGGGGCTGCACCCATGTGAACCTATGCTTTTTTTTTATTTGCCCTACTAATTATATAAAAATGAAATGTCTACCTTTTGTTTGTTTGTTGCTAAATCACGCCCAAACGACTATATCAAAAATTGTTCTGCCAAAATCTCGCATGGTTATAATTTGTGCTTCCGGTTAACATATAGTCTAACTACAAATTACGTCCATCATTTTGTTTCAAGATAGAGGCTACAAAACACTTATTTTTGGCCTTTATCTCAGCTTATGGTTATTGGATTTTAATGGAATCAACTTTTAAAGGTTCTTAGATATATTAGATATTACGGCCATCTTAAAAAAAATGTTGGCTAAATAATACTTCTTTTTATCCTATCCAGAGCTCTAGTTCATAAACTATGGGAAGCCTTTCAATGGAAACCAATAATCAATCATCATATAAATAATAAAAGGATATGTATTAGTTTGTATGTATGTCAGTGTGTTTGTTGGTATTTGTGTAAGTTTAATAACTTCAAAACCAAGATACCTGAAGAGCTAAATCACACCAATAAATAAAAATGAAATATCTGCTTGATTTTTGCTCAAACACAAGTCATCCAAACCACTGTATAGGCTATTTTAAAAGACATTGATTTTTTAAATATTGGAATGTAGTGGGACTACTCCAAATACCCAAAAAAATTCCTAAAAATATGAAATTTCAAATTGGAGTTTGGTGAAATGGGGTTTTAGGAATTTACAAAAAGTTATGTAAATTACTATTTCTCACTGAACCTGCTTAGGTGGCCGCATGGTCTAAGGCTTCACTCTCCAATTAGACTAGACTGCTGATGACAGATCGAGATTCGAATCCCAGTCGAGTGTGGATACACTTCCTCTAAATTCAACCCTACTCATCCCAATTTCAATAGCGTAATTATTATATAATATGCATATAGCCTGGAGAGATGATGACGCATTGATTAAAAAAAATGACTTAATACTGTGGTAGAAATTTGAAATTTGGAAGGTTAAGAGCCACCCCAAACAATATTAAAAAAAATCTAATTTCAAAATTAATTGTTGAAAAAGTGGGAAAGTGGTAATCCCAAAAATTTCCTAAACTAATAAAATAAAGCATTTCCCGTTTGGTAGAAAATTGTAACATTTAAATAAATGTAGAGGGAAAGTCTTAAAACCCAATAAGAGTGAACATTCATGTTCTTTGTATTGTAACAATATATATAATTTGTATTTATATAACCTATGATTGCTCTTAGGAAAATATTGCTTTCGTTTATGAACTCAGTTTATGGGCTGTGATTACTATTTAGTTTCAAAGATGTGAGCGAGGTGACGAGAAAATACTACTCTAATATGCATACAATACCAACACTTGGAAATGTAGTAGGCCATTTATTTAAAATATAATAATTTTCTCCATTTTACTAAACATTTTGATAGATATCTATTGGTATATTGTAGGCACGGTAAATTAATTAGGATCCATATCATATCAAACCCACTTTACAAATGTATTTGACTGCAATACATTATTTTGGGTCACCTTTATAAAAATACTAATTAGCTATAGCTTTAAATATTTTAAATATAAATATGTATCTAATCCATGACACATAGCTTCTAGCTCTAATATAAGTAAACGTGCTAGATTATCGAAACATGTGTTTTCAACTATAGTTTTGCTTGCATTTCACAACATAAGAAGCTCCAAAAATGTATTACCCCCGTCTCCCCCATCTGTTAAATGTGCACAAATTATTTTTTTTATTAAATTGTGTTTCTTTTAAGTGAATGTTCACATGCTTAGGAATACTTGTTGAACTATTTACTTTTATAAACAAATACTCAACAAAATCACAATATCATTTATTTTTTTGCACTAAATACAATCTACCATTATTTTTTAAATATTATTTCACTTTTTTTTAAATTTCTGTTTCCTAAGGCATTTCAGGAATGCCAGTAGTCTTGTAAACACCATGGAAGCCACGCTACTAAAACACGAGATTGTTTCTTATATATTATACTATATGGTTCTGAGATTTATTAAAGTTTTATCTTGATTGATTTAATATCTCACTTGATTTAGTCAAATAGTGCTCAGTCGAATAAAAGAAAAAATATAAATATCTTGTGCATTTTTTTAATAAGCTTGACTTAGCTAGGCTAGATACAATATTTTACGTATTCCATATTGTTAAAAGAGTGTCGAAATAAGCCATGCCCATAGTAAAGGTTTGGAAATATATGTTTTTATAAGGAAATAACGTAATAATTGATTCGAATAAATTTTAATATACTTTTCAAATCGTACATATAAAACAGATAAGCGTAATGTGGATTTAGGCTCAAAGCAACACAATTTTTTGTTTTACTCTCATTCGTACTTCTATTAATCATTGGTAAATTTTAAGAGTATGCGTTAATAAATATCCCAATTAATGGACTGTACATATAAATATAAAAATACTCTTAAAAGTAGTCTCAATTTCAAGGATATTTAGCGGTCACTAATTTAACATACCGCAGATAGTTGGGGCTTAAAAATTAATCTTCTTTAAACACAAATTTAATTTATGTTTTATATTGGGTATTAATACTTCAACTAGCTAAAACTTACTTCACCTACCACATAACGTTAATTCACTGCTCATTTCCTAAAAGATTTAGTTCTTTGAAATTAAATTGTAAAGTAAGAAATATAATTTTAAATTATACTTTCAACATTTGTATTCTATTTATTTTAATATGGTTCAACTCTTTTATTAAGTTGCTTATGAGCCTATATTTTTTGTCATTTCTATTTGAGATGAATTTGGATTAAATAATTAAAAGAAAACTACTAATATTACTGATTAAATAAAATGGATATCTCCAATTTTAACATTTACATTTTATTAAGATTAGTTTAAATAAGTGAACAAATGAGTATTTTGGATTCTGGTTCGATATAAATATGTCTAACAATAAAACAATAATACTGTCAATAATACGCATGGATGGTCCTTAATTGTTAAGTTAGAGTGAAGTAACTCATTTTTAATTAATTTATAAAATAGAATCATTTCTTAGCAAATGAAAAATACGAATAATATTATAACGGAATTAATTTAATAATTCATATAAAGAGCTACCGGTACTTTGAACATTTATGTGTTGCTTCAAACGTGAATTTTCAATTTTCTGGATAAGCCAATTCATTCTTTCTTTCACGGAACTAGGAATGTTCCATTTGAGCAGATTATTAAGGGAAGTGGGACATGCGCCTCTTGTCCTCCTTCCGGCGATGCTCGTGCTGTTAATATTGTGTACAGCTTTGAATAAAATAACTGAAATGCTATATTTTAATATTTAACATAGAAAAACCAATAGTTATTTTACAGTTTAACAGAATTGAAGTATTTGATCGATAGAATATGCCTACCATCATACAGTAGAAAGGTAAAATAATGTATATATAAAAACTAAAAGTTTTCCCTTTTTTTTATTTCCTTGATTAGGTAAGGATCAGTGCACAAAATATTTCTGTTCCGGCTCAACACTATTCATATAGTAAGAATATTGGGAGGGAGAGATGTTTCTTTATTAAGAAAGCTGGTGTTGAATTAAGCATTGATTCTCATTTCAGCACATAGATGACATAAATATAAATAACACAACTCTTCTCTATACAAGCGACCGCATAAAACATTAGGAATAGAATGTATTTCTTAGTAAAATCTATTACATAATTTATTATTATATTTATATAATATATAAATAATAATTTACTAAATCCACACGGTACCAAAAAAAAAGTAAACTTATTTACGACTGGAACGCTACGCTCGAAATCTTTCATCACGAATTTATAAAGCTCAATGCTTTTGAACCTTAAAAATGCATGTGTAAGTCATTTATTTAATTATTTAGGGGTCCAAAATTAGAATTCCGGAAAAGGAAAAGAAAATCCCTTTGTTACTGAATTGATTTATTTTTGTAGATGGAGTCTGATAATAATCTATAAGAGTTAAATAAATAAACTATTTTTTTAACATAAAAGCATCTTATTAACTAACCTATATTTTCCTCTGTTAGCTACATATCTGATTCATTTTTTAAAACAGCGTAAAAAATAATTGGGAATAATTCGAAAGTCTGGCACATTAGCTCAATCAATTAGTGTGTCTTGTCTTATGCCCATGGGTCAATCCTCAGCACTGCCAAAAATGGTCTAATTTGTTAAAATTGGGCTTCCCCTTTCATAGTGATGAATTGAAATTTGGGGCAGTTGGTGTTGTGTCTATTCTAGAGTTAGATTTGTCTGTAAGTCGTTAAATTAGATTGATCAATCTAAGTTGCTAAAGTAATGAGTGCGCATTAAATACATCGACTATACAAGGAACATAATTTAAGCATTGAGCCATAGAAATGTCATCATGTGTGCTGAAATTTCAAAATACCTGTCAACACTTCTTTAACAGCTTAGAACGAAAGAAGACGACATTTTCTCTTTTCAAGAATTTAATGCCTTTTTTAAATAGGCTTTTATCAAAGTTTTTTTTTTGTATCCTCGATCTTTTGAAGCGTCATGGTGCAGGAAACAAAAGGAATAGAGGCTTGATGGTTTGCGCAAGTCCAAACAGTATTTACAGTTGTAACAGATCTCAGCTGAGCTGATAGTACTCGGGCGCAAAGTCGTTGGCCAAGTTACTCAGGAAGTTAAAGTCCGACGAGCTATTACTGTTTTCAGCTGACCCCGGGTTGTTCGAACCAACGTGGTGCTGCACCGCCACCGCTTGATGAGGCTCAACATAGAAGTGGTGGTACGACCCGTAACTGTCCTCAGTCTGGACGCTTTGCGGCGGCGTCATCACCGCAGCGGTGGCGGCCGCTATGGCCGTCGCCGTGGTCGTAGCCCCCGGCGTCGTCGGAGGTCCACCCCCATTTATCGGGAAAGGATCCGGCGAGGAGACGTAGTTGCTAGGTATGTTTGACGCATCCCCACCTTGGTGAATGATGTGGTGTTGATGCGTGTTCTGTTCGTAGTAAGGGTGACCTTGGGAATGGACCTTCCCCGTCACGTATTCCGGACCGTAGCAGCCCTGCTGTTGTTGCTGAAGACCTTCCCCATAGTACCCAGAACTGTCACTGGGCATCGCCCCGTGGTGGTTCTGATGGTGCATGCTATCTCCTCCACTTGTGCTAGGGTACATACCCCCATGATACCCAGGATAAGAGTTGGTGGCGCCCGCGTGATGATAAGACTCTTGAGAATCTGAATGATAACCATGGTATGAAGGGTGGTTATTAACGAGAGAACGGTTCTGATGATAGCCAGCATGGTAAGCAGGATTTTCCGATGTAGGAGTGGTCTGTTGGGGATGGGTATATCCGTTATATGAAGCAACTACAGTGGGACTATAAGAATTTGTCTGATTCTGGGGGTGGTATTGCTGCTGTTGTGCCTGCTGATGGTAGGGTGCACGAGGATTGTGATGTTGCTGGGCCACGGTTGAACTCCTAGGCGTTGTAACCGGTGCGTGCATTCCATTTAGACGCGGGGGTGGAGGGTTTGTGGCGTGATGCATGTTGTTCTGTGGCTGGCGAAGATAGGGGCTTGTATCTTGAGGATAAACAACTCTCTGAGGATGTTGCTGCTGCTGGTTGGAGTGTTGATACATCTCCCGAGGACTGTAACAACCTTGTTGCTGTTGCACTTGACCCCTTCTGAAGTCTGCCCTGGCTCTGTACTCGGTGTGAGGCTGATGAGGGAAGCTAGTAGGACAAACACCTCGTATTAGAGGGCTACCATGTTGCTGAAGCACGGCTGTTACAGACGCCGTCGCTGTTGCGGTGGCCGTTGCGATGGTAGGGACATTCGCCGATGGAGAGCTCCTAGGCCTTGTAAGAGGGTAGCTTAACGGGTTACTCACCACGGGGGGGTTATTACAAGGAGGTTGCATCCCTAAAGGGCTGGATTGAGGAGTTCCCGGAGTCGACGAAGGCGTCAAAGTACCCGGAGGCGCTACTGGAGCGTCTTGAAGAGAAAGGGGTGGCTGCACCATTGAAGAGTCCTTGCAACCGCCCGGAGGGGTCTTAACACTCCCGACCTCTATTTTAACTACAACGTCACCAGGGACACCGAGTTTCTTCCCCGCTCCCAAACCAGGTGACGTCAAATCATTTGACCTGGAGTCCTCCTCTGTCGCCATCTTGTCGAAGGAGCTCCCTATGCTACTAGCCACACTGCTCGCACCACTGCTGTTGCTGCTGCTGTTGTTAAAGCTGGTAGTGTTGTTGTTATTGTTGTTGTTATTACTGGGAACTCGGGACACGGGGGTTGCCTGGTCCGTGACACCTCCTGGTCCAGTAGGGACGCTCAGCTCGCAGTTCTGGCAGCTCTTGGAGTTATCGTCCTGCAGGAGAAGCAAGGACTTGTCCGAAGATCCCTTGTTGTTCTTTCCCCCTGAAGTGGGGGAGTCCTTCCCGTCTCCTCCCGATGCCTCGTCCCCGCTCTTACTCAGCGTCTGCCTCTTGTGCTTCATCCTCCTGTTCTGGAACCACACCTTCACCTTGGGGAGAAGAGACAGCGGTCAGCCATAATTATATATGCCCTATAATGAGCTACCAGTGCAAAATAGTTCCCATGCACCCTACATTGAGTAACCAGAGCAAGCTAGTTCCCATATGTTCTACACAGAGTAACCAGTCCAAACTAGTTCCCCTGCACCTTATATTGATTAATAATAACAAACTAGTTCCCATGGACCCTACATTGAGTAACAAGTGCAAATTAGTTCCTATGCACCCTACACTGCGTAGCCAGAGAAAACTAGTTCCCATGGATCCTACATTGAGTAACAAGTGCAAATTAGTTCCCATGGATCCTACATTGTGTAACAAGTGCAAACTAGTTCCCGTATACCCTACATTGAGTAGCCAGAACAAACTAGTTCCCATGGATCCTACATTGTGTAACAAGTGCAAACTAGTTACCGTATACCCTACATTGAGTAGCCAGAACAAACTAGTTCCCATGGATCCTACATTGTGTAACAAGTGCAAACTAGTTCCCATATACCCTACATTGAGTAGCCAGGGCAAACTAGTTCCCATGGATCCTACATTGAGTAACAAGTGCAAATTAGTTCCCATGGATCCTACATTGTGTAACAAGTGCAAACTAGTTCCCGTATACCCTACATTGAGTAGCTAGTGCAAACCAGTTCATGTAGCTCCTCTAACGGCCGATTAACAGGCAAATTATATAAAAGAGAGCGTATAACACAAATGGGTAGTAAGACGTAGTGCTAAACTAAATAAATAAAATATTACGTTCAAAATGCCTTCCTTAACTTGACAACAGTGATTGAGATTAGTTTAATAGCTTATTTCATTTTAATATAATGTTTTCAAGTGAAACATCCAGAAACCCCCACTTCGATACGAGCTATGTCTTTAACATAATCTTGTATACCCTATCTACGGTAGGAGAGGTGGTAACTAACAGCCAGAAGAAGGTTTCTAATTGCAAGCATTAGCTGAAAGTGACTATTGTCAACCTACTCGAAAACAATTATTTGCTCAGACGTACTATTTTATCAATATAAATTGTTGATAGACCCTCCTAATAATACTTCCCTAAGGATTACTGTATAGTTGGCATTTTCATTACTCATTGCAATAAAAAAATTTATCGTTGAAACTAATATAATTTTGGTTTTGTGGTTGTGGAAACAAGATATATTATTGCCCATCAAATTTAAAGTAAAAAATTATTACAACTACACTTGTATCCTATTATAGCTAAACACCAAATTAAATGTTTTTATTGCCTAGAGAAAGAGCTATATAAAATGTTATTTTGAAAATAAAAAAACGCTAATATTTTGTAAACCGCGTATGAACACAACCGAAGAATGTTTGTATGACGTCATCAACAGATTTTGTTCATCCTCTTAATTTATGAGGTGAACGCAGCATTTTAGAGGCTCTTCTTGTTTGTAAAGCATTTATAATAAGCGGACCACAGAAATTGTTTTTTGTTAAAGTTTTTACTGGCAAAATTGACAACAACTTAACAAATATCAACCTTCTTCGGTGGCCGCATGGTTAAGGCGTCACTCTCGTGTTAGACTAGACTGCCGATTACAGGAAAAACGGGGTTTGGAGTCCTGATCGGGTGTACTGGGGAGTGGTTGTTCCAAAATGGTTTTCCACTCTCCCGTCACATAAATATAGATACCCTTGCTCTAAATTCAAACTTACTCATCCATAACTAATTAGTGTAATTAGTAAATATGCGTATAGCCTGAACAAGTAGAAATACGAGATGCTAAAAAAACTTAACATAGATGCACTTGCATATGGTATGGCGAATGGATACGTGTTAACTTTTTTGAATGTCGCTTACTACCTCTCCTACCATTTATAAGGGTGTATATAAACTTCAGTATAGTCGGTTCATAAGACTTGTCTAACCAGCTGTTGCATGGCAGTGTGAAATTTACCTGTCTCTCTGTGAGATCCAAAGAAGCCGCTATCTCAATCCTCCTCGGCCTACACAAGTACTTGTTGAAATGGAACTCTTTCTCCAACTCAAGAAGTTGAGTGTTGGTGTAGGCAGTGCGCAGTCGACGAGGAAGGCCATTCTCTGAAACAATCACAAAACAAACAATAGCGTCAGAGATTTAGTATTTATTGTGTGTTTAAAAAAAACTTTATCATATGCACTCAACAATAATGTATGTGGGTTTTCTTGACGGGTGGTAGGAAATGGGAGCATTTATTCCCCCAGAAATGTCGGTTACCTGCGGTAGCATTCTATCTTAGCAGTTTCCGATTCAAGTCATCCTTAAGAGAGAACCCCCATACATTCTAGTTTGTTTCAAATCCGCTATGCTTCGTGCTTGTAGAGAACTTCAATTCCATTTCCCC
>CABFWO010000158.1:250956-468467 GCA_902155825.1 Timema genevievae | reverse complement strand
AAAAAAAACACTCATACTGAATCTGTACGACTAAATCAAAAAATACATAATAATGTAAAAATAAAAGCCTTTGACAACTAAAATCTTACATTCTACTAATTATCATATAAATTTACGATTTTCTCCTTTAAAATGAATAGGATACCCCCGCACAATTCAACCCTCTCCCTCCTAGTCACAGTGTCTTACCAGGAATGTGCATTTTACAACCAGACAAGCAAAGAGGATACCGAGTTCATTAGCTGCAATATCTTCTTATTCCGACAAGTGTCGCAAAAATTATGTTTGTGTATTTATACATAATAAAACATCCATAGTATTTTAATTAAAAGATACTTATTCAACAGAAATGCTTAAAACTTATTCAAAAATGCCTGTAAATGACACAAAAATGAGGCAAATTAAGAAAACATGACCTTAAAATAAAAAAACTAAAAAAAAAAACAGAAAAAAATAGCCCTTAACAAATTTCCGCAACCAGGGAATCATGATCAGACTCTATGTACGCATGAGCAGGCGCGGATTCAGGGGGGGTCAAAGGGTCGGTTGACCCCCTGTGAAAGTTAGAAAATTAATACAAAAACAAAATGAAAGTTCAAATTTTAGAAAGCAATACAATACACATAAATTATACACTTTTTTTTATCTGTCTACGCGCAGACACCTCTTAAGCCGGTCCACATGTGCATTATTCGTCCATGGTTAATCAATGTTCGATATAATTCAAGCAAGTGTAGAAAAAAATATTTGTTTTCATGTACGAATATTTGTCGTGCATAGTGAAACGAACATTGTTCCACATAGAGACGGTAGACTACCACACGTCAAAGAAGACTAATAATATCTTGAGAGCAGTTCGTCCACGAATACCGAATATAGAGTATGTGTGGACAGCAGGAGCAGCGGAACTATGGGGGACTCTGCCCCCTGGAAATAATTTGGCCCTTCCTGGAATAAATCTCCCCTTTAGATATATTTCAAATCCTCTGATATTATCGAATATGAAATTGAAAGATGGTCTTAAATCAAACTACAAATAATTTCTAGATGCATTCTATTTTCAAAAATTTGGCGGAGAAGACCGCTTCAAATAACTACTAGACTAAGAGGTATCTAACTGGCACAAAAAGTCAGGGGAGGAAAGTTCTAAATAGCTTCCAAGGTCATCCAAATTTCCTAAATGTCTAGGGGAGTACAACTCCAAATAGCTTCTAGATGCATGTCATTTTTAAGAATTTTCAGGCGAGGACCACCCCAAATAGCCTAGTTTTTGAAATGATTCGATTTTCAAAATTTTGTCGGTGGAAGACCACTTCAAAGATTATCTTCTAGAAGTATTTAACTATCGTGAAAAATTAAGGTGAGGATCACCCTAAATAGCTTTGAGGGGCATCTAAATATCAATTTTTTTGGGTAACACTTTAAATGGCTTATAAGATAATCTAATTAAAAAAAATCAAGACGAAGACTACTCATAGCTTCTAGAATGAACCATTTTTCAAAAAATTGTTGAAGGAGGACCATTCCAAATAGTTTATAAAACTATTTGAGTTTAAAAATTGGGGAAGATGACCATGGTTTAAAACATACATAAGATTAAATATGAATGAAAGAATATTAAATGGCTTTAAACAGATATTTAACATTGTAAGTAACTATGTTATTTATAATTATGACCCCACTATGAAAATGATCTGGATCCGCCCCTGCGCATGATGTACAAATAAAAAATATAACCTGTCATTAAGTTCCAGGCCCTGATAATAACGCATTGGTTCACTCAACAAAATCTCCGCCTTCATCTCACCCCTTGTGCTACCCCCAACTCCATCCCTCTCATGCAGGGATTACCTATGCTACACAGGGAGTCTCGCGAAAGACGCCAACTGCCATCTTTCGGGTGTTGTTGCCTCATTTCGAGCCATTCGCATGCAAACTGGACCACCAACGAAATAATTGGCTTCCCACCAAAACTCATCATATTTCAAAGGAGTAACTTATGTTTACGAATTCTGGTGAGGTTTTCACACCCCTTACCCCTCCCAACACAACTACGGGGAAAAGATTCCCCTCTCTCTTTGTTCGAGAGCGTGTGTGTGTATGTGTGTGTCTCATACGTCGGAAGAAGCCGAGCCCTATTATATCACGGCATTCCTATTTCACGAGTGCTGCAAATCTCTTTTAGGCTGTGAGATTCACCAAACACACGTACAGAATCTTCTCCCTTCCCCCCTTGTCATCCCAGGAGAATACCCTCCCCCCCCACTTCACCCCTCTCCTGAAAACATCCCAGCCACCCAGCGCCCTCAACAAATTGCCAAAAGTTTCACTTTACCTCTCTGTAAAAGGGGTGGACTTGGAGCTGCAAAAGGGGGGAGGGGAAGAAGGCATGAAGGTGGCGGGGATTTATACGAAAACAGAAAAAAGAATTATTAAGACAATTGTCTTGAATGGGTGCCGGGGTAAAGGGGTAGGTGGGAATAGAGAGGTGCGGGGAACGACCCCACACGAAAGGAAGAATAAAACTATTGATACCGCGTGGCCTGATCTGAAAACTTGGAACTGTTTTAATTTCCTCTTGATAGATCCAGTTTGTTTGGTAGCGGGAAGAAGAGCTTGCTTATCTTGTTGGGAATCATTCGCGTCACTCTAAATCAATCACTAACCTCCACAACACACACAACACACACAACACACACATCACACACATCGAACATACGTAAAAAAAATTCAGGTCCTTTC
This sequence comes from Timema genevievae, assembly GCA_902155825.1. Lineage (NCBI taxonomy): Eukaryota > Metazoa > Arthropoda > Insecta > Phasmatodea > Timematidae > Timema > Timema genevievae. The sequence continues at coordinate 465,725 of CABFWO010000158.1, read as the reverse complement.
ATGACTTGTTTTCTTTTTACAATATCACTGTCGTGATCCAAAGTATTACTCATTTGCGCTTACCTTTTTAATTTCACCACCAGGATCTCCTCATTTAAATACACTAATTAAATAGGGCCAAGGAAGGCAGAAGGAAAAAGTACCCCTATTTTCGTGGAGGGAGGGTGGGAAACCGTTTAGGAAGAACCAGCCTCAGCACACCAGACCTGGATTCGAGCCCCGAACTCTCCGTAAGCAAACTAGACGTCTATTCCGCGTAGCCGGGGATGCGTGTCAGGCATCTTAGGTTTGATTTATTTCTTATCATAGTAAAAAAAAGCCGTTAATAGTAATTAGTAACGTAATGATAGATGCAATAATTGAATCTACTTCCACGATATTCGCTTGGTTCGACCAACGAAAGAGCGTCTAAATAGACTTATCAAAGATGAATTAAGTCACACATGAGACAAAATCTCGCTAAGTAACAGAGACATACTGTGTAGACACTTAAGAAGTTTTATTTGTTTTTGTTTTAATCAAACACAATACATTAAAATGTTAGTAAGGAATCACCCGCTTCGGTGGCCGCATAATCTAAGGCGCTACTCTCGCAAAAGACTAGACTGCCGAAGACGGGTAGATTGGGGCTCAATTCCTGTAGGGTGAAGGTGGCTTTCCTAAATGGTTTTACTACTCTACCTCCATGCAAATGCGGGTGCACTTCCTCTATGTTAAACTTTAATCCCTGACGTAGTACATAGGTGTATAACTCGAATGGATAGTAATATACGGTGCTAAAAAAAATTAAGAATAAGGAATTTAGTTAATATTATTTTAGCAACGCGTCTTTCTACACGTGTGGGTTGTATGAATATGAACTAATTAAGTTAATGTGTTAGGGATAGGGAGGTAGAATTTTATGGGAAGTGTACCCGCAATTATGTGGAGGGAGCGTAGAAAACCATTTAGGAAAAGCCACATTCAGTACACCTGAACTGGATTTGAACCCCAATCTCCCCATCATCGGCAGTTCAGTATATTGCAAGAGTGATGCCTTAGACCATTCGACCACCGAAGTGGGTAGTTCATTTATTAAAATTGTTGTAGACTAAAAATAAATCGCTTTAATTGGATATGTCCGACACCTTAGCACAACCGATAGCATGTCTAACTAATAAGCGAAGGGTCCTGGGTTCGATTCCCGCTATGGCCAACAAAAATTATTATTATTAAACTGTGAGTTTTTTTCCACAATGGTAACTAACAGCCAGGGGCTTGGTTGTTGTGTATGTTCTAGATTTAAGTTAGTTTATGAGTCATGTGCTGGAAAATGCACGTAAAATACTTTAATTAAAAAAATCTAAAAATGGTTGAATGGATTTTATAATATAATATAAGACGTCTTAATATCAATATTAAATATAGGTATAAACCCCTATTTTACGAATCCATACATTCATTATGCCTACGAATCCCGAATTTTAAATTTTAGAAAACATGATAAATATTAGAGGTTTACCTTACTAAGGTCTAAGGCGGGTAACATATTTTTCAATGTAGCCACAAGTGTGGCGAATGAGAAGTAAATAATAAAAACTGTTCAACTTAAAAAAGTAATTTAATACGAAATTTGACATTGATTTGTTCTTACAAGTTGTAGAAACATTGTAGTACAGGAAAATAGCTCAAAATTCATAGTAGTTTAAAAATACTTAATTTTGAAGAAACTTAATCTTTTATAAAAATTAAAAGACCCTTTTGTTAGAGGGAAAAAGTGGGTGCAAAGTGTTTTTCTAATACTTCATAAATTAAAGGTTTTCTCAAAAATTGTCACTTATACCTATTTGAAGCTTGTGAAATTATCTTGAATTTCTTACTTTCTCGCTACCTTACAGGTAGAGAAAGTACCGTATTTTGATCGTCAAAAAATATTTAACTCGAGATTTTGATGTATGTTGACGTTTTATGACCCCCCGAATCCGAAAACGTGGTTTTCGCAATGCTGTCTGTCTGTCCGTCAATTTGTCTGTCTGCCTGTACCTTGGGAAAGAACCTAAAACATTTTACCGATTTGGCTAAAACTTGGTATTTAGGGTTTTCATAGGGTTGCCCCGAGGTGTTTTTGAGTTAAGATATCTAACCCTAAAATTAAGGGTAATTTCCTTAAGGGTGAAAAGAAAAAAAAATCTCTTTCATCAAAATCGGCTCTAACGATTTTTATTAAACCTCACTTCCAAGCTTTGATAAATATTTCAAACAAAATTGCTACTCTAAATTTTTTGTCATAATGACTTTAAGGGTTTCGTACTGATGTGGAGATTCTAATTTTTAATTATATCTCCGTAAGTCTTTGAGATATGAAATTACTTATGATTGCATATATGTAGGTCTATTTATAATAAAAATCTTTTACTTCAAATATATTTTTATGAAACCAATAGTTTTCAAGCTATACGCAAATATATATATACATGAATATATGTATATATTTTTTTAACTTTTCGAAAACTTAAGGTAAGTTATTACGACAGTCAAAAAAATATAACCCGAGATGTTGATGAATGTTGACGTTTCATGACCCCCCGAACCCTTAAAAGTGGTTTTTACAATGCTGTCTCTCTATGTGTCTGTCTAACCTTAAAATTAAAAGTAGTAATTTACTTAAGGGTGAAAAGAGAAAAAATCGATTTTCTCAAAATCGGCTCTAACAATTTTGATTAAATTTAATTTATAAGCTTTTATCAATATTACAAACAAAATGGCTACTCTCAATTTTTCTTGAAAATGACTTTAAGTGTTCCGGTCTGATGCGTAATTTCAATATTTTTTCTATCATATCTCTGTAACTTTTTGATATATTAAATTACTTATCATTACAAATATGTAGATAATAAGAATCTTTTATTTGAAACATATTTTTATAAAACCAATAATTTTCTTGTTATACGCAAATATATTTAATTTTTAACTTTTATAACAGTAAAGGCAAGGTATTGCGAACGTAATTTTTTTTGCCCAAAATGTTGATGAATGTCGAAGTTTCATGACCCCCCCGAACCCTAAAAAGTGGTTTTTGCAATGTCGTCTGCCTGTGTGTTTGTTTAACCCTAAAATTAAGAGTAGTTTAATAAAGGGCGATAAGAAAAAAATATATATATTTTCTCAAAATTGGTTCTAATGATTTTGATTAAAAGTTGTATCTAAGTATTGATTAAGATTATAAATAAAATGAATATTTTCATTTTCTTATGAAAATAACTCTTAGGGTAGTTTATTGAAGCGTAAATTTCCGTATCTCTGCAATTATTTGAGATACTAAATAACTTACCTATTATCTAATGCCATAGAGTAAGTAAATAAGTAAGTCTATCAAAAAGTTTATGTTCTATTTCCTTTAACCTCTTAGGGGAAATGTTTGTATAGCAATATCATTTTAGACTCAATAATATATATCTACCTTTTTATAATGGTCTAAATTTGTTAATGAGGACTTTAATAGCAATGCGACAGCCAGAAGATGTGCAACCCCTGATAAAATGTCGAAAATTTAACTGGAAGTTGAAATTTTAATACGAAGTATTGATCCTTGTAGACCCAATATCGATATTTTTTATTGGTCCAAATATACAAATGATATTAATTCTTTAAAAATAATATTATAAAATATAAAACCGTGAGTCAAAAAATGTTTTACGTAAGTATACCGCAATTTTTGTTCAGGTTTGCTTGTATATATTATTTCCTTTCACATATATTACAAGTTTTGAGTAAATATCTCTATTTTTAAACACCCCTTGCAAAATGGCTGTATTTCACACTTGATTCTCCGTTAAAACAAAGTGACAAATAAAAAATACTTCAACACATGTTCAAGTTTATTGAATACCCTTTATTTTATTTTTTACTTTGTTCCAAAACAAAAATTGACCAAATTATGGATAAAAAATGACAAAAATCTATTTTTGTTAAAATAATAATTTTACACTCTTTAGAGAATTCATTTTCTGTTTGATGGATTGTACAGAAAATTTAAATCCTAATGTTTTTTGGGTCGCTGATGAATGTGGCGTCAAAATTTAAATGTGACTGTTGATAAATGTCAATCTTGAGGTTAAGTTGATAAAAAAAATTAATTGTTGTTAACAACAAGGTCACTCACTATGCATGCATATAAACCTGATGTTAAAATAAGAATTTGACAGCTGTCACTATCTTGTTAAAATTGATGATGGTATACGTGTATTTTTAATTAATATAATTAAGAGTTTGTAGCTACTAACACTTAGAACTATTATTGCTCAGTAAATTATAAATTCAATTTTGACGATATATACAATATATACATTACTGAAATGAATATTTTTACTCTCTCTCGACACCTCAGAGAGAAAGTTTTGTGATCGTCAAGGAAATCCAACTCGAGATTTTGTTAAATGTTGACGTTTCATGACCCCCTGAAAAAAAAGAAGTATTTTTGCAATGCCGTCTGTATCTGTACTTCGGGCTAGAGCCGAAACTGTTAAATCTATGGGGCTAAAACTTGGTATCTGAGATTTTCATAAGGTCCATCTGAGGTTTTTTTGGAATTAGATATCCAACCCTAAATTTAAGGGTAGTTTACTGAAGGGCAAAAAGAGAAAAAATCATTGAGCTACTTCAAATTCTTTCTAAAGGATTTTATTACATTTTTATATCTAGACACTGTTTATCACTATAAACAAGATGGAAACTCTCATTTTCTCATGAAAATTATTTCGAGGATACTTTATATAGGTGAAATTTTCCCATTTTATGATTTATCCGCAATTATCTAGGATATCAACTAATTTATCATTGTAAAGTTGTAGTACTACTAAAGATAAAAAAAACTTGAAATATATTTTTATAAAACGTATTATTTCTGAGCTATAAGCAAATATATATACTTTTTAATTCAGGTCTTTGAAAATAAATTTAATTCTTTGGTGTACAAAGATGTTTCTAATTTCTCAATTTTTCTGTAACGGTGTTCCTAGTTCCTAATTAATGCCATAGAGCAAGTAAGTAACAGTGTATATTATTTCACTTATGATTTTTAGTGTAGTATTTCTACAACATTGTATACACCTACTATTTCGTTTCACAAATCTCACGAATTTTTAGTTAATATCTATTTTAAGATAAAAGCGTGAGAAATTCTGTGCGGCGCACCGTGCCATTTATTTATTCTTGAAAATGTATTACTTATCGCATATATTTAGGTTTAATTCAGTCATAATATATAAACATTTTATCATTTTAATTTTAAAAGAATAACTTGTATTCAACCAAATATTTTGAAAGAAGATTACTACACATTTGAAAAACCCTTTAAAATTACTTAAAATCACAAACGGTATCTTACAAAAATTGTTTTATATTAACAAATGGTTAATTTTATTAATTATCCGAATCGTCATGGTTGAATGGACTTATGTGAAATGAAAGAAAATTATTATTCATGAAAATATTACTGTGAAAACTGAAATTCACTTAACAAACATAGGTTTCTGCGGCTGAAACGATGTCTCCCCTTAACATAATCTTTATCATCAAATTAAATTTTAAAGTAAAATCTTTGCTCAATGCAATGATGTATCTCATATTTCACCCAAAATATAAACTTTTTTAGTAAAGGGTCCTTTAATCCATATAGAAGATTTTAGTTTCTTCAAAAATTAAGTATTTTTAGACATATATGTAAATTCTTATCCACTTCAGATTTTTTTCCCATGTTATCTAATTTTCCTGAACTATTTGTTGAATATCTTAACTCAATCCACATGCAGAATGCTTCTAATGATTTGCATAAAAGTAAAGCTACAACCAGTACACGCCATCAGAATTTTTTTATTTTACTTCTAGTATTGGCAAACTCATATTCGCCACTCTTTTATGGCCAATTCGCCAATTGGTTACTGTGTTTCCCACCCCGGGTGTAAGGTGTCACTCTCGCAATAGACCGGACTATGATGGGGAGATCGGGGTTCAAATTCCAGCTGGGTGTACTAAGGGTAGTTTTTCCTAAATGGTTTTCCACCCTCTCTTGAAGCAAATGCGGATACACTTCCTATAAATTCAAGCTAATCTCATTCCTAACACATTATCGTAATTAGTACAAATTCGTATAATCCGAACGAGTAGTAAAAAGTCGACAATTTGTTTTCTCTTAAGCTTCTATAAAAATAAAATAGTAAACTAAATGTTAACGTGTTTGTTAAAAGGCACTCACTTTAAGTGGTAATTTTTTTCCAGCACTGCGGTTTACTACCAGTTCGGGTTACAGGCCACGCCTATGTACTAATTACTATAATGTATTAGGCATTAATAAGTTTGAATTTAGAGGAAGTGTACCCGCATTTGCTGGGAGAGTGGAAAACCATTTAGGGGAACTACCCTTATTTTACCAGTCCGGGATTGAACCTATAACTCTCAGTTATCGGCAGTCTAGTCTATTGTGAGAGCAACGCCTGAGACTATGCAGCCACTGAAGCGGGTGGTAAATTAATTATATTTGTTCTGGTGGTTAATCTTTGCCGTATAATTGTATTGGTTCAACTCATCGATAAAAAGTAAATAACAACTCAAGATTTTTTATTGAGTCCAACTTTTTCTAGAATCTTAAAATTTCGAGTATTTGAAAGTCCCGTACCTAATCAATACCTAATTTAACGAATTCACATTCTTAAATTATCACTCGCATCTATAAGTAGGGAATATTTTGTCCATTGAATTGGCAGTGGTTTAGACTTCCCTGCAAGGAGCCCCTTCTAACACACAAATACACACACTCTTGCCATCTCTTGCCCCAACTAGACTACACGCTTTACCATTCACGGGGACCTTCAATCAGAGTTAATTAGAATAGAATTCCGGAAATAATTAAATTTTGGTTTGGCTTTTGCCTTCAGGGAACTGTTAGGGCAGTCCGCGCAAGAGACCGGGTCTAAGGCACGAAGCGTTGATGGTAGTAGCGAGCAGGGGGCAGGAGCTATGCATTAATAAAAAATATACAAGGCGCGGGGGTAGGAAAGAGGAGGAGTGGGTGGCTTTTTAAAAGAGGGGGTAAGGGTGAGTTCTCCATGGTTGTTTGCCCCGAGGCGGTCGTCGTGGTACTCGACGTCCAACCAAAGACCTCCCGCTCCCCTCTCAACGCAGTGTCCCCGTGCGACCGCCTCTCCACTTCGCACTAACCCCCCCACCCCCCACTCCACCGCACTCTCTTCGACTTCCTCCCAGCCCGAGATGCTACACTGGACCAGAGAAAGGGACGTAATTAACGAAACCTTACGATACAAACCAACTCTTCTATGTGCAAGTTTTTGTTTTGTTTTGCTTTTACAGATTTAAACATTCGCAGCACAACAATTTTCATCTCGGTGTATGGAAAAAAATTGAAATATATTGAGTCCCAAACCAAAATTGACTTAATTTACAGCAAAAATGTCTGAAACTAGAGTTACCGTTTCGATGTTCTTTCTGCGACTCGGAAAAAACTTTTACAAAACTTTGGGATCATTAAGATGTACTGTACATATTACCCACTTCGGTGGTCAAATGGTCTAACGCGTCACTCTCACAATAAATTTGATTATAGATGCTGGTGATATTGGGGCTAGAATCCCAATGGCTTTTTCATGAATGGTTTTACACTCACGAACATATGGGTACACTTCCTCTAAATTCAACCTTCCTCATTACTAACACACTCTAGCATAACTAGTACATATGTGTACAACCCGAGCGTGTAGTAAGACGAGGTCCTTAAAGGATTTACATAAAACGTTTATAAGAATCTGACCAAATTTTCCCGAATTGTTTCTCACTCTTACTATAAGCAAATGCGGGTACATTTATTCTAAAATATATCTTATTTATATTAACCCCATTAGTTTAAATAATCTATGCTGATGGGTTTTAGTTCTAGGCCACTATTTTTACCGGCATCCTGATTCCCTAATCCTTAAAATGAGTGTTCTTTTGTCAAAATTGTTCAATCATTTCCTCGTAATTTATATTACTGGAAACAGGCTTACCAAATAATATATATTAAACTATATGATAGGGTTATAAAATGTGAAAGGGAAAATGAGAGTGTAAGTGTTTGAGTGTGTGATTGTGTAAGTGTGTGGGTGAGTGTGAAAATGAAAGTGTGATTGTGAGAAATTGTGTGTAAGAGACTGAGAATGAGCAATTGAGAGAGATCGAGTGAGTGTGAGCGAGTGATAGTAAAAATATGTGTATGCGTTGGAGAGAAAAATACTGGGAGAAGAGTAAAAGAGTGTGTGTAGGAGGAGAGAGTGTGATAAAAAGAATATGTAAGGAAAGATGCTTGATAATGTGTGTGTGTGTGTGAGAGAGAAAATGTGTGTGTGTGTGAAAGAGAGAATGTAAGATTTTAGGCTATATTGTGTGAAAGAGAGTTTGAGAGATTAGTTTGTAAAAAACTCAGATTTAAAGAGAGTTAGAGAAATAGTTAGGGAGAGAAATTAAGAGAGCGAGTTTGAGAGAGAGTAAGTTTGAGAGAGAGTGGGTTTGAAAGAGAGGGAGAGAGTGGGTTTAAGAGAGAGAATGAGTTTAAGATAGAGAGAATGAGTTTGAGATAGAGAGAGTGAGATTGAGGTAGCGAGAGAGCTTGAGATAGAGGGATTTTGATAGAGAGATCGTTTGAGAGAGAGCTTATGAGAGAGATAGTGTATAGTAAAATAATGTGAGAGGAATTGTGTGTTAAAGAGTGTGTGAGAGAGGGATAAAGTGTAAGAGAGAGTATGAGAAAATATTATATTAGAGAGAGAGTTTTATAGAGTGAGTATGTGTGTGTGTGTGTGGGGGGGGGGATTGTGGTAGAGTATGTGAGAGCGTGAGAGAGTCTGATAGAAGGTATAATGCGAAAATATGGATGTGGTACTCAAACATTACGGTACTTTGAAATATCATTCCTTCAAAATTAAATATCAACTCGTGTTGAGCCAGACCACTGAGGATGGGGAGATCGAGGTTCGAATCTCGGTCGGTGAACTGGGGGTGGTTTTCATAAATGGTTTTCCCCACTCTCCCTCCAGGCAAATGCGGATTCACTTCCTCTAAATTCAACCTTCCCAATTCCTAATCCATTAGTGTAATTAGTACTTAAGCGTATAACCCTAACGGGTAGTAAGACGCGGTGCTAAATAATAATAATAATAATAATAATAATAATAATAATAATAATAATAATAATAAATATCAACATGGAAACATAACTGAACTTACTGTATTTGTAAGAATGTGAAAAAATAGATGAGGTACACAAAACATTACTTTTAAAAATCATATCCTCAAAATTAACCGGTAAAATGAAAACGTAGCTTTACTTTTATGTATTTTTATTGTGTTACTATTTGCCAAAATGAACATCAAAACCCATTATTTAAATAAAATGAACATCAAAACTCATTATTTGAAGAGAAAAAAAAACCCCACCAAAACTCATACTTATATAATTAAACTGGCTATTTTAAAACTTTTTCAAATACTTTTTATCGTTTTTGAGCTTATAATACATACCTAAACATATTTAAACATTATTTTATCGTTTTAGAGTTTATAATACATAACTTAACATATTTAAACATCATTTTATCATGCGTGAAACAAAACGTAGACAATATGTTCACGAACTTAACAACTTAACCTTTTAATTTTCAAATTATGCTCAATATTATTGATTTAAATGCGAATTAATGACAATAACATTCCAATAAATAAGAAATGTTTCTCCAGTTTAGGAATCTCAATTTAGATGTGTTATGACCAGTATCCAAAGAATAATATTCATCCAAAGAGAAAATTATGATGTGTTTGGACCAACAATTAAAGATTTACAGCCATGCAACAAATAATGAAAAACTGAAAATTATCTGTGAAAATCGGGTTTTCGTGGAAAACTATTATTTTTTTCCCGACATCCTTGACTGCTAACCGTTAAAATGAGTCGTCGTTTGTCAAAATCTTTTCAGTCATTTTCTCGTAATTTATATTACCGGAAACAAGCTTATCAAACTGTATATAAGATATATGACCAGATATGGACCTGGGATAGTATGTTTCTTAAAAAACCTTAAATAAATAATCTGTCCACACATATTATATTTACTTATAAGCAAAACCTTTTAGTCTCCAACAGGTTGACACTAAACTGCTCATAAAATTTTCCATCCCATTGCGTGAAAAATAAAAATATCCTTCTTTTAGCATTCCTTTATCTTTTTAGTACCGCGCCTTTTCAGATTATATGCATATGTACTAATTAAACTAATAAGCTGGGATGACGAAGGTTGAATTTAGAGTAAATTATTATTATTTAGTACCGCGTCTTACTACCCGTTCGGGTTATACGCTTAATGTACTAATTACGCTAATGGATTAGGAATTGGGAAGGTTGAATTTAGAGGAAGTGAACCCGCATTTGCGTGGAGGGAGAGTGGAAGACTATTTAGGAAAAACCACCCCCAGTTCACCCAACCGAGATTCGAACCTCGATCTCACCATCCTCGGCAGTCGAGCTCAACACGACTAGCGCGTTAGCCAACTACGCCACCGAGGCGGGTTTTAGAGTAAATGTATCCACATTTGCGTGTAGGGAGAGTGGAAAATAATTGAGGAAAAACCACCCTCAGTACACCCGACCAGGATTAGAACCCCGATATCCCTGTCATCGACTGTCTAGTATATTGTGAGAGTGACGCCCTAGGCCTTGCGATCACCGAAGCAGGTAGCAAGTATTTTACTGGTTAGAGTAGTGCTTCTTGCGCCCTACCCAATCCATGCCAAACCACTGGTACAGTACATATTGTACAAAGACTCTATGAAGGTTTATAGGATAGAATAGTTTGTTGTGATATCTCTTTATTGTGTGTGTTGCAGTTTACGATTCCATTTTAATGGAGTAAGAAATTAGGAATTACAGTTTATATTTGATAAACTGACGGAAAACGTTTTATTGGTAAGTTTGATACAATATATTTTTTAAATATTTTAAAATAATGCTTGGACCTTATTTTAATATTAACTATCCGTTTGAGTACGGTACTACACCTTTTCTATTGTTGACAAATTAGTCTTTTTCAGGGAGTCTACAAGTCATTAAAGTAATGAGAAAGTCATTGATTGAGATATTGGTTATGAAATTCATTTAAAAATTATGAAACAAGCTTTCAGGACATTAATTGTTTTGAACAAAGTTCATTGTGCAGGTAAGAATAATATTTTTTATAATTTGCTCAAAATTATCTTAAATTTACAAAATTGTCCCTGTGATGACATAGTTCAGAAATCAGAAAATCTTAAAAACAAAAATATATGAAATTTTGAATTAATATTTCAGTATAGGGGATAATCAATAGCTTCTTTCTTAGCCTTTTTAGTCATGAATATTCACGTATAGTTCATGGAAAAGTAATAAAATATGGTTTACAAATTTCGGCAGACACCCTGGCATTTCTAAAGTTGGTGAAAATCATAGTATTTGCTCATAAAAACGCCAACCTAGCTTATAAGCTCCATTGTATGACCAACGTGTTGTATATACAGGGTGTTTTTAAACTCTATGCCCAAACACCATCGTGGGGCAAAAATAAACAGAAAATCCTAATAAGAAAATGTTGCGAAAAGTTATCTTTTATTACTAAATAAGTTGAATCTAGATACAGTAAAGCCGGGAGTACGCAACTTTAGGTACATACGTGTACAACAAGTTGCATATCATTAGCTGGGAACATCACAGCAGGTGTTCAAAACGCGCTCTCCGACTTGGTCACGCGGACTCAACATTCGGACACGTTGTTCGTGGCCGGGCACTTCTACTCGCCTAATGACATGCAACTTTCATTAAGTAATACAATATGACTTTTATGAACTTTTTTACTAGGATTTTCTGTTTCTTTCTTCCCGCAGATGCTGTAGTTTAAGTTTGAACAGAGAGCTTAGAAACATCCTGTATATTTAGACAAATGTTTAAAATTACACCTGCAAACGGGAATCAAACTCAGATGTCCCGTTGTCATTTCCTACATATATTTGCTTTAGAGTATGCCATTAGGTTATTGCAAGAGAGTAGGAAAGGCTTGACACTGAACAATAAAAAGTAGCTATTAAGCCGCGTTCCCACGGGACGTGGACCACGGGTGTTAACTATTCTATCGTGCTCCTTCTCGTCGCGTTAGTGAAGAAGCAAAAACTGTTCACACAGTCGGAAGGGTTCAATTGAGGCGTGGCCATGGAAGAGCTAGTGGCTGAGGGCTGCGCGGTTGTAGTCTTCTCAAACCACACCACTTTTGGTCTGTAGACGTCATCGGCAGATTTTTTCCGACCTCTGACTATCTGCTAATTTCTTTAGTTCCTGGCAGGAAGAACTTATCAAGTTTTTAAACTTTACAATAAGTTCTTTAGGTCCAAATCCCGATATATTTAAAGCGTCACATATTATTCTCTTTGCTGTCGCTGCGCGCAAATCTTTGTCTCAGTAGGCCTATTCCTCCTAAGTAGGATTGAACAAAATGGGCTCTATTTCATAGAATTATAGAAAACGAAAGGTGTAATTATCATTAAATTTCAGAATACGTTGCGACGACATTCTTGCTTCACGCCCGCAACAACACGACTAAAAATAAAACATGTTTGATCCCGACACGACAGGGTCAAATGGAGCCAATGACGTCATAAGCAATGTCCAAGACACTACGTTCGCACGGTAGTGCTGTACGAAAGCGTGGCTCACACTCTTGGTTCAATCCCCGATGGAACGCTCCATACAGCTAGGGGTGATCCATAAACCACATGAAGCTTTTTTCTTGCATTTTTTAGCACCAAGTATATATTTAGCCTGACACTTCCCCCCTCTAACCTGTGTTAAGTAACTTTTCACATTAAGACGAATGTTATTTCATAGGGAAGCTTTTATGACACTAAAAGAGCATATTTAATACTACGAAGAATGCATTTTAAATCATTACTGTAAATTATTTCAAAGATATTTATAACAATTATTTATTATTTTTATTTATGAACAAACTAGAATCTGAATATAAGCTGAAATATCCCTCAATAAGCCTCAGCCAATATGTTTGGTAATATGAATACAATATTTTAGTGTATTAGTGTGTTTGTGAGAAACACTAACTAAAAAAATTATATAACTAGTAAATTAACTACCATCCAAATTACCAAATCAATATAAAGCTTCATAATAAAATATATACCCTAGCTGCCATATTAACTGCACAATGATACAGCTATTGAATTGACCACTGACTATAACAAACTTCACAAAACCAATCTGTCAAACTTAATCGCTTCATTAACTACTAATTAAAACGGTTTCAAAGAATATAGTATATTAAATTAAAAACAAACATATCTTACTTTCACCGAAATAACAAATTCAGAACCAACTTTAAAAAAAATCCGCTCCCTGATAGTAATCTTCACATTAGTATGATCATCAGACGCACGCCTTACTTTTAAACATACACTTCTCTATCAACAACAAAAACTTAACTTCATCCAAGCTAATCTAACTGACTCGCGGGCTTGGGAAGTCTATAGTAATAATAATATTATAATAAGGTGTGACTTTTTTTTTACTCCTAAGAAAGAAAAAACACACCTAAGACTCCTGACGGAGACGCTGGCTTCATGGCGTCTCACGTACCACCTTCAAAGCCCCACGAATCTTGTCTTATACCAAAAACTTAGTCATCTCATCTCTGAAATTCTTAACAAGCACCAGAGAGATCCAAATCTCGTAGCTCGAGCTAACTCGCTCCCCCCATCCCCTCAACATTCTCTTTTCTTCCCCGTGTATTATTATGTACTCGTGGTATAGGGGAAACCGGCTAGTGTCGGGACATGGAACTTGGGGGGAAAGCGAAATCCTTTGCCAGAGCCATACAACCTCCACCGCTTTATTTAACTAGATGATAATGCTATGCTCTCCGCGATCTTACCTTCGCCGCCGCAGTAGCGCTCGTGCCGGTCACACTGGGAAACTTTTTAATCCCGCGGGAAATAGGGCTAAGGGTGGGGGAGGGGGAGAGGGAAAGGGGGTACTGTGGATTTTAAAGGTGGATGAGAAAAGGGTTGGATAGAAAACCTCGAAAGAAACAAAAACAAAAGTGTTGCAGAGAGCAAATCTCGGTGTGAGGATGGCTGAGAGGGAGCTGGGATTGTGGATCAGAGGAAGAAGAACTTTATATAATATACCAACCACAGACCTGTTAAGTAAAGTCCAATTTTCATATGAACAACCTTATCTGACATATAGTAAAGTTATTAGATCTAATTTCACGTATCATACCCCAGATCATGTACGCTATCTCGGAGAGAGAAAATTTACTAGATCTACTTTCACATGTTCATACTCATGCTCATGTAATCCAGCTGACAGACAGAAAAGTTTCTAGATCTACTTTCACGTATTCATACGTCAAGTCATGTGATATACAACTGTCACATTAGAGAAATATATAATTATAAGATAACCCTAACCATGTAATAAAATGTTATCAATATGACCGTAATAAATATGTTCGTGTTTTCTAAAAGATACTTCCCTTGAAAATAACATTTTAATATATATCTAATATCCACGCCGGTGGATGATCACTTTAAGGTACTAGGCTCTCATTGAACTTGATCGCTGTGCCCAGGGAGCTTGGGATTCAAATCATGTCCGGGTGCATTGAGGGGTGTTTTTACCAAAGGGTTTCTCACTCGCCCCCTGTGCAAATGTAGGTACACTCCGTTAAACCTGAAAGTTAGATAGCTTAACTTCTTTGGTACCATTATTGTGCAACTTGGGCAATCTAATCGTGCTTATATTCAATTACTTTTACCCATAGTTAAAATGAAAAATAAGTTCAGATATATTCCAACACCTCAGCTCAGTCGGTGGCGTATCTGCCTTGTGAGTTAAGGGTTCCGGGTTCGATTCCAGCCATGGCCGGAAAAAAATCATCATTGGTAAAATTCGGGGCTTCCTCTTTCACAGTCTTTCACGGCTTTGGGACTGGGCTTTGTGTCTGACCTAGAGTCAAGTTAGTTTATAAGTCGTGTGCTGATATAATTAGTCAGTTTATAAGGCACCTACCCAATTAAATTATGTAAATTGCACTGTGTAGTACAAGGCCTAAAAGCAAATTTATTATAGTATTAGAGATCCGACTTCAAATCCTGACTGGATGTATTAAGGGTGTTTTTTCCTAATTGTTTCCCATTTACCCACGCGAGTGAGGCAATATTTTCTATAATTTCTACGTTCCTCGTCTCGACCCCAATGGCGTAATTTATATATGTATATATAATATAGTACATACGTCAGAGGAGTGGTGGTAACTAACATCAGATAGAAAAAGTTACCAGATTTACTTTCATGTAGCCATTCACCAAACCATATGATCTGCAAGATCATGTATTGATTTGTCGTAATTTTTGGCAGTAAAAATTTTCACAACAAACAAATTGTTTTTAATAATGTTTCCTTTTAAACGTTTTTATATCTTCTGTTAGCTTTCAGCTACCACCACTCCTATGTTGAATGGATTCTACGTATAACCCGAATGGTTAGTAAGATGTGGTGGTAAATACAAACCAGAGTTGTAATGAGTTTGTGAAATCTGTGCTTCTCTAGCATCTCATGATCATATACAAACTATTTATGACAATATAGAATGAGTGTGTTTTAAAAACTCCAATCATCCTACACATTACGAGTCACCCTATTGCTTACCCCCTCCACACTCTTTACCCCCCAGTATGGGGAAGTTGTGAGAGGATGGAAAGAGGGGTTCCCAATAGGCCCAGGAGGCCTCTTATCGGTGGGCCATATCGAGATGTTACACGGATATTGCAAACTTTCTAGAGAGCTCGCTTTGCTGTTCCTCTTGCGAGCTTTCTTATTTCCTTGGGCTGCTTGCTGCTGATATTTTCCTCCCTTTCGGCTCTTCAACCAGGTTCAAAATGGGGGAAGGGGACGGGTTCGAGGAGCACGACATATTAAAACGTTTTCTTGAATTGATTAAAGAGGAAATAGTAATACTTATATATGTATGTGGTTCAACCCTCTAAGTACAGTCACTGGTAAGATTTTGATTTAATTAAACTATCATGATATTAATTTTATAGTCATCACGCTTCGGTGGTAGGATACTCAAAAGTGTCTATATCACAATTAACTTGGGACTGCCGTTGACTGGGAGATTGAAATTCATTTGGGTGTACTTTTTTTTCCTAAATGATTTTCCACTTTCCTTCCACGCAAATGTGGGTATTCTTCCCATAATTTCAACCATGCTCACTCCTAACACTTTGGCGTATTTATTACATTTGTTTATAACCTGAACAGGTAGTAAGACGGGGGGATAATATGTATATAATAATTACCATCACCAATAATAGTTAAAAATTAATTTTATTCAGATTTAAGTGGTATGATTTGTCAGTGACGAGGACGTCGGGGTTCGGTTCCCAGCAGAGCGTACTGAGTTGAATATTTTTCTAAGGAATTTCACGCTCTAAGCGCGAATGCGGGTATATTTCTTCGATAATACAACTTACTCATGCTTGATACATTAGTACAAATATTCGGGTAGTACAAAGTGTGCAGGTAAAAAAATCTATATTTTTTATTCTTGTAATAGCTAGCAAGTTAATCACTGATCCCCGTTCTTGGCCATAATTTATCTTTGATTAGATTGTTTGGCAGAGTGATGTTCATTCTAGATTCTTTTAAAGAGGGAAATTTCGCTGTTCATGTACATTTTATCTACCCTGAGAGGTAGAAAGCTTACCTTGCAAGGTTACACTATGGTGTAGCTTATAGGATAGAGCATTGAGTAGTCTGGTGTGTCAAGGTAGCCAGAATGTTACAATTAAATGCAACACCATTTGCTTTTTTCCATATTATTCTCTTTAATGTTGGCTACAGTACAATTGCAATAGTATTAACGGCAGTATAAGGCCAAGCCCCGAGCTACCACCGGTGGTTGTGGTATGAATGGTAGGTCATACGATGATATCCACATGTCCATTACATTATCTGCCTTAAAATATGAGCAAAGAATGACCCTGAGAATGGGTTAAATCCAGTATAGATCAGTAGTATAACATTGGCGTGCTAAGGCAAGGGTCTCGGGTAAGATTCCCGTGTCTAAGTGTCATTTTTCGATCAACGAATATTGCTGTCATAAAGATGTCACTTAATAGAGCATAGTTTATCACAGCTCATGACGCGCTTCAGAGTTTTTTTTGGTGAGTTAATCAGCCATATAGTTTATATTGCTAAATCACTAAAAAAAGTCACTAATTTCACTACGTAAGCTATTTTTAATAGGTTCTTTCAATTGCATATAACCCTGATGGGTACTCAGACGCGATGCACTTTTTAAAAAATATATATTTTTTAATTTAAGATAATGCAATCATATAAGCAAATGTATTTCAAACATTCTTTTAGTAAAACTTCATTTAATATACTATTATATTATCTACCCCTATATAGACGATTGAGTGATTTGAGGGAAAGATTTTGTGTGGGTAAGATGTTCAAGTTTTAATTGTACACGAGTTGCTGTTGTAAACAATTTATTGAAACTATCATTTTGGCAAAGAAATCTGTCAGATACACTTGGACATGGTGATAGAACCTTGACATGATTCGGTGGCCGCATGGCCTAAGGCGTCACTCTCGTGTTAGACTAAACTGCTGATGACAGAGGAGATCGGGGTTTGAATCCTAGTCTGGTGTATTGAGGATTTTTTTTTCCAAAATGGTTTTCCACTCTCCCTCCACAAAAATGAGAGACACTTTCTCTAAATTCAATCTTCCTTATCCCTAACTCATAAGCGTAACTAATACATGCGTATTACCTGAACAGGTATTTAAAAACGATGCTAAAAAATATAGAATCCTGGACCTTTGGCTCTATCTCAACCTGACTTTCTCCGCCAACGAAATTAAGAAAAATACTTTGGAAAAAAAAGTAATTCACAATAAAACAGTAAAAAAATAAAATAAAAGAAGGTAGGGTTGAAGGAAAGTGAAACCCGAATAGAAATGTCATAGATGCAGATTTCATTCATAAACGTCTGGTGGTCGTATAGCAAATGAGGGAAAGGAAATTTGCATTTTCATTTTCATGTAAGCTGAGGGGATCTCTCCCTCTCCCGACTTGTGAGTCGAAAGTTGACGCCATCCGGTTCCTTCTGGAGAATTTCCCACTGCTTTTCTGATTCCGCTAGGTGCAACCCCCACCCTCCCCCCCGGTCGAAGGCCAATAAGAGAATAATTATTATTAATGCAGAACTAGATTTCTGTTGCTAAGTCAGTCATTGTCTAACAATCGCTCCATTTTTTGTTGTGGTAGGAAGCAAGAAATATTAAACTGTAGAACTAGACTGAAGTAAGTAAAATTATAAGTCTGACTCCTTAGCCCATTTGGTAGCGTGTATATGCCTACTGAGCTATTTAAGGGTCCCAGGTTCGATTTTTGACATGGCTGAAAGATTTGTCATTGGTGAAATTTGGGCTTCCACTTTCACGGTGGTGGAATTAATGACCTGGGGGATGGGTGTTGGGTCTGTTTTAGGTTTAAGTATAGTTCTTCGTGCCGATACAATCGGTCGGTTCAGAAGCTGTACGTTAAATATCTTAAGGGAAACCACAGACGACATACAGTCGGTGGCAAGACAACGCAAATGACTGAGAGTGTGTCAAAAGTCTGAGGCCGACAACTATCGGCTGCATACTCAACCAACCGCCGTCAGTTTGTTGGTGGCTGTGGTAGTGTTTGGATGCGTGCCATAGAAGATTCAGTTTTGGTGAATTTCCAAAAATTAAGGTGTTCGGCGATATTGATAAGAAATCGCAAAATAATGTTAGATCCGAAGTATTGGGTTCACCATTTAAACAGCCAACGATGATTAAAAGGGTGGTTTCATATTTTGTTGGTCCAATTTATTTGAAGTTTGTGTGCGCGTCCACGCTTGAATACGGGATTACCATTCCAACGCCGAAAGGCAACCAACAATCACGTTTGTGTGAAGTTGATTGAAAGATGGAACATGTTACATATTTTTCACAAGTCTGTCTTTTTAGTGTGTCGTGTGTGGAGCCCGTTTGAATCTGTAGTGAACATTTCTACCGATCAAATTATCTGCCACCGACCGTCTGTCATGTGCGGTCGCGTTATACGAGGAGCACTGAGAAGAGTTGCAGACTTTTAAAAATCCTAGATTATTCATGAAGAGGTTTGATAGTTTTACTTTCTCTCGACACCTTTGAGAGAGGTTATTGTGATTGTCAAAAAATCGAACTCAAGGTTTTGATAAATGTCGACTTTTCATGACACCATGAAACAAAAAAAAGTGATTTTCTTAATGCCGTCTCTCTGTCTGTACCTCGGGCTGGAGCTGAAACTATTTTACCGATTGGGCTAAAACTTAGTATCTGGGGTTTTCATAAAGTCTCCCTGAGGGATTTTTAGAATTAGATATATGATATTAATTCCCTAATTTTAAGGGTAGTTAACAGATGGGCGTAAAGAGAAAAACATCGATTTTCTCGAGATTTGCTCTAACGATTTTGATTAAATTTTATATGCAGACACTGATTTTCATTATAAATAAGATGGAAATTTTAATTTTCTCATGAAAATTACTTTGATGGTAGTTTATATCGGGTATATTTTCCGATTTTCATAATTTTTCAGCAACTATTGCAGATACGAAATAACTTATCATTATAAAGTTGTAGTACTATTAAAGATACACATATTTATTTGAAATCTATTTTTATAAAACCAATAACTTCAGTAAATATTATGTATACTTTTTAATTCAGGTCTTGGAAAATGAATTGGATTCTTATTATCTTTGGTGGACAAAGATATTTCTCTTTTCTCAATTTTTCTGTAATAGTGTTTCTATTTCCTAATGCCATATACATAGAGTATGAAAGAGAGTATATTACATCATTTATGATCTTTGGTTTAATGTTTCTACAACAATGTATGGACCTATTATTAATTTTCGTTTCACAAATATTATGACATTCAGTAGTCGAATGATCTAAGGTGTCATTCACGTGTTAGACTGGCCTATTTGGTGGGGAGATCAGGGTTCGAATCTCGGGCGAGTCTACTGTGGGTGATTTTTCCTAGATTGTATATCATTCTTCTTACATGTAAATGTAGGTAGATTATCTCTAAAATGCTTCTTTCCTCATCCCTACCACAATATAGTAAAATCATCATATATGCGCATAACCTGAACAGATAGTAAGACGTGGTGAAAACATATATTTTCCAATCACCCTCAACGCAAATGCGGCTACACTTAATATAAATTCAAATTTCCTCATCCTAAACACGTTAGCGTAATTAGTACATATGCTTGTATCCCGAACAATTAGTGAGCGCAAAAAAACACTTTTAGTATTTTGTAAAGGCTTTTTTTATCAAGATTCCACTGTACCTATTCAAGTATCTGAGTACTGTACTCTGCTTCTTCTGCCCAACACGTCCTCCCGGAACATCGGACCGCTTTGTGAACAACAGAAGGTGCGCTGTGCCGATAACCGTCAAACGGGGGAGAGCCATTCTCAAACTCCTTTCAAGACCATCATGAGGATGATGGGGCAAGAGAAGACAATGACGAGAGTTGAATGGGGCACCCTAACTCCACACCGTAATACAGTCACGCGAGGTAGACGTTGTTATGATCGTCAAATGGTGGGAGATAGTGAAACAACGTGTAAGGTGTAGAATATGTGAAGGGTCAGCGCGTAGTTTGTCTCACGTGAACTCATTAGTGTTTGAATACCACCCTGAGACTCTAATACCTGGAGGGTATGTGTTTAGTGCTTAGTTCAACCTATATAATATTATAGTGACCCGCAAGTGTGGGAACGCGGACTTAAAGTCATGTTCATTTAGTCTCATTTGTTTTTCTTTAGCACCACGTCTTACTACACGTTCAGGTTTTACGCCTATCTACTAATTACATCAATGGGTTAGGGATTAGGAAGGCTTAATTTATAGGAAATGCTCCCGCATTTGTGTGGAGGAAGAGTGGAAAGCCATTTAAGGAAAATCACCCTCAGTGAACCCGACCGGAATCGAGCCCCGATCTCCTCCTCTTCGGCAGTCTTAATTGAAAGAGATGGGAGTATGAGGGTTTGAATCCTAGCAAGCTCTACTGGGATTGTTTATTTTTTCCAAAATGATTCACCCCTCTCCTTTGACAAAATGTGTTTACACTTGAAGGGTATAGAGGAAAAAGGGGGAAAGTCCAATTTTAACTCAAATTGTTAGACAATCATTAGATTTTTCTAATACACTTTGAATCATGATTAAAAGAGCTCTCTTTCATAGGTTATTTAAATTAATTTAAAAGTATTTTCTGAGTTCCTAATGGGGTTTGAGATATAAAAGTTGTTCTGAAAAATGTGTGTAATGTGACTTCATCACCTTTTTACCAAGTACGCTTCTTTTCCTATGAAATTATACCTTAGACCACGCGGCCAACAATGCGGGTTATTTAAAATTGAAATCCAAATATAAAATACAGAAAATATACACGATCAGCTATTTATAGATCACATTTCGTAGTAAAAAGTTTTATTTTGGACAACTGTATATTTTGACGTTTGAATAAAATTAATGAATTTTTATTATGTTTTAATGTTTTTGATCTTAAATAAAGTAGAATAATTATATTTTGTATGAATTCAGTCTAGACACAAAGAAATCGAAGCGTCTTTGGATGCTGCAGGCAACAGACATAATGATACTGCATTTGTTTGCATGCATGAAAGTTCGATTGACCGTATTTTATTTGGCTTCAGAAGCTAGCCCAACCTAACATTCATTTTCAAATAGAAGGTTCGGCTTTGTTAGATTGGCTAGTATCAACATCGACCTGTCATAGACAGGCTTTAAAACTAATATTGTATAATTAATTCAACGATTTACTATAGTAATTATTATGGTAGAATGTTCATTATTGATGTACAGTGCTTAGATTTTTGCCTTCAGATTTATTTCCAGATTAGGAATATTCTTCAAAGCTTAAAACTAAATGCATTTTGTTTATTTCTACAAATTATTATTTCCAAACGACCTAAATTTTATTTCAAAAATTAATATTTGAGTTTATTGACTATTCTTGTGGGTTGATTATGATTTTCTTTATCAAAGTTCGATCTTTGTGATCGCAGAGAATCTTTTGTCAGAGATTGTGTTGTTGGGATTGAATCCAAGCTCTTTCAACAGAGTAATAGAACTCCACCAAAACTGTGTTCATTTGGGGCCTGCGGTGATAATAATTATCTAACTCTGAGACGAAACATTTATTTAAATTAATATGTTAAGCAGTTCTTTCATGCCACAGTAAATATCAAGGTGTCTACCAACTTAAACTGGAGGAATGAAATAATCTCGAGGAAATTTGTAACCGAACATTAGCTGCATGCTTTTCCTTCAACAAGCGCACGGATGTTTAAAGACAAGAGAATGGAGAAAGGGGGGAGGGGGACGAAGGAAATGAAGGGGGTTGGTGGGTTTGTAGTGGGAGTAAGGGATAGGGGGTAGGATATTAACTATTCTCCCTTCTTTACCCCCATTACCCTTCCAGAAATACATATCCCAGGTCCGCCATGGTCGAAGATCACGCTGGTACATTCTAAGGCTATTCAGGACCTTAGTAACCTATGGAAGAGAAGGCCGGGGGGAGAGGTGAGGGTTAGAAGAATTGCTTCCAACCCCTTCTTCTCACCACCACAATGTCTCCATTCCCGTTCAATGTTCTTAATATTAATGAATCGGCCCTCCTTTTAGAGGCAAAGGCGCAAGCATGTACGAAGCATTGGCTTCGTATTTCCCCTCTCTACCTCAACCTCACCCCCTTCTGCCCCTGTAGTTTTTACCCCTCCCTCCCTTAGCTTGAATCTTACCCCAAACTATGCCCGGTATGTTAGATTTTGAACGTGAGTTCCCTCGTATCATCCCTTCACGCGCCTTCTTCTTCGCTCGATGAAAAGTGTGTAGATGGGCTTTGAAAGACAATGGACGAAATGGCTTTTCTTCCCTGGCTGTATTGGTAGAGAGAGCCTTTCCCGTGAATATAGGCGCAGTTTTTTACAAGCTAGGAAGGTTTGTAGCCTACATTATGATCCAAACAAGAAACCCTTAGGACATAATCGTCGTTTCTTCTTCATGAGGTGATCAAGAGAACATCTTTCAAGGGAAGCAATGGCTCTGAGAGAGGAAAACGTTAATTGATTGACATTACAATAGACTCAAAACGGCAAAAAATTTTGTTGTTGGACAGGTTGGTTGTAAAACATAATTTAGTGATGGATGTTAAAAAATATATTATCACGCAAATATAATAGCAAAACTAAAATCATAAGTATTATTTTTGTAGCTTTTTTCTACCGATGAATGTTTGATACTTGGTTGCAAGCCAATGAAACAATTTATTTTAGAGATACCGGGATCGATGGTAGCATGATTTATAATGTCGCTCTTGCATTGTACTGGATTTCCGATGATTGAGAGATCGGTGTTCGATTCCCAGTTGGGCGTACTAAGGATGGTTTTTTTTCTAAATAGTTTCATATTAAAACCTCTTTTATTATTAATAATAATAATAATAATAATAATGTAGGAGGAAGGTAAAACATTCGACGATAGCATTTGTCGAAACAGGTACACTTTTCTGGAAGAGGGGAATTCCAAACACCCCCAACCCTACCACCCGTTTATTTGCACCCTGACATTCACGTATTTTATGGGCATTAAAATAAAAATACATATACACTGTACACAATAACTAATAATCTAAACTCCAAGCTTACATGTGCTTCATAACGGTCTAAAATAGATAAAACAACTTTATCCCAAAACACCATAAGCCAATAATTTGATAGTTGTTTTCATGTTTTGTATCTCTAAAAAGTCAAGTCCTGCTTTCATTAATAAAAAAGTAGGGGTTTCGTGGAACCTCAACATTGCTTCAAATAATCGTCAACCTTGAGTTACTTTGAAAATACTTCAGCTTGACAAATATGACGCTTTACTAACAAATAAATATTGACATCTTGCTATTATGAGCTCTTATGCACATTACAAATTAATTTTCTCAGACACAATTCTGTGATAACTTAGGTGGATGTTTTGACAAGTTTTAGTTTTGAATATAATTACAATGTTTGCAATAAAACATTTTACAATATTTTTCTTCTTAGCTATATACATATGCTCAGCATAATGTTTTTATTTTGCAATAAACTAAAATTGTAAGCATATTTGAAATTTGATTCAGCTCTGGAAATATTTCGTAGATTTAATCCGGCTTTGCTTCAAATCGATAAATTTATTTTCACATACCTCTGCTACAAAGTAATCCAGCACAGCCCCCCCTGAAATCTACACCAAAAGACATACTATCCTGCACATCCCAGGCCACGCCACAGCTCCCCCTGAAACCTACACCAAAAGCTTTACTCTCTAGTGCCTGCCTTGTTTAATGTCTTGTATTTTTCACCCAATTTTCGAGTCTCCTCCCAAGTAATATAGTCTATTGTGTTGGCAAATTTGAGCCCGAGAAGAATCGCGAGGATGATGGGAAATCATTAAAGAGGTTGTAGATGAAAAATGTAATAATGTTGTTTAGTTGGCAGTACCGGGGGAAGAAACAACATGATGTGGTGAAGATCTGGATTTTGTTACATGATTCACGTCAGTTGAGTACGTGAGATTAGGGTGTTTTCCACTCTTGATGAACAAAAGATGGTACAGCATAGTAGGAGCAGATGTTGATTTAGGTTAGGCTCAGTTAGTCGAGTAAAGTAACATTTAAGATACAGGCATGAATATATTTCGTTAAATTTGATCTAAATTCCGGAATATTTTAATACATAATTTTAAAACAAAAATATATTTACCGAAAATTTTATTTAGAAACTATTTATTTATAATATGTATAAAATGAAATGCATCAGTAAAATATTATAGGTCTATGTATTGAATTAATATGATAAAATTGTAGAAAATTGAAGCACAAATAAAAGTAAAAAACTCTAACACATGCTTATAATAATTACTCCAATATTTCCATGGTATATTTCTCAGTAAGTAATAGTATTTATTATTACTATTACTATTTAGCACCGCGTCTTACTAACCGGTTGGGTCATACGCTTAAATACTAATTACGCTAAAGGGTTAAGAATTGGGAAGGTTGAATTTAAAGAAAGTGAACCCACATTTACGTGGAGGGAGAGTGGAAAACCATTTAGTAAAAACCACCCCAGTTCACCCGACCGAGAGTCTAACCTCGATCTCCCAGTCTTTAGCAGTCTAGCTCATCACGACTATCGTGATAGCTAACTACTACACCGAGGAAAGTATTATTATTAATATTACTATTAGCACCGCGTCTTACTACCCGTTCGGGTTATACGCACTTACGCTAATGTGTAATGGTAGGGTGATTGTGAGACGAAATGGAGGACCTACAGTTTAACGTGGGATCCGAACCACGGTGGAGGCCTGGAATTCCACGCATTCACAAGTTGTGATTAATACACATCTTGTCAGAGTTTAAGGAAGGGTTTGGCAATCAGATAAATCTGTGCCGGCACCGAGGATTGAAACCCGGACCCCCAGCACAGAAGTCTGACACTTTACCCCTAGACCACCAGGTCATCTGACAAGTAGTAGTAGTAATAGTAGTAATAAGACTAAGGTTAACTTATTGTATGTGATGCCAATATAATTGAGAAAGATGAACGTTGGCATAATTGAAGCTTTTTTTTAGCAGCGCGTCTTACTACCCATTCGGGATGTATATATATGTACTAATCACGCTAATGTGTTAGGGAAGATGAAGGTTAAATCAAGAGGAAGTGCATCCACATTTGCATAGAGTGAGAGTGTAAAAACATTAAGTAATAAAAAACTCAGTTCACCCGACCGGGACTCCAGCCCCGATATACCCTCCATCCAATCTATTACGAGAGTGGCACCATTAGACCAATCGAACAGCGAAGTGGGCTCACTGAAGATAATTTACTGTGTATATATAATTATATATGTTTTTTGGCTACAACATTCGTATTCCAGTTTGTGGAAAGATTAGTCCGTACTAATGTGCCACTACCCAGGAGACGCCCGAATGTACTACTTGTACGTCCTTTCCGTGTGGGCTCTTTCCATGAGGTGATGGTGATAGTGAATGGGGGTGTGGAACCAGTGGAAATTTTTATTGTTATTGTTATTATTATTATTTATTACTGATTTATTCGAGGTATTTAACATGTACTTTCTGAACCGACTGGTTATATCAGGACACGAAAATTTCTTTACATACTTTTCAGGATAATCTTTCATGCTACACTCGACATGAGACAGATGAATTTAATTTCCATCAGAAGGAGGTTGTGCTACAGATTTCTATCGCTCAAGAAAAATCCATCGATCTAGTTTGGGTTCAAACCCACAAACATTGGGTTCTGAGGCAAGCACTTTAACCCAAGACCACCGAGGTTGACATGTAGATGGATGGTTAGGAAAATAATCCTCAGCGCACCCGATAATAATTTAAACGTCTACTTTCCTACCACCGTCAAACCAAACCAAACTATCTTACCGATTAGACTGCCCGTCCACCGATACGATAAACACAAAGTAACCGATCACTTCTTGAAAGACGGAGACATTTACAACATAGCTACTTCAAAATTATAATAGGGCCTACACAACAATACATTATAATGTTTACGTAAATCTGAAGGAACACTTTTTTTCTGTCGCGAGGGAAACACTCCTCTTCGTTTGGCAAGAGGGTAGAATTTGATTACTCGCTAAACGAAGAGCTTGGAATAATTCCTTTCCCTTCCCATCGCGCAGATTGTGAAGACGACTGGTAAGGTGAAGATAAATGTCGCAGATTCCACTTAATTATTGGAAATTGTCTTGCAACCAGCAGCGTCATGGATAAATGGAAATAGGATCTCGTAAGTAATTTTTTTATCATCTCGTCACCTATTTAGGCTATACCTATATATGATAATTACTCTAATAGACCCGCCTCGGTGGCGTAGTTAGCTAACGCGCCAGTCGTGTTGAGCTAAACCGCCGAGGATGGGGAGATCGAGGTTCGAATCTCGGTCGAGTGAACTGGTGGGGTGGGGGTGGGGTTTCCTCTCCCTTCACGCAATTGCGGGTTCACTTCCTCAAAATTCAACCTTCCCAATTCCCAATCTATTAGTGTAATTAGTACTTAAGCGNTTCCTTTAAAATTCAACCCTCCCTATTCCTAATCCATTAGTGTAATTAGTACTTAAGCGTATAACCCGAACGGGTAGTAAGACGCGGTGCTAAAATTAAATTACTCTAATAGGGTAAGAATGAGGAAGGAAGCATTTTAGAGGTAATCTGCCTGCATTTGTGTGGGAGGAGAATGGGAAACTATTCAGTAAAAACCACCCTTAGTATACTCGACCGGGACTCGAACTTCGACCTCCCCGTCATCATCAGACCAGTCTAACACGAGTGTCTTAGACCAATTGGCCACTGAAGCGGGTCGCAAGTCATAAGATACCTCTAGAAATTGTAGGTGTAGGGACATAGTGTTGTGTTTCAGAGGTATCTTAATTTTTACACAATAGGCCCTACTAGGAATTCTAAGTATAGATCACACTTCACCTTTTATTTTTACATTTTTCTAAAATTCATGTGTAAACAAATTACCCATTTCTAATTTACAACTCCTACTATACATTAAGTTTTTATGATTATTTTTTATATTTAATAAAACATTTTACTAACATTTAATACTTTTTAACTTAGATACCTTATAAATAAAGCACATTACTTATTAAAGAGTAAAATGATACTTTAATTAAAATACATACAGGATGAGGCAGAAAGTATTAGACACATTTAATAACACTATATCTTTACTATTATAACCAGTAAATGCTTCAAATTAAATTTAAATATCATGGTCGCTACAGAGAGGGAAAACCTGGAAAAGTCAGGAAATTTTATAATAAAAGTTTTGTAGCCATCCTGAATAACAACAAAAGATTGACAATTTTCTACATACCCTTGAATTATTCATTCCTTAAAAAAACATGTCGTTAAGATGGCCACCATTGTATGCACTCCTCGAAACTTTATACATTTTTGGCTATGTTTATTTAACCTCCACCACCATTATTTAAGTTCCTGAATTGCTCTCGGGCGAGACGCGTGAACACGATTAACTAGCATGCATGCCCCACGAGAAAAGGCTCACAGCTGTTCAAATCTTTTTAACGTGGGGGCCAGGCAATCTCCCCAAATCATGAAACATTGTGCAACCTTTCTGACCACTGAACTGCAACGTAAGGCAAAGGATATCAACAATATGTGCTTCCAGCAAGTTGGGGCAACGGCCCACACAGCTCGAAAATTCGGCCTAATCTGAGGACCGACTACCCTCTGGCCGGCCGCCCAACTCCGTCACAACCCAGACGGCTAGCACGGATTTTTTCTTGTGGGTCATGTTTATGTGATTCGGCCAAGAACAATTCAGCAAGAGACATTGTGTAAAGTCACGTCAAGATTCGAGAAGCGCTTACGACAATGTATCGCATTTATGGTAGTGGTCATTTTAAGAGCATTGTTTTAAAAAAATTAACAATTAAAGGCTAGGTAGAGAATATTCAATTTTTTGTTATTTTAATTTTAATTATTTAGTCGTTAAAATAGTAAATATATTTTGTTATTAAAGGCTTCAACACTTTATGCCCCGCTTTGTATGATACATTTCTTACCCTCAGCGATTGGAACGCGGATTAATCGTCAGGCTTATTAATTTGTATTTTCAGGAAAGGGAAGGTTGGGGTATAGTTAAGTTATATTTTCAATTATTTTCACTCTTTCACTTTTCTCATAACTAACCCATTTTTATGGTAAAATTAGGATAGATCGGATGGGTACGAATGTACTACACATATGTATACGTATATATGTAGATATATAACATAATAATATATACATAATATATTATATATATAATAGTTGATATATATGAATACATAATATATTTAATATAGTACTATATGTAAAATATATAAAAACAAGTATATTATATATAATATAGGCCTATGGGTAAACTACTCGTTTTTCTCGTAGGGGGCTCCGCCCCCAAACCCCCAATGAGTTTTGTTTGCAAGTGGATGTAAATTAATGTAATTCCAGCGTTGTTTTGAACGTAACAACTTACATTTACCGGTATTTTATTGAATATAGTGGCAATTGGATGTGCCAATATGCCTGCCAAATTTTATGATTCTAGCTGTCCCATAATTGTGTCAGATAATTAAAAAATGTGTGGAAAATGTGCAAAATTTACCTAAAATCAAAAAAATCTAGCTCTATCTAAGGTATAACCGATGGAGATACGACAAAAAGTAATAGGACCAAGCTTGATCTCGCCAAATCCGTAGCTGCTGGTACAATCCGTTTTTTGATAGGTATTACCGTTTAGCCACAAGAGACCCCCAAAGAAAGGTCCGCACTGACTTTAAAGTTGCCCCGCCATTTTTAAAAATTTTGGGGGTTAAATTTTATTTTTAAATTTTTAGAATTTTACTGTCGGTTACAGGCTAGAAGCTATAATTTTACCAAATTTCAAGTTTCTAGCTCATCTGGAAGTGGGTAAACATTAATGTCAGTGAGTGAGTGAGTCAGCCATGTTGCTTTATAGTATAGTATAGTATAGTATAGTATAGTATAGTATATAAACAATTATATATATATATATATTATATTAATAAAATGAAGAGTTTGTCTGCCATGAGCATTGCGTGATATCTACCGCAAGCAGAGGTCTGAAATTTAAAAATTAGTATCCCCTGTGCACAAACATGTAAGCCTTGAAGCCAGAAATTTAAAATTTTGATTGGATTCTTAAAATTAATTAAAAAAAATTAAAGGTATATTAACGCCGCGAGATAGATTTAGTACTACATTTCCTACAGTTGTGCAATGCGGGTTATGGTAGCACTTGTGCACGAATACTTACACCTGTAAGGAGGAATTTTAAAATTAACCTGTTTTCTTAACATTTTTACACACTTACATTTTTTTTGGTTATATTTACTTTTTACCCTTTTCGCACTTTTTACACCTTTTTAACCTAAATATTTCTCCTGGTCAAAGCCGAGTACTTCCAATGCTAGTATAATACATAATTAAGTATTTCTTAATTTATATTCTTGTGGTCCGAGAAATGTAGCTACTAAATATAAATAAATTATTACTCTCCCATGGAGTTTATAAAAAACTAAATCTAAGCCTTAAACTTGAATTTCTTGAATTTTTATAGTAAAAATAAGCCGAGAAAATGTATTATGAATTTGTAAGTAATTGCTGTTTGATTTTAATCTCACGGATATTGTTGTTTTATGAATCTTTTCTCAAGAATGTAGACGTATTTATGTATAGAGAAACATTTATTCCTTTCCTTCTTCCAAGACTCTTGGAAATGTTGCAGTCAAATGCGGCGGGGGGTTGGGGCGGAGGGGGGGCTACTAACGAGATCTCAACCGACGACAAATCTGAGGGGAAACCTATATTTTTCACAATATTCATTCCTTCGGAAGTTGCTTGCTCTCCATCTCTTTAATTGTCAGCTGTTTTGGTGGGAGCAAGAGCCTGCCTGAAGAGATACCTGAGGAACTAAGAGAGAAATATTAAAGAAAGTGTTTAGGAAAGAATGACCCGCTTTGGTGGCCGCATGGTCTAAGGCATCACTATCGCAATAGATTAGACTGCAAATGACAGGAAGATTGTGGTTCGATCCCGGTCGCGATTACTGAGGATGGTTTCCCCTAAATGGAATCCCACTCTCTCTTCACACAAATATGGTGACACATCCTCTAAATTCAACCTTCCTCATCTCTAACCCACTAGCGTATTTAGTACATAAGCGTACAACCCGAAAGGGTAGTAAGACGTGGTGCTAGTAAAAAATAAATAAAAAAAGAGGATAAATGCATTAAAAAAATAATTAAGTCAACATTCTAAATAAACCAAATAATTTATTATTTATTAAATGTCTGGTCTCTTGGTCATGGGGTGATATAATTTTGGATTCCGGTTGGATGTTCTCAGTGTGGTTTTCATAGACGCTTTCCCACTCTTCCTCAACGCAAATGTTGGCATATATCCTTTAAATTATATCCTCCGCTTCCCTGTCACATCATAATAAATAATACCAGTCTTCATATGCATACAGCCCGAACGGGTATTGAGGCTAAAACAAAACAAACTACAATCAATTTACATTTATCAAAAATCTGCTGAAATTTACCCAACCAGTTTTTTACGAGGCCAATTGAAAGGTTTCAATTGTTATTACTACCCCCAAACCTCCTCTCCCTTGGTTTCCCAAGGGTGTAGGTCCGTAGTGTAATCAGTCAAAGAATTTTGAACTGTTAAAAAATACACATTTAAAATATAAATTTATACATAAACAAACCATTTTATGAAATACATTTACTTTTTATTGTTAACATAAACAATTTACAAAACGAGGTTGGACACATCGGGCGTGTGTCTGCAGGGTATTGACGCTCCTTTATCATGGGACCACCATCGTGACGTCACATGTGACGGAGAGCGAGGAACGAGCTGGGAATGACAGTCGATCAAAAGCTCAACTGCCGGAAATGATACCACCGTCCTTTTCAGAGAGATGGGGGAGCGGAGGGGAATAGTGTTTATTTATAGGCTCACTTCAGCTCTGCTTCGAAAGCAGTGTTGTGGAGGGTAAGCAGAGTTAGTTTAGAAAGTAAAATAAATTTTTGTATTTTAATTTCATTTTACCCATCTATGCTACATGCTAGTTAAGATAGGAATGAAGAAGGTGTAGTTTAAAAGAAATGTAACCGAATTTGCTTGGAGGGAGAGTTGGAAACAATTTAGGAACAAAACAGCCTTACTATATTTAACTGGATTTGAACCCTCTTCCTCCAAGTCACGGACAAAACAGATTAGCTGGTAGCTGGGCCTAGTATTTAGTTCGCGTGTACATTGATGTGGATAGTAGATAAAATATCAACTAATGAGTATTAAGTTGTTACATTTAATTATTTAGAGAGTCCAAGTTGTTTTAAGGAGGTATGTGACGCGTGCTAATGCTTCAGCTACAATTATGTTCTAATACCCGCTTCAGTGGCCGCGTGGTCTAACGCGCTACTTTCACAGTAGAATAGATTGGCGATGACGGGGAGATTCAGTTTCGAATCTCGGCAGGGTGTAGTGAGGGTGATTTTTCCAAAATAGTTTTTCACTCTCTCTCCACACATGTGCGGATACACTTCCCATAAATATAAATTTCCTCATCCCTAAAACAATTAACGTAATTAGTACATAAGCGTATAACCCAAACGGGTAGTAAGACGAGGTGTTAACATTTATAATATATATTTTTTAGTTTTAATTTCCAATTTATTTGACTAAATTTACTGAAGTACCTATTTATACTAACGAATACACCTAAAACAAGAAAATAAAATAAATTAGGTTGTTAAATTTTGTATTAGTAATAATTTTAAAGCCCTGACTTATTTTCGACTATTTATGTTGTGATACCAGGGCTTACCATTTAATAAAATATATTAAAAACCCGGTAAAGGATAATGACTCTTAAAACTACATATATATATAATATATAATATAAAGTAAAATTTATTCATGTGGGGTTTGAAATATATTTGGTGGTCGACACTCCTAAGGATTCCACTTAGGAGAAATTAAAAAACAACTTTTTCCTCGGCTAACTCTGTCGTGGCACGATGACCTTTAAAACTCGAGACCACGCTTTCTGGATGATGCTATGTTAATTTTTTAATATTGGTACTACCTACAAGAATGGTACAATCGAAATCCCTACAAGAGTTGGGAAAAATACATTGAATACAACATTGATCAATGTAAATAAAATGAATCATTGGGTGAATAATACTAGGTGAAACTACAATTAAAAAAACACAATCATTGCAACTTTCTGTGGGTTATTATTTTTAAATAAATGTTTCCACAACCCGATCCTACCTATGGACGTCCAGGTAAATATACTACTAAGATTACAACTGATAAAATACTAATTATAATAAAAGTATATAATAATATAAGTGTCCGACCCCTTAGCTTGGTACCGTGTCTGCCTACTGAGCTAAGGGTCCGGGATTCCATTCCTGACATGGTCGAAAATTTATAATTGATGAAAATATGGATTTACCCTTTCACATCGATAAATTATTAGCTGGGGACTGGATGTTGCGCCTGTCCTAGTCTTAAGTTAGATTATAAGGCATATAAAGCTACGACAGGCCTAGCTATCCGGGGGTGGAAAAGTGTATGATTTGAATAAAAAACTGACCCAGGCCATGAGCTGGAAACAAGAATGGATGTAAAATATAAATATATGTCTTATTATTCTGTCTATCTGGTCAGAATGTTATGTAAAAATGGAAGGATGGATAGAGAAATTGACAGAGTGGTGAATGCATTTCAGAGAGTAGTTGAATGTATGTGGAATTTTGCAAATAATAAAGTTATATCGAAAGAGGAAAATATGGTAGTATATAAAAGTATGTTAACGCCAACATTGTTTTATGTATGTGAAGTGTGGGTCTGTCGGGAGAAACACATGTGCATGGTGAAAGCGGTTGGAATGAGATATCTAAGAAATGCATGTGTAAAAACTCGTATGGACAGAGTCAGTAAGTAAAGAATGGGTGTTGAAGAAGTGTGGTTTGAAAGGGAATCCAATAGGTAGATGTGAAAGAAGCGTTGTTTTGGGCATGCTAAGAGGATGAATGTGGATCGAGTGATAAAGCAAATATATGTAGGTAGAATATGTGGAAGGGAGGGGTAGGCCATGTAAGACGTGGCTAAATCTTGTGGACGAATGTGTGAAAAAAAGAAACACAACAATGAGTGGCTTGATCAGAGATCAGATGTATGTATATCTCCAATCAGTGTCTCAAACCTCATTTTCAGTTGCACCATTAACGATTAGGACGTGATTGTCGATCAAATCTCTGGTCAAGTTAACCAGACAATTTTCTCCCATCAACTGTTTGATTCCCCGATCAGTGTGTTGATGGTTAACATAACCTGTAACTGTTATGTTATTGATAAATATAATTTGTACTTTATAATCTTTATTTATTAAGTAATATTTAATAAATATATTTATATATCATTCAATATATTTTTAATGTGAGTTTGATTCATAAATGTGATAGTATGGAGTCTTCAGATGAAGTTTTTAATTTATATAACGAGGTTATAGAAAATGTTCAAGTTCCAAGACAACTACGAGAAAGATAAGAATTTTTCTTTAAATATAGCGATAGAAAATTTGAGATGAGGCTTAGATAAATTAAAGTTGGGACTTCGGGATTTCTTTTCAGTCATTATGTTATTTTCATATAATATAAATACTTTAAAAGCTCATTTTATAACCTAACTATATTAATATCATTAATACAAACGTCTAATAATAATTTCAAACAAATTTACATGTATTAATTAAACAAATAAAGAAAATAAAGATATTCACAAAGCTAATCTGGCGTATACTTTTAGGCTATGTTACAACATTCAGCTGTTCGAAAATATAACTTTTTACAAGGTTGCCATGTTAGTTTTATTTTATTCTCTGGTCAAATCTGTGGTCAGGTGATCGGAGTTTTTGATCTCTAGTTAACTTTGTTGCAACCCAAATTTTTCTTGATCTATGATTAAGCTGATTGACAATCCGGTGATTGAAGAATCAATATGATGTTTGTGCAACCGGCCCGAAGAGTTTTAAGAATAAAAGAGCATGTATTACTCGGTGTATGGATGTTGTTGAAGCGAAGGTACTATGGAAGGTTAGGGGAAGTGTGGAGAAATTTAGTGATTATGTATAAGTACGTAGTTGTTGTTTGAGCTATATGTACAGTTTATTCCCTACGCTATAAGGGTACGGCGTGATTAGGTATACATGTATGTAATAAATAAAACATAGCTTCAGTAGATACGTTCAGTTTAATCGTTTACACATAGTAATCTCAACAGTTCTTAAATATTTGTCATGGTCACAGCATAATTCGATAAGTAATCATAGAATCTAACGATAACTTTTGTCTCTTGTCATTTAAAAAGTTTATGGTCAAATGCCAGTATACTCATGAATAATATTCAAGAACTGTTGAGATTACCGTGTGTATAAACTCAAATTGAACGTATCTACTGATGAGAAATTATATTTATTTGGACCAATAACAAATATTGCTATAAAAACTGCAAAAATTCTCGCATTTCCATCCATTCCTATTTAAGGATACAAGAGCCATTCAATTTAAAAGCTTACTTACTATGGTAAATAGTTTCCCTGAAACATCACCAAAACGGTACGGGAACCTTAACCAAAGCAATTGTTAAAGTTGCAAATTCACATTTGATAGGAGACAAATTCAACAATACTTTTCTAAATTATTTTTACTAGTTAGTCCAATAAAAAGGCGTTTTAATACTCGCTGGAGCATCACATAATTTGTGAAATATGTATTAACTTTTTCTCCTTGTTGGCTTTAGGCCCAAGGACGAAGGGCGCTCCTATCCTTTATAATAAGGGATGATGGCCAAACCACTGACCAGGAGGGCTTACAAATACTCTGTAATTAATTAAAAAAACTTTCCAAAACCGGGTAATGATATATATTTATACCTATTAAATTTTTTTTTCATTTTAGTAAATGTATATTATGACGTGGCAGGTTCCACTATTACAAATATTATGTTTTTTATTTTGTTGACAAAAATAAATTTACTTATGGTATTAGGGACTCGAAAGTCCACTGCCGCACTTAACAAAAGTATGCCACCTATCTCTATCTTGAGCTAGCTCTATCCAGTCCACCTCATTACACCCTATCCCTATCTAGAGCTAATTCTATCCAATCCAACTCATTACACCCTATCCCTATCTTGAGCTAACTCTATACAGTCCACCTCATTACACCCCATCCCTATCTTGATTTAATTATATCCAGTCCACCTCATTTAACCCTATCCCTATCTTGAGTTAATTCTATCCAGTCCACCTCATTACACCCTATTCCTATCTTGAGCTAGCTCTATCCAGTCCACCTCATTACACCCTATCCCTAACTTGAGCTAACTCTATCCAGTCCACCTCATTACACCCTATCTAGTTTAAGTCCATTCTAATGTTATCCTTCCATCTGTTTCCAGTGGATACCAGTGGATACCAGTGGATACCAGTCAATACCCTGAACACGGTTTTCATGTTTTCATGTGCATCAAAGAAGTTTGTTGCGATTTTATTTCGTCCAGTTTTTATTTTTCGCCGCGTCTCACCAACCGTAGGGTTCGATACATAAGTACTAATTGCGCTAATATATTAGGGATAAAGAAGGGGTGAATTTAAAGTAAGTGTGACCACATTTTCATAGGGTGAAATTGGAAATACATTTATAAGAAACCCCCCTCAGTACACTAGACCGAGATTCGAACACCTATCTCCACGTCATCGTCAATCCAGTCTATTGTAAGAGTGGTGCCTTCAACCATTCGACTAACGATGCGGGTCTTACACTATATATATATATGTATATATTTTTTATTTATTTTAGAACCTCGTCCTACTAAACGTTCGAGTTGTACGCCTTCTTAATCTATAAACCTGCCCACAAATATTTGTGACAATTAACACGTAAGATTGCTTAGTTACTGGAACACTTTCGAAACGATTTTAGTTTTTTTTTTAACTAAATCGTTGACTTCAGTTTAATTTGTTAAGTATTCAAACCCATTAACAGCTATTTTTATAAACACTTATATAAATGTTATTTATATTTACATATTTTTTAATTACTAAATTAATTGCAAAAAAAAAAAAAAGGTTGGGAGAAAAAATTATGATATCTGTGATTCAGAGGTTCAAAACCAACGAACGCTGCTACTGATAGCAAGAATTTTACATCTGTAATTGAGTTAGATAAACTTTTTTTTTAAATAAAAACTTTTTTACATTGAGAATCCCTCTGTCTTTCCCCCTTCCATCCCATCGGAGAACTCCAGCAGACAACAGAGAGAGAGAGAGAGAGGGATTTTGTTTTTGTGCCATTTATCGTCTTCTCCTCATGGCGTCGTTGGCGTCACAGAGATTATAGGGTGATTATTAACACAATCATATTCATGACTGCATCATCGTTATGTTTGGGAGGAAAAAGGGAGGGGGAGAACACAGTTTTTTTATTGTCTTTTTCTCAAACAACCACAATTTTTCAGTCTCTCCGCCGAATTTCTTCTGCCAAAACACCGCTATAAAATCTCTCCCTGATACCCCCTTTCTCTATCCCATTCCTCTTCATGATCTCCGAGATGCGCGTTCAGACTCAAAGGGAAACTTGATAGATTAGTGTTTGTGTTTTTTATCTACATACATGTTGATGTGACCATAAAACTAGGATATATAGCTCTCAGCTTTTAATAAGATAATCTATGAATCTATGGCCCGATCTTAAACCAAGTGTAAATGTCACGGGCTTAATTTCTATGGCTAGTCGTTATATTTAAACTGATGTGAACTTTGAAATATTATTTGTGACTCGGGCAGCATTGTGATGATGTTGAACATTTCTTTGAGCTGTCAGTGCTTTATAACTTCCATTTAGTTTGTTTGTTAGTAGGCTAACAATAATAGTGCAGTGATAGTGTGTTTGGGCTTCAAGTCAAAGATCACGTGCGTTTGAATCCTATTTAACTGTGGCATTTCTCATCAATATAAAACTAAAAAATATTCTTGGTATAGTATTGAATTACAATTAAATAAGTTAAATTCCATATATTACACAACATCTCAATTGAATTTGAACTTTCAAATTAACCTTGCAAACATTTTTATCCGGGGATACGTCATTATTAAGATAACTTTAATATTATTTTCTATAAATAGGGCGTATTATATTTTAAAACCATTGAATTTAATATGTTTATATACATGTGTATCAGGATTTTGGTATAAAGAACCTTTTAGTAAATACAATTTTTTTTGCAGCCAACATTGATAACTTTTATTATATTTTTTTTTCTAGGTATTGATAATATAATACATCAGTTGTAGATCACATGACTTGACGTGTGAATACGTTAAAGTAGATCTAGTAGCTTTTATTTATGTCAAATAAGGATCTTACTATGAAAATTGGACTGTATTAGAAAGAGTCTGGTTGAATAATTTATATACTTTCGGCACTATTTGATATCACATTAATAATAAAATATAATATAAAAGGGTTATTATATAATTAATTATTGATAAGACAGTTGCATCAACCAAAGCCAAAACTGTTAATTTGCCCCACGTCTATGAAACTAATTAACCAGTAATACAAATTGAGCCTTGGGGGCGTTCAAGTATTACGTAAGCACCTTAGGGAGGGGGGAGATCTTTGCTTATTTTTGCTGACAAGTGGGGTGTGGGGGTCAGAACAATGCTTACGTAAGACAGAGAAAAAGAGACAAATTGAGGGAGGACGCATTGCAAGCCGCTTGGACTTCGGACAGCTTCGGGCAGCAATGAAGATGCTGAGTAGCTAAACGAGGAAGACGTGGAGAAGCCTATAGAAGTAATCCAGAGCTTGGGTGATCTAGCCCTCCAACCCCTAAATATAAACATGATCATTGCAAGTGTTGAGACGAGGATTCAAGGACCTTGGTCATCGGATTAAATGGAGTTTAGGCCTTAGGGTGTTTTTATTAATATAATATTCATGTATTCACTAATAATAAATTTTTTGTAACTTCAATTAAAAGTAGATTAAAATTTTAAACTTTGTTATTGTCATAACTTGTTTTAATTTTATCTATTCAATAAATTTAAATTTATTGTTCATCAGTGTTAGCTGTCAATTATTTCGCAATATTAATTTACACCTTTATGTTAATAGTTACCAGCAATTTATAAATTGCATGAATTTTAATATTTTTTAGCATCGCGTCTTACTATCTGTTCAAGTGATAGGCAAAATTGCATGAAAAAAATAGAATGGTTATTCCTGTGAACAAATTAAAAAAGTTGATAAATCTTACGTAAGCAAGAGGGGGGGGTCAGATATTTGCTTATTTTTGCTTTACAAGGAGGGATGTAAGGGGTTAAAATGGCCAAAAATGTACTTACGTAATACTTGAATGCCCCCCCCCCTCCTCTTCCACAAGAATTGTTTCCTGAACCCGAGAAGAGGCTTTACCCGCTAAGTAATCATGTATCGTTACTCGTCCCCTTGACCCGAAAGAGGTCAGGCCCCGCACGGTGAACGGTCGGAGTTTGGCTGTCAGTTCAGGTCGCCTTGTGTGAGGAGATACCTTGTCTTGTAAGGTTGACGACTCATCAGGTATTCAGCACACTGCCAAACAACACACTAGCGGCACAGTAGGGGGTGGAGGACTTGGGAATCATCTCTGTAAGGGTGTCGCTCGCACGTAGCGATAATTCACCCCCTCCCCCACACACTTCTTCAACACCCCGGCCACGTGACAAACTAACACTGGACAAGAAGACGTCAAGACAGGAGGGAATGCTCAGGCACGAAAAGGGCTCAAGTAGTATATTAAGAATCGAGCACGACCAACGAGAAAAAGTTTTATTTTACATCCCCTTCCAATAAAGATCATCACAGGATGGATATTATCCACTTTTGTTTCTAGTTACAACTCACAATAAAGATCAGCACAGGAAATATATATCCACTTTTGTTTCTAGTTACAACTCACAATAAAGATCATCACAGGATGGATATATCCACTTTTGTTTCTAGTTACAACTCACAATAAAGATCAGCACAGGAAATATATATCCACTTTTGTTTCTAGTTACAACTCACAGTAAAGATCAGCACAGGAAATATATATCCACTTTTGTTTCTAGTTACAACTCACAATAAAGATTATCACAGGAAGGATATATCCACTTTTGTTTCTAGTTACAACTCACAGTAAAGATCAGCACAGGAAATATATATCCACTTTTGTTTCTAGTTACAATTCACAATAAAGATCAGCACAGGAAGGATATATCCACTTTTGTTTCTAGTTACAACTCACAGTAAAGATCAGCACAGGAAGGATATATCCACTTTTGTTTCTCATCCCGGGGTGAAATCAGATCCCAAGTTTGTTTTCACAGCCACAAGCCGGGGAGGTAGAGCCGTGAAGGGTTTTTATAAGGAGCCTCGCAAGGAATTCGTGTTCTGACATCTAAGTGGGAGGTGACGACATTCAAAGGAACCTCTTCGGTCACGAACCCGGTCCTTGCGACATGATGGACATACAGAGAGAGACATGGAGGTGGCGAGACGGTCTTAGAACAGTTCCATTCAACCTAATGGCGCTTGTGTTAGGATTTCGGTTGGGTTTGAAATTTATTGTATTATTAACTGAAGTATTTAACATGCACTTTTTGAACCTACTTATTATTATTTATTAGCACACAACCTAAAATCTATCTTAAATCTGAAACAAACACAACACCAAGTCCTCCGGACATTAATTCATCACTGTGAAAGAAGATACCCTAATTTTAACAATGATAAACATTTCTGCGGTGATTTGAACCCAGGATCCTTAATATAGTAGTCAGATGCTCTTCAATATGAGCTAAGTTCTCTGACTATTCATTATTCAAATTGTTCAAATTACTCGCCAGATCTTTAATACAAGTGTTTTATACTCTTTGATTATTGTTTTGAAATAAGGAAATCGAGCCAATATATAAATAAAATTTGTTATTGAATGCGATCACGAGTAAAGGTCCCAGGAAGAGAACGTAAAACGAGTTTAAGAAAATATTATTAAAAATAACTTACAGTTCTTAATGAAAAAGTACTTGTAAGTAGAGCTAAGTTTCACGTTCAGTATACACATCCATTTTTCAGTTCTTTTAATTAATTAATTGAAAGGGGTTGGATATATTAAGTAAAAACGGCGAGGGTTCAAGGAAAGAAGGCACGGGAAAAAGGGGTGATGGGTGTGGGGGAGGAGGGAAGGGTATGTATTATGTGTGTGCTTATTCTTTATAGGGGCCGCTGGTAAAATTTCATAAAATTATTAAGAGCCGAGTGTTTGGTTGCCTTGCCAACTTGGCCGTGAATCTTTGCTCCACTGAGAGAGAGAGTGATTGAGAGAGAGAAATAGAAGAGTGAGAAGAGTTTATGGTTTTGGGCTAAATTTCATTAGCCCTTCTCGATCTTAGCTTTGCTTACTCAGCACAGGGTGAACCGTCATACGTGCTATTGTCAAACTTTAGTCTAAGAAGTTTCAATACTTGTTATCAATTTGTAGCCGAATCGGTGTCACGTGATCTCTAGACACTAGAACAGTGGTTCTTAAAGGGTGTGCCGCGAAATTCTCTCCTTTATGTTGTTGTTGATAAGAAATAGATAAAAATAATCTAAATAGTAATTTAATTCAAATACGCTTAGATGGCCGCTTGGTATAAGCGTCACCCTCTCAATATACTAGTCAAACTGAGAGATCAGGCTTCAAATCCCGGTACGAGTTTGGAAGACTTAAAGCTCGACTTTTAATGATTATGTAGTTTTCTTGCACGATTGACTGAAGTTTGCCGCTAGATCGACCAGTCGGTCGCGATTGGTCAGTTGCTGCTCCCTGCTATAGAATATAGAGCATCACTTTCTCAATATATTTGACGGGGAAGTCAGAGTTTGAACCCTGGATCGACGTGCTTATGATGTTTTCCCCCTGTATGGTTTCGGACTTTACATTCATGCAAATGCTGGTACATATCCTGTTATCATACCTTCCTCATCTCTGCCACGTTAGTGTAAAAACGCAGATTTCCCGGACCGGTAATAAGACGTGGTGCACATTTTTTTATCAATGCTGTTTTTTTATTTTGTGCAGCATATCGTACTACCCGTATGGAATATTACTTATGTGATTGCACTAGTGAGCTAGGATAGGGGGGTACTTGCGTGAGGGGTGAGAGTGGGAGACAATTTAAGAACACATACCTTCAGTACCACGGCTGGAATTCGGGCCCGGAC
This sequence comes from Timema genevievae, assembly GCA_902155825.1. Taxonomy (NCBI): domain Eukaryota; kingdom Metazoa; phylum Arthropoda; class Insecta; order Phasmatodea; family Timematidae; genus Timema; species Timema genevievae. The sequence continues at coordinate 423,547 of CABFWO010000158.1, read as the reverse complement.
CTCCAAATCATCGGCAAATCAAATATGATTCTGACGTCTTAGTCCGCGTGCCTACTGATGTGTGTTATTTTCTATCATTCATGTTTCTTTATTGATCATTTATGTTTTAGATTAAGAAAAATTAAAAGTATACTTTTTACACTAATTAATATAATTTATTATTATATTTTTTATTAAATAAATATATTGTTTTGTGTCTTCTAATAGCAAAAGTTTTTTTTTATAAAACGCTCATTTGGTATTTAAAAATCAATGATACAATATATCATTTTCATAGGAAAAACCTTATCTAAATACTAGAAAAGGCACTAGATCTACTTTCACATAGGCCTATTCATACGTCAAGACATGCAATATGCAGCGTTCATTTTCTAGGTATATTAATCAATACCAATGAAATAACATTAATAATGTAGTAAAATGCTAACATTTTTAACTATTTATTGAAGACCCTTTATATTAGAACTGAACTGTAGAAGAAATTGTTTCTTATTCTCGCCGATAAGTAAATTACTCATTGATCAGGAATCAACAGAAATAAATTCACATGTGAGTATGTAGAGAAGAGCCTGTGTGTGATTGGTCAAATGTGGACAGAGTAGGAGAGAACATATCACAGGTACAGCTCTAGTGATCCCTGCTAACTCTGACAACATTCCACCTCAACCCAATGTTCCTAAGGTATGTTACTTGTTTAACATCCTATAGGAAGAATTTACCTACAGTTTATGAATATAGCCTCAAGTTAACTCTGACTAATGAATAACTAATAACCTTTCATCCCTTCCAACGTAACATTAGATCTTTAAGTTTTTGTTCTATACAGGGGGTTGAGAATAATGAGATGCTATAAAGTATTTTTGATTTACAATATGCATTTAAAATTCTTCAGTCTATTAGTGTATGTCAGCTAACCACTATAAAGTTAGTTATTATGTTAATTTAAAACCTTTTAATATACTATAACTTAATGATGGCAGTAAATTGTGCGACAAAGTCTAGTAAATACTATTGCGGTAATATGTTTGATTTCGACTACAAATCAAGGTTATCCAGATTTCGTTGTGTCAAATAAACGTACTGGATACATCTTTAACTGAATATCTAGTTTGAATTTTAAACTCTTATTAAGGTGAACTGGAAGGAAACACCACCTTTGGCCAAATTAAGTAAACATTGCTTCAGTAGATAACATTTTAATAACCTTTTCTTCAATAAATCAACGGTTCTTTTATATTCGTTATGGACATCACAGAATTTTAAGAGCATTTAAAGGTTTCATGTTCAAATGTCACTATTTTCAAGGCAAATATTCACGAACTGTTGATATTAACATGTGTAGACAATTAAAGCAAACTATATCTATCTACCTAAAAACACTCTAGCTATCTACAATACCTGATTTTATAATTTTAAAAAGAGGATGATTGATTCGTATTGGTTTATTCATTTGTTTTTTGATCGTAAAGGTCCTATTTGGATAGTAGTAATTTTACTAATTGTGATTAGGGATAATAATAATAATAACAACAACAACAATAATAATAATACCCTTTTTTACTGTAATTACATTTTTACGTTACTGGAGCAATATTTTATTAATTTTTTTCCAAAAAGGTTTTTTCTGTAAAAACTGTAAATACACGGACTTTAACATAATAAAAAACAAATAATTCAGTGGGGTATGATTTTAAAAGATATCATTTATAAGAGATGTACTCGCATTTTCATGGAGCAAAGGAGGAAAAATATATCAGGAAACCCGACTAAGATTCGAACCTTGATCTACCCGTCACTGGTAAAAAAAAGACTAGAATTTTTTGCATAAAAACACCGACCTTTCCTCGAATCTCCTACACCCTTACCTTAATCAGTTTTACTGGAAAGTAATGATTTTCCTTTCAAGTTCTTCTTAAAATATTAATTATTATAAGTTTACTTTCTCAGTCAATGTTTTGTATTTCATAAAGAATTATAACAAAAAAAAAGAATTATTCTAAGCCTCTCAAAGTTAAGGCTAATGAAAGCTGTTTTCTAGCAACAATTCGTTAAATAAACGATGGTGATTAGACGAGAAGAGCGAAGACGAAGGAGGAGGGAGGAAAAAATCTCTCGGTTTATTATGAGAAAGAGTTGGTTTAGTGGGGGGAAGGAGGTGTTGTAATAAGAAACAGAAGAATGGCGTGAGAAAGATTCGAGGTAATGGGGTGTAATAATCGAGTGTGGTCTGTGTCTTCTAGAGACTCAAGGGCCAGGGAAATCTGTCTTCGTCTTGTGGGGGGAGGTGACAGCGTGTCACAATGCCGGGTGGGAAGAGGTGGGGGTGATCACGAGGAGTGTTATAAAGGGAGGGGGACAAAACACTTCTACATTCAAATAAACGAGCGATTAAAAATTTAATCTAAATGTATTTGAGATATTTAACCTGTACTTTCTAAGCCCATTGATCTAAATATCAAATCTTGACTTATAAACTAACTTAAATATAGAAAAAATAAAACACCCAGCCCCCCTGACCGTCAATTCATCACTGTGAAAGGGAAAACCTCAATTTATAAATTTTCGGTCATGCCGGGAATCGAACTCTTAACTCAGTAGACACACACGATACCAACTGAGCTAAGGTTTTGGACCAGGATTTAAAGCATACTGTGGCTAAACAATATATTTTGATTGATTTAATTGGCTATCACAAGGATTTTAAAAAAATCTCTAAAATCTCAGCACCTATATTTATAGACACGAAGGCAAAGGCTACAACTTTATCTTTTAGAAAACCATTCTAAGAAATAAAAAATCTAGTACACCCTGCTGGAGATTTGAACTTTCACCTCCCGGTAACCTGCATTCCAGACTAGAAGAGACTAAACCTTGTCAGTTCGTCTTCGAATTTTTTTAAATCCATTCATTACTGACTCTGACCATATGGGTTTTTCCATACACGTCTCTTCAATATCTCATTTTAACCTCATTCATCTTGCTCTTAAGTTTCTCCCGACAAACCCACACTTCACAGCCATGACACAATGTTGTCATTAATATACTTTTATATACTACCATATTTGCCTCTTTCGATACAGCTTCATTCTTTGCAATAGCTTACATACATCCAACTATTCTTCGAGATGAATTCACCCGTCTGTCGATTTCAGCATCTATAATTCCATTTTTACAGAACATTCTGTCCAGATACACAAAATATTTTAATATTTTAACAGTTTTCCGTTTATATTAAGCCGACAAACGATTTAATGCATTCTGCAAGTCACTTACATTCTCAGCCATTAATATGGCAACATCTGCATATAGCAGCACTCACATTCACATTGTATATTTGTACCCGTGGACGACAGAAAATTAGTACTAACAGTTAATATCAAGTTATTGTGTCACACAAATTTATCTACATTTTTCTCTTAGCTTTATGATGACCAATTGAAATGGACACAACATGGACAAACAAGATGAAAAAAACCTTGTAAAGCTTGTAAACGCAAGACTAATACATTTCACTAACACTAATTTCACTAATGTTTATTTACTCGACAGTCAAAGCTTGCATACGAAACTTCGAAATGTTGAAGTCGAAGGTAAAATCTCCTTCACTTCGACTTCGACTCCCACGATAACCTTCGCATCTTCGAAACGCTTATAAGGAAGAAGAAACATTGGACACATTATAAACAGATTTGTGGTATCTCACTAAATATGAGATATTTAAACACATAGTAATTTTTAAAAACAGCTACGAAATGGTATTTTAACAACGATTGGTGATTAAATGACATTTGTAACTTAAGCAGAGATACATTCAAATATGCTAGAAAAATAAATGGTTCGGAACTTCGCACTGACTTTCTCGCTCCAATGTTTAAAAATGGAGATATTTACTCAAAACTCGTAATATATGTAAAACGAAATAATATACACTAGCAAACCCGAGCACAAATTACGCAATACTTAAGTAAACATTTTTTGACTCACGGTTTTAAATTTTATAATTTTATTTTTAAAGGATTAAATACCCCATTTGGATAGTTAGACCAATAAAAAAGATCACTATTGGGTCCACAAGGGTCAATACTTGTATTAAAATTTCGATTTACAGATCAAATTTTCGACATTTTATTAGAAGTTGCACATTTTCAGGTCATCGCATTGCTATTAAATTCCTCGTTTAAAAATTCTGACTAATAAAATAGGTAAATATTGACCATTGAGTCTAAAATAATATAGATCATGGCTGTACAAATATTTTCCCTAAGAGGTTAAAGGAAAAAGAATATACACTTTTGAGAGACTTACTTACTAACTTACTCTATGGCATTACATAATTAATGTGTTAAAACTAAGTAGAATCGCTGTACAATTAAAGCTCACAAAATAGAATTAATATATTTGCCAATATCTCAGAAACTTTTGGTTTTATAAAAATAGGTTTCAAATTAAAGATTTTTAATATAAATAGCCCTACATATTTGCAATGAAGAGTAATTTCATAAATCTCAAAGAACTACGGAAATATGAATTTTTTTTCGAAGTTATGCATCTGTACGGAACCCTTAAAATCACTGTGACAAAAAAAATTAAGGGTAGCCATTTTGTTTGTAATATTGAGCAATGCTTAGAAATGAAACTTAATCAAAACCGTTAGAGTCGATTTTGAGAAAAACGATTTTTTCACTTTTCACCCTTTAGTAAACTACTCTTAATTTTAGGGCTAAACAGACACACAGACAGACAGCATTGCAAAAACAACTTATTACGGTTCGGGGTCTCATGAAACGTCGACATTCATAAATATCTCGAGTTCAATTTTTTTTTTGAAGATCAAAATAATTTATCTACATTTAAGATACCTAAAAAGTAAAAATATGTGCTTTTTTTTTACTCTGAATATTTCTCTTTAACTGGATGCACATAATAGATAGTTTGGAAAATAAAAGTTGTGGCTATGTGACAACAACAAAATCCTTATCTTGGACTTTATTTCGCATGTTTAAATCTCCCCCTCTCGTTTGAAAAGTGACCTTTGTACACCGCAATTGTTAGGTTATTTTGAAAAACAGTTTTGAAATTAATTTAAATACGCTCTCAATTAGGTTTGGAAACATACGGTATCTTGGAAAGTGTGTTGAAGAATGGCTCCATGGTAAAGCATCTTTGCAACTTCTAGAAATTGTGTTATAAACTTTATTTCTTTCCGTTGCTTCTTCCCAACCCCCCTTCATCTTTCTTTTCTTCTCTAAGTAACTTTTTTTCCTCCCCCCTCCAACTTATATTTTGTCTCAGGCCACTAATGGCTCCCAACTCCTGCTTTCTCTAGATACTGTGCGGTCCCCTACAACTTTGGATTGCGTCACATTTTCTTTCGGAGGATGGCCTCTGGGTACTTTGCAAACAGTTGTGGATCTTTATTGGGTATCTTATGACCCATTTCAAGGGAGAGGGGGGTATTTACACCAAGGTGTTAAGGAGAATCGAATCACCGAGTTAAAGTGTAATTGTCAACCCATTAAAATACACACCAAGCTCCAATCTGTTCAATAATGTATATTTTGACGGAGGCGCTTTTTACAGACCCGTGGAGTTCGTAAATCACAGTCAATTATTTTAGAAAATATGTAATTAATCACTTTTTTGGTCTGCGGTTAGTTTAAAAAATGTAGTTGCGTTACATAATTAATTGAAATATTTAGACAAATGTAAGTAACTGGTAGAGAAAGATATGTAATTTATATCGAATTCAATAAAAGTTTCTATTCGGTTTTCGACCACAAAACCTATTTTATAACGTTGGACGCCCCTTGCTTAGAAATAGTGTCTCTAATGAAGGTAAGAAAATAGGGTCAAGGCGGGAGGTAGTGCGTGTATCAAATTTGGCTTATAGCCTTAATTAGTTCAAAGGTTAATGTGAAGGACACTGGAAAGCACTTAGAGGAAAAAAAGTTAGAGTATTTTGTTTTATATTCAGTAGGGTAAGAATTTGTAGAAAATTTGAGAGAGACAGAAGTATTGTTCAATGTGGTTAATACCCGCTTCGGTGGTCGAATGGTCTGAGGCAGTGTGGTCTAACTGCTTTCACTGAAGGTGTGGCCCTCTCAACACCCTGGAGGAAAATTAAAGATAAACTCTTGGTGGCAGATGTGAAATATATTCTGATTCAAATATAAATGTTATCTAAGAAGGTTATGTTGCATTTTACTATTCATTTATTTGATCAGTAAAAATATACAATCATTTGTATTTTTAAGGCTAAGCTGTTTTGTGAAAGTGTATGTTCGTGTGTATTTCATAATACTTTTTTGGGAGATTAATAAACCTATTTTTGTCAGTAAATTTGGAAGATTCTACCAACCAAGAAAAATTTTTACTAAAAGTGTTTAAAATAATTGTTTATTTAAGTATTGTGTTAAGTCGTTGGGACCATGCCTACAAAATATATCTTCGACCCGCGGTTCAAACTGATGGTCATATTTGGCCCTTGGGATGAAGGACGTTGAACCATATTGATCTAAGGCGTCACTCTCGCAATAGACTGGACTTCTGGTGTCGGTAAAATAGTGTTTGTATTCCAATCGAATGTACTGAGGGTTATTTTCCTCTAAATTCAACCTTCCTCATTCCTATCTCATTAGTGCAATTAATACATATGCGTACAACCCAAACGGGGAGTGAGACGCGGTTCTACTACTACTACTACTACTACTACTACTACTACTACTACTACTACTACTACTACTACTACTACTACTACTACTACTAATTTTAATTAATTTTTATGTTACTTTAAAAATAAAAAATTACACTAAACCAATTTAATAGCTAAAACACAATAGGAGAAAAGCAAGAAAAAAGATGATTCAGTAATAATAATTTTTTAGGGAACAGTTTGCGATAAACAGATTATAATTAATTAAATGGCTGTTCCTTAAATTACTCTCTACTTTGGGTTATTTTTTATAATATAAATCAAATTATGGAAGTCTATAGTTAATGCTGCTTATACAACGCCGGAGAGGGCTGGGTTTGTAAGAGTTACTAATAGAAAATATTTTAGGATTTTGAAAAGCACGGGAGGACACAATACTACCCACATGTTCTAGTGTAGGTTGGCAAGAAATCTTACTATAAAAATGTTCAAAACAAAAAGCGCATCCCAATATAATATTTTTGTGAAGAGAGTTTAGAACCATAAAAGGCTTCGAATGATAAATTATCATAATAATTGTAAAACCGGTTAAAAAAAAAGTATCATACATAGTAAGTAGTGACAAATTTGCGTTGAGCACTTTAAAATTTGAGAGAGTAAGTAAGTTAAAGTGATGGAATTCCATCCCACACATATTCTAGTTTGGATATGAACAAAGATAAATACAAACTTATAGCACAGCCAACCAACTTTAGAGACTGAAGAATTTATATACTTGATAAGGCCGAGTAATTTCAAAGAGTTATAAACTATATGATTAATATGAAAGTGAAAGTAAAAGAGCTTATAGTCTAATATAACACCTAGGTCACTAATATAAGGACAGTGTTCACTAATATCATTATCAAGATTTATAAGTGAAAAAATAAAGGTGGTTTTCCTGGTGACGGCTATAGACTTAGTTTTTTTATTTATTGATTGACATTCCATTTTCGGTAGACCATCGCTATACCATTTATGTCTACTTGAAAATCTAATCAATCAGCAAGTGAAATGATGTTTTTGATTTTTTTTAGATCATCGGCAAACAGTAAATAGCTTTAAGAGTGTTTGTACTTAAGCTACAAGAGACAAAGAAGAAGTTGGAGGTGCTCGATTCTATTTTGATGGTAAAAGAACTATTATGCAAATAGCTCCTAAATCAATAAACACAGGACATAGGTAGGCTAAAATTACTCAATTTTGAGATGACAATACGATATTGACAGATAAGAAGTTTTACTTTGGTCAAATTAAAAGCCATCAATCTGCCCTTGAGTAGAGACTTTAGGTGCAACATGACCCAGAAATTCTACTAGTTAGTTACAGTACATCTATTGTCTACAAAAACTTGCTTATTTCCAGTTAATTTATCTTTAGAATGGTGAAAGATGTTCTCGTGTATTATTTTCTCAAATATTTTAGCGAAAGTATTTAGTAGAGAAATAGGCCAATAGTTACAAATATTGATTTTGGCCTCTTTTTATGTAAGGGTTTATGACTATGGATTATGGAATGTGGGTATGACTATAGATAATAATAATTGGTCAAATTGGTTACTATGTTAAATAATAAATAAATTTATCAATAAGTAAATTTATATAATATGTCTTTACTCAAACTGTGGAGACATTTTGTAAATGTACAATTGATATACATATACATAACAGCTGTCAAGTATTTCTTGATTTACTTAGGACTGGTCGCACAAATAATAACTAATGGCTTTATCAGAGATAAGATGTAAGTTGATCTCCAATCAATGTCAGTTGCATCATTAACAATTAGGACATGTTTGTCGATAAAATCTCTGGACAAGCTAATCAGCTATTTCTCTTCCATCAACTGTTTGATCGTCCGATCAGCTTGTCCGATCAGCTTGTTCATGGGTAACATAACCCGTAGCTGATATTTTCTTTATACATATTTTTAATTTTATAACCTGTATTCTAGTAAATCATATTTATATAGGCCTATAAATATATTTATATGTAATTAAATTTAATTTTAATGTGAATTTATTTATTTTTAAAGAAACAATGTAAAGAATGACGTCTTCTCATGATGAAGTTTTTAATTTATATAATGCTGTTATAGAAAATGTTCAGGTAAAAAGACAACTTCTCTAAAGATATGAACTTTTCTATAAATATGATGATAGTCAACTATTCGGATAGTTAATATAACACTTATTAATTTAGAAAATATTTTAGTTTAGGCTTAGTGAAGATAAAAACAATTACATCCATGAAACTATAAAATTTAAATTGATTAATTCAGAGAATAGGTTAGGTTAGGCTTAGTGTCATTAAAATAATTAAATAATGAAACTATAAGTTCGTATTAATTCAGAAATTATGTTAGGCTTATTGACAGTTATGACATTTAAATTTATGAGACTATAAATTTCAAATTTATTAATTCAGAAAATACGTAAAGCTAGGTTTAGTGAAAATAAAACAATTATTCATAAATCTACAAGTTTAACTATTTTTTCAAATAAAATAAAACAAAACAAATTAATGTTTTGAATTAATTCTGGCCATACATTGAAAATAATTCAAATAGTTGTATAAATACTTTACATTACTATAAAGACGTGTTGCATAAAAGTAAACATTTTACTTTGTAATCAGCTGTTGATTTTTTTTACACTCCTCTTGGGTTTTCACGGTAGGCATGTATTTTTAATTGTTCTGAGGATGTATACGTAAATGTGGTGTTTTTATTAAAGTATTCGGCAAAACATTTCCAACCCGTATCTTTCTGTTTACTTCTCACCGCACCAGTGTCTTTATTTTATAATGTCGATACGTATTCTTCCAATAAGAACAGCAACAAGACACACTTATTTGAAGTAAAGCTGGAACTTCAGGATTTTATACCACTCATTATTTAATTTTTAAATAATATAAATACCTAAAAAGCTCATTTTATAATCCAACCATAATAATCCATTGATACAAACTTTTATTAATTGATCCAAACAAATTCACATATATTAATAAAACAAAGTATGAGTAGATATTCACTAAGCCAACTTGGTGTATACTTTTAGGCCAGCTGTTCAAAAATAGAAATTTTCACAGCGTTGCCATGTTAGTTTTATTTGATTATTTGTTCATATTTGTGGTCAGTTGTGTGGAGTTTTTGATCTCTAATTAACTTTGTTGCAACCCAAACTTTCCTTGATCTAAGATCAAGCTGATTGGCAATCCGGTGATTGAAGAATCAATATGATGTTTGTGCAACCGGCCCTTAGTATTTAAACATTGGACTTTATTTTTTTCTTTAATAGTAAAATAATAAACACGCTTTGGTTTATTTTATGGTAGAAAGAATGCAGCATATACAAACTAAATTATAATATTAATTTTTATAGTATTATAGAAAAGTTTGGTGTAATAAATAATATAATATACACATAAGTTCATGTTTTCAATCCATAAAGATTGACTAGTTATCGTTTGATATTTCTCGTCGTCTAATATCTAAAGGTCTTCACATCAACGTGGTGGCGGCTGCGATAGCCGTCAGATGTAACATGTTATCTAATGGACGTACACATACCGGAAGTGGACAGGCGGCCAACATCGCGGCCAATGCAGCGTTCTACATCGCAGAGGCGGTCAAATTCTGCGTTGGGTTTATTCGCTGCCCACGTCAAGTTGTGTTCAGTTTTTACAATTAACAATAAGTATTGTTAGAAAAACTTCTAAAAACCAAAATAGAAAAAAACTAAGTCCAGATGACCTAGGAAACTTAAATCTTTTAAATAGGGGATAACTCAAATTTATAAATATAATTTCCTAATGTGTGTATACCACTAGACAGAACTTAATGAAGTCGGATCTTCAATTTTTTTTGTCTGAATTTTTTAAAGTCTTTCATGAATTAAAATAACTGAGTAAGGGATTTACGTTTTTAAGATATAATAAAAATCTAATTTGCATCCTAATTATTCAAGTTAAGCTCGCCCGTTACTGACAGGATTGCATACAAGTAAACTTCAATGAATTTCTATGAAGGTATTGCAGTTCTCAGATCCAAGTAAATGGCTAGAATAATGGCCTTGCTCCAACTAATAAGTCATATCGTGATGTCTTTGATGGCTCTAAGCTGCGAACCCACACTCCGGTGTGTGTGACCGTGATCGCCACCGTGCCCGCCACCGCACCCGCCACCGCGCCCGCCACCACGTTGATGTGTGGAGACCTTAAATAAGGTCACTTTTTATATAGAAACATATATACTGTATATATATATGTGTTAAAATCTATGTTTGTTTTTTCAAAATTATCATATTAAAAATAATTTATTCTATAGTTATTTTAGGACGGTAATAAAACGTAGGTCTATATATTTGCTTTTGCAAACGTTAAATACTGCTAATCATTTATATGGATCATTTAATGGAACTTCTACTTAAAGTTTTATTAATTTTACTTAAATATTTAATTTTGGCTAATAACTACAGGTCAAACCAAATTAAAAAATAGTAATTTATCTTTGAAAATCATCTATTTCTTAAACTCTAAATTATATTTTACTGCTCTTTTTACGCTGTTTGTTGATATATTTAAGTAATATTTATAACTCTTTATTTTGTTCGTCTCTAAATAATATTTACGCTTGTAGGGATAATAATAACAGTCAGGTTGTTTTTAATTAGTGGTTTTTAATTCTCTTTCCGTATATGTGCATTTTCTTAAACCTAGCTCCATACCACATGTACTAAATTATGCTAGTATGTTACGAAAGAGGAAGGTTGAATTTATTTAGAGGAAGTTAACCCGTATTTGCGTGGAGAATAATTTTGGAAAACCACACCAGTATACCTGGCCGGGATTTGAACCTCTATCTCATCGCGATCGGGAGTCTAGTCTAACACAAGAGTGACGCCTTAGACAATGTGACCACCGAAACATATTTCACAAAAATTAATCGATTCAAAACTACATAGATAGCTGACAAGTTTTCAAATGTGTAACACCTTTTTATTCGTCCTATTTAAATATGGAATTAGTTCATCCTGAACATTATTTTTTTATTGTGTTCCTTAAAAAAAAGAATGGATCCAAACTCAAAGGCGACCTATTTTTTTACATATATCTAAAAAAAATCGTGACCTATTTTACATTTCTATATTGTTATTTGTGTGGACTGAGGAATACTGCTCTGGGATTCTGGGGATTCCCACACATTCATTTTCTCGCGTCATATACATTTTCATCATTACATTTCTATTCGGGAAAGCAGGATTTATTCGCAGGGGCTTGTGACCGGTACAATTTAAGAGATCTCTAGCAACCCGTGTCGTGCAGCGGGAAGTATCCTCAACACCTCAGGGGTAATGGAAATATGATTGGATTTCCTAACTAAGTTAGGTAAAGCTAGCCGAGGCACATTTCGCCGCGGTAATCTGGATATAAGGGAGACCTAGCTAACCCCGGGGTTTGTGAGGCCATTAAACAAGAGGCTTAGCCCTCAGGTCGTGTTCATGTGGGGAACACCGCCCCCACTGGGGCGTCATTAGATACGGACAAGAGGACGATAAAAATTTTGGGAGAGGTATTAAAAAGTTACTACAACGAAGTATTGGTGCGTTGAAGTTGTGACTCTTTTTATTCGTGTCGCTTACAAACGTAACATTTAAGATTGAGTGAAGACCGTGAACCATTTTGGGTGGAAGGCATTGGTACCAACGTTGGTAAGGCTTAAATTTTTCTAGAAAATACTACCAGAGGGCGCCCCACTTACCCCAAATTCTTAAACTTATAAATCCAATTTTTACTTTCTCTCTTATCCTAGGATAGATAAGTATAAAGATCATCAAAAAATCGAACGCGAGATTTTGATAAATGTCGACGCTTCACAGCGCCATGAAACAGAAAAAGTTGTTTTTGCTATGTCTCCTGTCTGTGTGTCTGTATGTCTGTATCTCTACCTAGAGCCTAAACCATTTTACTAACCAGGGTGAAACTTGGTATCCAAGCTTTTCATAAGGTTTCCCCAAGGGTTTTTTGGAATCTAACCCTAAAATTATGGGTGGTTAGTTTACTGAAGGGCAAAAAACAGAAAAAAATCGATTTTCTCCAAATCTGCTCTAACTATTTTGATTAGATTTTATATTCAGAGTTTGTTTAATGATAAAAAATAAATATATTACAATTATTATTTTCCCACAAGGGTACTTTACATATCTCCGCAACTATTTGAGATACTAAACAACTTATTATTTATTAAAATCTTTTAATTGGAATGAATGTATGTTTATAAAACCAACACTTTATGAGATATAAGAAAATATATAATATTTTTAATGGAGCTCTTTGACAATAATTATTATTAAAATTGATTAATTTATTAAGCTCTTTGGTTCCTCTTTGCTCATTGTTTCTGTAAAAGTGTATTTGCTTCAGTAGATACTTTTAGTTTAATTTTCTACACACGATTATATCAACAGTTCTTGAATATCGGTCATAGGCATAGCAGAATTTGACCGGGAGTTTTTATATTAATTTAATAAGTTTTTAGTCAAATGCCCCTAGATTCACATGACATATATTCAAGAACCGTTGATATCATCATGTGTAGAAAATTAAAATAAACAAATCTACTGAACTACTTTTATTTATTTTTTCAATACAGGTTCTCGGCATAAAAACTGCAAAAATAAGAATCACAATTATCGTTCTTTACAGAATATATATTAAGTGAGTTCCCTCTAAAGTAACCAATGCTGCAGTTCCTTTTATTTTGGTACTCAAAAGTACGAAGCTCGCCATCTTAAGAGATCGTCTCTTCCTCTATTAGTTGTGCCAGGTATTCCTCCCATCAGTCGTGCCAATACCCCGAGATTGAGTTTTCCTCACCTGGTGAGAAAGAAGAGTATTTCCCTTCACCGTTTTACGACAGTTTTCTCACCCATTACCCGGCATGCAGACTTTTCGACGGCTTACTGTTGTGATCGTCATTTCGATTCTACGGAAAGAAGAGGAAGGTTGGGGAAAGATGGAGGGATAAGGGTGGGGTGTATCGTGCAAGATTCGACCAACACCATTATTGAAAAAATATGTAGAGAAATTCGATGAGGGAGCTTCACATTTATACAAAGTTTTAAAACTATTTTACTGGACTTATAGTTGATTTGATAGAATTAAAATCCCCCCTAAACTTCATAGTCCGAAAAATTGGCATTCTGTAAAATCTTGCACCACTATATATATCTTCAGGTTGTTATGTTGGTATAGTACAATTTTAATAGAAAATTCCATTCTTTTTGTGACCAAAATTGATAATATTTTACCATATTATTAGTGTTATTTTATATGTATTAGTAATTATATCTATCAAAAGCTGCAAATCACATTACTTGACCTATGAATACGTGAAATTAGATCTAGTAATCTGTATAACTGGTAGATAGGCTCTTGGACTTACAATAATTAATCCTATTAGCCACTTTGGTGGCCACATGGGCTGAGGTGCTACTCTTGTAATAGATTAGGACTGCACATGATGGGTAGATAAGGGTACTAATCCCAAGCGAGTGTACTGAGGGTTGTTTTCCGTAAATTTCTTTTCACTCTCACTCCACGCATATGCTGGTACATTTACTATAAATTCAACCTTTATCATCACTAGCACATGTTCGTTATTAGCAGAGTAACTAGCCTACATGTGCGTATAGCCCGAACAAGAAGTAAGACGCGGTGCTAAAAATAAATATAAATTATATTGAAACAATTAATAAACTAATATAATATCTAAAAATCTCTTTCAATCTTCAGTTATTCGCTTAGAGCTCTCAGTTTAATTATTTTACTCCAAAAAAGAGGAGAAATATATTTTTTCATGAAAAATGGAAATTGATCAACATTAAATAAATATTATCAAAGTGGTTCATATATAAATTTAACCATGACGCAACTTTTTATTTTTAAAAAGTTCATCTACTTGTTTTATTCTAGAATAGTGTTAAAGTGAATTCACACTTGGTGTTGTCTTGCACGAGACGGTGCGGTTCCTACTGATGCGAGATGGGTTTAAGTGGGGGGTGGAGTGGAGGGGGATTAAGGTACTCAGCATAGCAAGCAATATGTTTTGATTTGCTGGGGAAACAGTTGTCAAAAACTTTCGGGCTTGCCACGGGAATGAATGTCAGAGTATGTGCATTTGTGAAAAAGTCTCCTTCGCAAGTGGTTTGTTTACTGCCCTAAAAGAGAGTGCTTGGACTAATATATTTGTAGGGACCGAATTTTGACTATTCGCCTTTTCTTTTCTTTGATCATAAGATATAGGCATTTGAGATAATTATGCATTTCATTGCTATTACGAGTAATTTTATAGTGTCTATAATGCCTTATTATGTTGTTTTTTTACCTATTTTATAAATAAGCGCCTTAACTAGCCTATTTAGGCTTTGGCCTCTTTCTTTTTCATAAAGTATGGATTTTTTTGATAAAAGAAAGAGTCCAGTTTCTAAGAAACCCCGAGTTGTGGCATACTTGTTTGGAGTAGGTTTGGAAATCGACATTTATTAAATAGCTTCCTATGAGGGTAAATTGGGTGGAAACACCGGGAGCAATGTCATACATCTAGGAAGAATATAGCATGCCGTTGCAGGACAAAAGTTTAACTTCTTTGGAAACGGCAAATTTGAAATTTTGTCCCTTGACATCATGTGAAGTAGACTTCAGCTTTTCAAATAATAAAAAAACATTATAACTGAAAGTATAACCCACTACACTACTTAAAATTTAAAACATTATCTAGTGATTAACAGCATGTTAATCACTTCAGTGGTCGAATGGGCTAAGGTGTAACTCTCGCAGTGGACTGGACTGCCGATGAAGGGGAGATCGAGGTTCGAATCTTGGTCTGGTGTAATAAAGTTTTTTTTACTGTATGGTTTTTCACTCTCCTTCTACGCAACTACAGATACAGTTCCTCTAAATTCCACCTTTCTAACCTCTTACATATTAGCGTAATTAGTACAACATAGGCTTATAGCCCAAAAGTGTAGTAAGATGAGGTGCTAAAAAAACGATCTGTTTATCTCTCTGTTTCTCACTACCGATCAATTTTTATAACAGCTAGACAATTATAAAAGTTTATAGATATACTTTCACGTGTTCTGTTCATACGTCAAGTCATATGACTTTTGATAGATTATCAATGCAAACAAAATAACAATAATTATATTATAGTAAAATATTATTAATGTTGACAGCAAAACATATTTTTTTATTTTCCAAAAGGTTCTTCATATGAAAATTGTACTAAACTCATTTAGGCTATCCGCATATTTCCACTAATGAAATAGGAATGAAAAAGGTATAACTAGGATGTATACCCAAATTTGCGTGCAGGGAGAGTGGGAAACTAAGAGGAGAAAAGAAAACACTCTCAAAATACCCTCCCCGGCAAAACAGACTGAATGGATTTTTTTTTACGGGTTTCAGGGCGGGTGTTTGAATTAAAATTAATGTTCTCGGGCTTTAGCAGAGTTGAGGTAATAACTTCCGACGTGTCGGCTTTAGTCACAACAGCCATCATCTATGATGAGTGACCAAACAGGTCGTATAGAAGATAATTTGTTGTCACTTTAGAAACTTTTACGATAGTCACTCCTATACTTGTCCACACCATTAGGGCCGTATGCAAGAACTTGACTAAATGAATTCTTTATGGACACTAGCGTGGGTTTGCTTGCATCATGATAGGTTAAAAGGTGGAGCAAAAGTGTGCTCGGGACCACACTATCGGTTCACTAAGCATTCACTAAACGTTATTGCATACCGCCCTAGTTTCATTACCAGGGCTTGGATTTTGATGTCCTGAAAATTTTCAATTTAAAAAAAATAAAATGTTCTTAAAATTCTAAAAACTATTTAAAATTTTCAAAAAAATACCTAAAACTCTGACCTAACATATGAACATAAACTCTTAAGGAATTATACACACGACTAAATCAAACACGCACTTTATAAATGTAAAATGCAATGAAAATCCTTTAAAAACTAAAGTCTTGCATTCTGATAAATATAATAGACCCATTGATTTACAAAATCTGCTTCAGAAGTAATAACTATCCATACCTACGTGACCCTCTTCATATTAGTTGCAGTATCACCAGGAATGTGTATTTTACAACCAGACAAGCAAAGAGGATATAAAGTTCATTGCATTAACCTACATTATCTTCTCATTCAGACAACTGTGGTTTGAAAAAAAAGTTGTAGTACTCTATTACAAAGTATAGTATACTTATTTAACATGAATTCCTTAAAATAACTCAAAAATTCCTAAGAAAGTACTCCAAACGCTTAAAAATACCTAAAAGATTATGCAAACCAAGAAAATATTACTTTAAGTTCCCAAAAAAACAAAAAAGACCTTTAAATATACATTTCTTCAACAAGGGGATCATGAACAGAATTTATGTACACATGGGCATTGTGTGTGACGAAAAAAACAACACCAAAAAAAAGATGATATTTTTCTTCAAAATCCTAGTCTTGTTCACACATCCCAGGTGATGGATGTTGTAACTACATCAGAAACATCGGGAGTTATTGTTCCCTCAATGCTGCTCAAGCCCTAAAACATTTGTTTTAATTCAGACTGGATGAGCATAGGGTCCGTATGCAAGAACGAGTCTGAATAGAGGCTGAGTGCTCAGTGGTAGGTAGTGGCGTTGATTGGCTTGCCAAAACAAGTTGCGTATATGTAATCCCAATAAATGACGTCAAAACGTGAGTGGCATGAAATACAAGTCCCGAGCACACTTTGCGGCTACTCACATGAATCCATACGCCAAATTACATGATCTGCAAGAACATTTGGTGAGTTGCAATCACTTATGGAAATCAAAATTTCCAAAACAAACAATTTGTTTTTAATCATGTTATTCTTTTAACAATTTTTTACATGATTGAAATATGAACTTTTGAAAATAACCGTTTTGATGTTTTTTTTGTAGCTCTGTGGTTCACTTAAAATATTTTACAAATAAGAGCTTCTAAAAGGCTGCGTTCTCTTCATAAATTAAAACTTCTGACAAGATGAAATTAAAGCCTTTGATGACGTCATATAAACGGTGATCGGTTGTGTTTATGCGCATATGTTTACAAAATATAAACTTTTATTTTGAAATAAAAATTTTGTATGCCTACTTTTTTAAGTTATAAAAACAAATCTATATATCTTGGTGGCCAGTTATAAGAAGATAAACGTGGGAATATAATACTTTTTAATTTATTATTTCATGTACTATAATATATTTTGTTGCCACAGTTGCAAAAGTAAAAAGTATTAGTTTTAATAATATCTTTTGTTCTTTAGACTACTCATGAAAAGCTGGAAGTATTAATAGAAGCATTTATTAACAGCTTTGATTGATAATATAGTATTACTAAAAGAATAATACGAGTAATTATATCCACATAGGTTAACATTAGTAACTCTCAACCAATGTTTCAATAAAAAATCTTCTACTAGCTGTTAATTATCACCAATCCAGCGTCGAAACGACTATACTCAGGCTCGTTCTTATAAACTGCCCCTTAGTCCACATTCCGACCGATGCGGCTAACAACATATCGTATCACACGTCTAAGGACCTTAGCACGTTTTATCACTGACAACGAACGTTCTTGGCTTTGAGCCCGCCTTTTCATGTATTTTAGTAAGAGCAGCAGAACTTCACCGGACATCCCTTGGCCATGGACTTTCCTCCACCCTCACACTCTAATAATAATTATTTTCTTTTTCTCCAAAACACCTGATGTAGGCGTTGAGCCCTCAAGTAAACTGCGAACGAGAGTTTGTTGAAACGTAAGCTAATAACGAGTGGGAGAACCAACTTTGACACGCCTGGTTGGCCAATCAGCTAACACCTGAGTGGTTCTAATCCGAGGAACTATTGGTACTTTGGTTGTTTACACAAGTAGTTATTTAGTTGTTTCCTAGTAATCACAGGGCCATCGGTTCCTCATTTCGGATGATTTACAGATCAAGACTCGAGGCAGGGCGTGACTGTTGAGCAAAATGGGTTGTTACCGAGGCAAAAAATCTTGATGGGTTGGTACTAGTAAACTTCCCTAAGTAGTAGCCTGGCTTGTCCTAGTAACAACCCAAGAGCTGATAGTGAGGAGGACACAGATTACTACTACAGTCCCGTCAAGACTTGCTTGTCCTAGTAACAACTAGTGAGGAGGACACAGTTTACTACTACAGTCCCATCAAGACTTGCTTGTCCTAGTAACAACTAGTGAGGAGGACACAGTTTACTACTACAGTCCCATCAAGACTTGCTTGTCATAGTAACAACTAGTGAGGAGGACACAGTTTACTACTACAGTCCCATCAAGACTTGCTTGTCCTAGTAACAACCCAAGAGCTGATAGTGAGGAGGACACAGATTACTACTACAGTCCCATCAAGACTTGCTTGTCCTAGTAACAACTCAAGAGCTGATAGTGAGGAGGACACAGATTACTACTACAGTCCCATCAAGACTTGCTTGTCCTAGTAACAACTCAAGAGCTGATAGTGAGGAGGACACAGATTACTACTACAGTCCCATCAAGACTTGCTTGTCCTAGTAACAACTCAAGAGCTGATAGTGAGGAGGACACAGATTACTACTACAGTCCCATCAAGACTTGCTTGTCCTAGTAACAACTCAAGAGCTGATAGTGAGGAGGACACAGATTACTACTACAGTCCCATCAAGACTTGCTTGTCCTAGTAACAACTCAAGAGCTGATAGTGAGGAGGACACAGATTACTACTACAGTCCCATCAAGACTTGCTTGTCCTAGTAACAACTCAAGAGCTGATAGTGAGGAGGACACAGATTACTACTACAGTCCCATCAAGACTTGCTTGTCCTAGTAACAACCCAAGAGCTGATAGTGAGGAGGACACAGATTACTACTACAGTCCCATCAAGACTTGCTTGTCCTAGTAACAACCCAAGAGCTGATAGTGAGGAGGACACAGATTACTACTACAGTCCCATCAAGACTTGCTTGTCCTAGTAACAACCCAAGAGCTGATAGTGAGGAGGACACAGATTACTACTACAGTCCCATCAAGACTTGCTTGTCCTAGTAACAACCCAAGAGCTGATAGTGAGGAGGACACAGATTACTACTACAGTCCCATCAAGACTTGCTTGTCCTAGTAACAACCCAAGAGCTGATAGTGAGGAGGACACAGTTTACTACTACAGTCCCATCAAGACTTGCTTGTCATAGTAACAACTAGTGAGGAGGACACAGTTTACTACTAAAGTCCCATCAAGACTTGCTTGTCCTAGTAACAACCCAAGAGCTGATAGTGAGGAGGACACAGTTTACTACTACAGTCCCATCAAGACTTGCTTGTCATAGTAACAACTAGTGAGGCGGACACAGTTTACTACTAGTCCCATCAAGCCTTTCTTGTCCTAGTAGCAACTAGTTAGTAAGAAAAAGTTTACTAGTACAATCAAATCAATACTTGCTTGCCCAGTTATAAACCCACTAACATCCAAAGGTATGACTGACCTTTCATTGTAAAGCCTTTATATTTAGGGGAAGGAGTGCTGATCTCAAAATTAGAAGAACAAGAATTTCAAAATTGCGAGAGTAGAGACGCATTCCACACAAAACAAAACCTCTAAGAAAGTAGCACCTTATAAGTCTGGAATAGTAATTGTAATATTTTACCATCTTAGTTCTACATCAAGCATAACATAAACACCGAATGCTAAATCAACTTATTTTTAGCACCACGTCTTACTACCCGTTATTCTATTTAGATGATAATAGAATAACGGGTAGTAAGTATATATATTATTCGGGTTTGACACAATTTAATTCTGCTCTTGGGGTAGCGTTGAGAAAAGTAGAAATTTATAGGAAAAATAGCCGCATTTGTGGAAAGGAGGAGTGGAAAGCCATTAAAAAAATCAACATCATAACACCAGACAGTGGTTTGAACCCCGACCTCCCTGTCACATACAAAACAAACTTGATGGCACTGACATTTAGTCCGGCTGCTCAACTATTAGTTTTTTTAGATTTTAAAGATAATTATTTAATAGATCACCAGTTTATCACCAGATTATAAACATATTAAAATAAATTGTGCTTTGCAAATGTGATTCAATTTAAAATATATTCAATAATAATGTTTATGATGATTATTGTCTTCAATATTAAGTGTGAGTTCAAAACTATCCAATACTAAGAAAAACCCACACCCGCCTTGGTGGCATACTTAGCTAACGCGCTTGTTTCGTGTTTAGTTAGACTGCCGAGGACGGGGAGATCGAGGTTCGAATCTCGGTTGGGTGAATTGGGGGTGGCTTAAATAAATGGTTTTCCACTCTATATCCACACAAATACGGGTTCACTTCCTCTAAACTCAACCTTTCCAATTCTTAACCCATCAGCGTAATTAGTACTTAAGCGTATAATCCGGACAGGTAGTAAGGCGCGGTGTTAAATTAAAAATAAGCCCACTTTATAATATTAAATAAAACAGCTATAAATAATTATTTTGTTCTAACGTTTAACGTAAATATTGTTTTAGTGTCGTATCTTACTACCCGCAGCAGCATAATTTAAATTAACAGGTGCTTATAAATATTATTTTATTTAAACATAATTCCTTTTCCCAGAGGTAGCAGATTACCAAAACTATTGGTGACAATGCATTCTTATAATTTCTTATGCATTATTCTTAAAGTAAGTATAGGCATAGTATAATAATCCACCTCAAGTAAAATGGGGGCTACCAAATTCAAAAGGAAGTCAAAACTAATTTTCCTCATTCTAAAATAATAAAAAAACGATTTCCGGATAATCTTTCCAATCTTTCACAGTACGCCACTGACTATGGTTCACATTCATAGAATTGTAGGGGTGAACACTGTAACGTATTTGGAAATGACTTCGTAGGAACAATAACGTCCTCTTGAGATGACGACCAACCATAAACTGATGTTGCTTTGGTATAAACACCCTTGTAAACCAGTCACCGGTGACTAGCAACTCCTTATTGAGCAACTTTAGTCTTAGTTGCCTTTCCGTCATCAGTTACTCTCTGTATGAACGCGGACTTGATGACGAGTAAGGTTGAATTTTGATTAAGTGTACCAGCATTTACATGGAAGGAGAGGGTAAAACCATTTAGGAAAAACCACCCAAAGTACATCCAATTGGGATTCGAACGCCGGTCTTCCCATCATTGGCAGTCCCAGTCTAGCAGGAGAATGACGCCTTAGGCCATCTAACCACAGAATCGGCTCTTAAATATTTGAAATTATGTGTTGTACAGCACTAACATCAGAAATAATTACGTTATATAAATATATTAATAAGTGGCCATATTTGTATTTTTATTACTGTGATATATTTGATAATTTCTATGATCCTAAGTTTGCCAAAAACAACTATTTTTCTTTTAATAAACATAAAAACTTTGGAAACCGCTCTTGAGATCCTATTTTAAAGGCGTTTTAAGAAGGTAAAAAGTACATTTCCCCCGACATAGAGGCAGATAACTTGTATGTGTAGCACCCCCTTACCCCACAACCTCCAGCAGCTCTCTTAGACTTGTGATGTATAGTAAACTGTATCCCTGAACTACCCCCTCACTCTCTTCCACCCCCTTAGTAGCCGTGGAGCTCCCTAGAGCTCTCGTTCAGCCCCCTCCGGACACTGTGGCAACACATGCCTGGACATACAATGGAGGGGGGTGGGGGATAACTTCCCACATGCCCCCTTCATCCCCCTCCCCTTGTCCATTCTCGAGAGTGGGGAGATACGAGACCCCCAAGACGTCAAACTGCCCACATGAATATTTAACATGGACTCGGACTTGGTAGACGTGACGTTGGCCAAACAAATTCTTGCTCTTTTTATAGAAATATTTGTAGAACGTTTCAAGTAAATAGTGTTGGTTGGACACGTGGTTTAAACTGTCAAGTTAGTTTTAGTGAAGGAAGATCGAGGATCGAATCCTGTCCGGGTGTATTGTACCTAGGGTGATTTTTTCCTAAACTCTCCCTTCCCTCAATTCTGGTACATCTACTCAACATTATATCTTACTAACATTTTACATCGTTAGTGTACGGATAGCTATAAAGGATAGTGAGACATAGCGAGGAAATATTTAAACTAGTTTCCTTTCGATTGGATTATAGAGGTAAATTATATTAAATGGTAAGTTTGAATGTCTTAATCTTCCTCAAATTTCCAAGCTATAGCTTACTTACTCTATGGAGTTAGGAATTCGAAAGTTTATTGTCGCACTTAAAAAATTACGCCAACTATCCCTACTTTGGGATAATTCTATCCAGTCCACCACATTACACCCTATCCCTATCTTGAGCTAGTTTTATCCAATCCACAACATTACACCCTATCCCTATCTTGAGCTATCTCTATCCAGTCCACAACATTACACCCTATCCCTATCATGAGCTAGCTCTATCCAGTCCACCACATTACACCATATCCTTGTCTTGAGCTAGCTCTATCCAGTCCATCACATTACATGCTATCCCTATCTTGAACTAGTTCTCTCCATTCCCCTTCATTACACTCTATCCACATCTTGGGCTAGTTTTATCCAGTTCATTTCAATTACACCCTATCCATATCTTTAGCTAGCCTAGTTCTATCCAGTCCACTTCATTACACCTTATCCTTATCTTGAGCTAGTTCTATCCAGTCCACCTCATTACACCCTATCCCTATCTTGGGATAGTTCTATCAAGTTCATTTTATTATACCTTATCCCTATCTTGAGCTAGTCCTATTCAGTCCACCTCATTACACTCTATCCCTATCTTGAGCTAGTCCTATTCAGTCCACCTCATTACACTCTATCCCTATCTTGAGATAGTTCTATCCAGTCCCCCTAATTACACTCTATCCCTAACTTGAGCTAGTTATATCCAGTCACCTTCATTACACCATACCCTATCTTGAGCTAGTCCTATTCAGTCCACCTCATTACACACTAGATTGATTAGGTCCATTCTAATGTTAACCTCACATATGCGTCTAGGTCTTCCCAATTATCTCTTCCAATTGGGTTTGCTATAACTAGTAAAATATAAATTAGTACTTACATTTTGTTGGTTATCAGCCTAAAACTGATAACGTATTAGTTACATGTTTAAAATCAACATGCAATATTAACAATATTATTAGTTGCAGGGATTGTAATTTTTGAATATTTGAGCTTTTTTCCTACAACCCAATTAACTTATAGTCAATTGTGTGTTTTAGTAAAATAAATGCATATTCTTACCTCCATTTATGTTATAAAAACGAGTTGGTGTCTGTTTGTTACTCTTTCATGCAAAAACCACCACACCGATTATGCTTAAACTTTGCATGTGTATAAATCGGACGTCCTATTAACATTAAAGTTAATTAAAATCTACGTCCGCCATTTATTTTCAAGGTGGTAGCTACAAAACACTACTTTATGGCCCTAACCCCCAGTTTCTGCTTAACAGATGTTCATCGGAATGACTTTGAAAGGTTCCTAGATATAAGTTAGACACGGCCATATTGAAAGCGAACGGCGGCCATAGAACACTACTATTTAGCTTGTGCTAAGCTGTAGCTTCTAGTTTAAAGGAAATCAGGTCGTAACCTGTAATAATAATAATATTGCTATAGAGTCGCTAGCTGACTATAATCAAGGGACGAAAGTAAGGTGCGAAGAACGGGTAAGTATGTTATAATTTATTTAAATTCACTTTATAGCACGGCTTTACTAGAGTTTGTGTTAAATTATCGTGAATAAAAATACCACCTAAATAAACTGTCCAATCTAAACACAAAATGAATGCTAAGTGAACCACATGTAACTATTTTAAGTCAGTGAAACCAGAAAGCCACCCTCTTGAATGACAATTAGAGTTGCCAGCGCAAAGGCCAACCCTTTCCACTAATCATTTCAGAAATTTTAAATAGCTGGATAAGTCAAAATATATATTCTACATTATATCTTAAGGTTAATAAAACAAAGGGAAAATCTTGTTTCTTTCATTTTGTGCTTACTCTTCGTAATTTTTTTTTTTTTTACTTAACGGTGAAAGTTTCCTCCGTCAAACAACCAGAGTAGATAATTTAATTTGATGACAAACAAACCGTTAATTTTCACTCGAGTCTAGAGTGGGAGATGGGTGGGAGGGGGGATAAGGCGCAAAGGAGGGGGTAGGGGGTCTTGTTTCAAGCTCAGCCCTTTACAGCCCTTGAACGCCGAAGTATTATTCCTCTTATTGATGAATGAAACTTCTTTTATATACTCGTTTTTTTTCTTTATTCTTTATTTTCATCGAGTTTTTTTTTTCCTCTTCACAAAAAGACAGCAGCACTTAAATTCCCTCCCTCCCATCTTCACTTATTTTTAATGATCTCCTTCTACGAGCCACTTATTAGCCAATCAAAGGCTTCATGGCGAAACCCCGGTGATGGTTCGTCAAACTAACGAGTCTTTTAATGCATGTAATTTACTTACTCTTTAAAAGAAATCTCAAACATAAGATTTATTGGTTACACTCAAAACTGTAATATGAATTGTAAATCTTTGTATTTTTATAAACGTTTTAAACTAGTATTTCTGTGAATAGGAGAATACCCCCATTCAAAAAATGATAAGTAAATCAGGATAATAATTATATCATGTTCTTATCGTTATTACCGTCTTAACATTTCTCTTTGGTTTCAAGTTGATATCTTTTCTTGATGATCAAGTTAGACGGAAAACAAATTAATACTATATATATTCAATAGTGCATTATATTAATTGAGAATAGCTGTTGTTCACATGGTTTAAGACGTCAGACTCGTAATATATGTCAAAAATAAAAAATGCACCTTATATACTATAATGAGAGCTTAAAAGTTTTAAATACGAATCATTTGAGATGAGCTATTAAACAAAAAACTATTTGAGCGGCCGCCATATTGAAACGCATAATCAGATTAAAAAGCTATGTACATACATTTTTTGACCTAGGTTCAAAGAATATTCCTGATTAATTTCGTTAAATTTAGTCACCCCATTTGACAGTTATGGTGGAACAAACATCCAAACAGATGAACTGCCTAAAAGTCATGTTAGAACAAGACCTCGCAATGCTCGGTCAACATAACTTCTAAATAACTTGTGAAACCAATTACATTTTTTCTCACCACGTCTTACAAATTTGCATATTTGAAATGTGTGTGGATTTGGATGAGAAAGGTATATTTTAGAGGAAATGTATCCATATTTGAGTGAAAAAAGTGAGAAAATATTCCGGATAAACCATCCCTTATCATGCCCTCTCAAGATTTGAACCTTAAACTTCCCGTATGTGGTTATCTAAGTCTATTGCGAGAGTCACGCCTTAGATCGTATGACCACAGAGTCGGATTTTTTTTTAAAATGTTGAATTTTAGTATCGTATGAACATAAGCTTATGATATTTATTTTTAAATTTAAAAGAAGCACCCATATTTTAAATAAACTTGATGTTAAGTCCATATAAATAACGCCACCCCCTGTTAGGGGTGGTGAGCTGCGGACAGAATGAAGATGTACCGGGTGACACGAGTGTCTAGGGGGGTGAAACTCTCCCTCTCTCTTAACTCCCCCGCCCATTCTTGGCCCGTGATTAGCTTGGGTCACGCCAGCCAAGAGCGCGTCACGTGACGACGGACGGTGAGCGTCGCGGCGTGGAGCGCCACTCTCTTTACTTCCCTCGAACCCCGTATAACCACCCCTTGCTAGTGCTAGAGCGTCCCAGAGAAACATTATTAGGACCCTCACAAATGAGGTGAGGTTTTAATAAATAATTCAGTACTGAATTCAGTACAAGTCGACTACTAACGACCCGCTTCGGTGGTCGCGTGGTCTAACGTGTCACGCTCACAATATACTTGACTGTCGATGATGGGTACATCGAGGTTTGAAACCCGGTCCGATATACTGAGGGTGGTTTTCCCTAAATGGTTTTAAAATCTCCCTCCACGCAAATGATGGTATATTTTCTCTAAATTAAACTTTCCTCATCTCTAACATATTAGCGTAATTGGTACATATGCGCATATTCCTAATGGTTAGTAATACGCGGTGCTAAACAAAATACTATTTACGACCTTCATCAGGGGTCGCATTGGTCTATCGCGTCACCCTCGTGTTAGAATGGATTACCAGTGACGATTCATACGTTCGCCGAGAAACACGAGAACTGAAACTTGGTCACGTGACGGGCTTTGAACCAATCACTAGAAATCAGTGTGGACTGCGTTGTCCGTTCTGTTCTCGGAGAGACAATCTTAGCTCTGTCCGTGCTTCTCCATAAAATCTTCGTGGGAGAACCAATCAAATTTCAAAACCAGCTTACTGACTCAAAGCGCTTGCGCCTAAGCCAGCTGATTGAATCACTGCGCATGCGCCTAAACCAAAAAACTCAATCAGTGCGCATCCACCTAAGTCAACCGACTCAATCAGTGCGCATGCACCTACAAAGCGAAATACAAGCTGACAGCTTCATTTACTGTTGTGAAATGATTTGAAATAGCTCGCCAAATGAAAAGCGTGTTTGTCATTGTTCTTGTGTTAATTTTTCTCACCACACAAAACAATAATTAGGATTCATTAGGATTATAACAAAAAATATTTCTTTCGTTATTATAAAAATAAATGTACAACAATATAATGCACACTTTTTAAACACTCTCCCATAGTCTCATACATAAATAGTAAAAAAAATCTCGATATAAAAGAAAGTACATACAAATAACTACAATTTTATTGGAATTTCATCTATAGATATAAAGTAACACAATGCAATCAATCAAACTTCTTCACATGAATGCTGGTACATTTTATATCAATCATGCACCTAATTTTAGGAACTATACAACCAATACGTCTAAAAGAATTAACTAATATGTATATGAATTAATTTGTTTTGGGGTATTGGGTGTAAGGTTCCTATATATATATATATATCCCGAACTCTAGAACTGTTACTAAGTTAAATAGATTATTCTAGATTATGCCAATTGCTATTAAGGTGGGAGTGTAGGGAACGCAATAAAAGTCAGCGTTTTTTAAGTTTTTATATCAAAACATATTTCCTTGGTCAAACTAAATCAAATATTTCTACAGTAGAACCATACCCTTAAATTTTCTACACATGGTTATATCAACAGCTATTAAATATCTGTCAAGAGTGTTCTTAAATTTGGTGACAACTTTTTCATTCAATTTAAAACGTTTGTCATCAAATGTTAATATGCTCTAAAGTGTTATTCAAGAACTGTTGATATTACCACCTGTAAAAAATTAAACTCTATCTTTCTACTGAAGCAATATTTTATTTATTTTGA
This sequence comes from Timema genevievae, assembly GCA_902155825.1. Classification (NCBI taxonomy): domain Eukaryota; kingdom Metazoa; phylum Arthropoda; class Insecta; order Phasmatodea; family Timematidae; genus Timema; species Timema genevievae. Next base: position 395,452 of record CABFWO010000158.1, on the reverse strand, counting down.
CCAAAATTTTTATACAAAAACTGCAAAAACAACGATATGTTCTCGCATTTATCACACCCCCACCTTAAAGTTCAAATTCACAGGTTTTATCAAAACAGTGATTTCAGAGAACATGTAGATAATAATTTACTAACATTAATGAAATAACTTGCTCTAAGGTGTTACTCTCTTAATAGATTAAACTGCCAAAGATAGGGAAATCGGGGCTCGATCCCAGTAGGGTATACTGAGGGTAGTTTTCCCTATAGGTTTCCCTTTCCCTTCACGCAAATGCAGTTGCACCTCATCTAAGTTAAACCTTCCTAAAGGAAGGACTCCATTAGAAACGGTCAGCACAGCACGGCATGGCACGAGCCCGTTCAGTACGGCTCATTTCGGCTCGTAGTTAACCCACTTGTAAGACCCAACACGGCACAGGTCCGGCTAGCATTTGTAGAAGCTCCTTGCAAGTCCCAGTTGTGATGAAGAGTTCATCCAAAGAGGAGTTAGTGGGTGTAGTTTGCGCGGAGGGGGAAGAGAATAAAATAAAAGGCCGTAAACACATGCTGTGAGTGTATTAAATATTTAAGAAGTGTTAAGGCCTTAACATTTTCTGATATTTGTTGCTATGTACTGTTCTTTTTACTGTTGTCGTGGTTACTTGGATCAGAGACATAATAGAGGAATGGGTACTCTCTCATAGCTTCCATAAGCAGTTCGTTTGTACTAATTATCACACACAAACACAAATTTGTTTTAAGGCACAAGGAAAAACCACTTCACAGACGTACTGGCCGCTCGAGGTGAACGGATTTATTTCTCGGGGAAGAATTCAGGTCGTTCCGTTCGTGTACTGGGTGCTCCAAGCGGGATGCATTCCATTGAACTCTTTGCAAAATAATACGACCGGTGCCGCTCATTGTGGGTTCCCTCCTTAATCCGTAAAACATTCATGTAATTAGTACATAGGCGTACAACCTGAACGGATAGTAAGACGTGGTGCTAAAATAATGAAACAACTTACAATGTGTTAACGAATATACAAACTATTAGATTTGTTTAGCAACGATTAAGTCAACCTTGGTGTTCTTGGGGTAAAGTGCTCGCCTCAGGATCTGATGCTCGCAGGTTCATTCCCAGCTGGGATCGTCGGATCTTTCTTGAGCGATAAAAATTCGTAGCACTATTCCCTTCAGAGGGGAAGTAAAGCCGTCGGTCCCATATCGAGTATGGCACGTAAAAGAACCTTGGAATATATGTGATAATACCTTTCAGGCAAAATTGGTGGGTCCTTTCACCCTCGCTCATAAAAATTATCGTGTGCTGATATAATAATTCGGTTCAGAAAGTACACGTTAACCTCAAATAAATAAATAAAGATAAATAAAAACAACGGTTAAGTTATAACCATCCAAATTTAAAGTAAATACGTTTTTTTAAATTGCAATGATATTTGATGAAAAATAACACTCGTAAAACTAACTTTGCAGTAACATAAGAAATAGTACGTAATTACTCTATCAATATCACGAGTCTTTTATAAACTGGAATAATACTTTAAAAAAATTGAAAGAGCAAACGTATTTTAGTATTTTATCCTAATTGACTTTGACAACTTTACAGATCCATATTATTTTTAAATATTTTAATTTTATTGGACTATGTGCTATATTTTTATAGGCAGTTACCAGGTTGAATAAATATAGTACATAAACTTAATTTACATTTTTATACACTTTTCACTCTGTCTTAATAAGATTACATGAAGTGTTTCTTATTTAAACATTTAATGGATATATATATATATATATACACACACATTAATTCACCTTTAAAAGTGCTATAGTATATTTAGTGAAAAAATAAAATCTTGACATATATCTGGTAAACGTCTATTAATGCTATTATGTATACTTTACTAGACAACATAATTAAATGAAAGCTCACATTTTCTCGTTCTTTACTGTGGAAAAAATATTTAGTCTGAATTTAATAGGAAGACCATTACTTGAAAACCGGAAACTCATATTGCCGTAATGACGTAAATAAAAATATTACAATTTGTATTTACATTTTTAGTCCTATTTATTAATAACTAGCAGAAGTACCCTGGGTAACGCTTTTATTTGCTTCAAACAGACATAAAAAAAACCTTCAATTTATTTATTCCTACCCAGTTTTTAATGAATTAAAAAAAATCAAAATTTTAAAATTTCAGCTTTGAGGTGCACAAGTTTGTGCACAGGAGCTACTAATTTTAAGATTTCAGCCCTTTGCGTGCGGTAGATATCGCGTATTGCTCATGACAGACAGACAAACAAACTCTTCATTTTATTAATCTAAATGTAAAGATAAATTATATAATAACCCATAAGGAATTATTATCTGAAGCTTTTTGATAAGTTTCTAGATTCAATTTTTAATTGATGAATCAAATAAGACATAGTTATAAAATGCCAACTTTTAGTTACTTTTAATCAATGTTGGTGGTTGAAAGTGGGCTTCCTCTAAAAATCAGGGCTTACTTAAAAAGCTTTGGTTCGTTTTTCCCTTCACTACATTTCCCCCCCTAGTTTTTTTGTGTGTGTTGAGAGTCTAAGTGGTGCTATTCGCATGACTTATAATAAAGCCCTGTCTTGTAACTCTCGGCTATATTTATACTAAGATGACTTTCAAACATGCGGAACTTCTGGTTATTGTAATTGTTCCAAAAAAAAAATATAAGGGAAAAAACATTTTTATATAACTTTTATTAAACCTACGCTATTATGATAGAATTCATAAGATTTTTTTATTCGTTTCTGTCACGCAACGAATTCTTACAAACGTAGCTCTTAGATACAAAGCTTACTTGGCTTAGTTCCCTGAACTAAAAGTGGAAATTATTACAAATCTTGAGGCAGTTGTTTTTAACTCCTAGTGAATTGAGGTATTATTAAATTTATATAGATCATAGCTATGTTTATAGTGATTTTATTCAATAGAATCAATTCAACCCGCTTCGGTGGTTAGAGGGGTTTTAAGGTGTCACTCTCTCAATATATCAGACTCGATGATGGGGATATCTGGGTTTGAATCTCAGCCGGGTATACTGAGGACAGCCCGTCGGGGGCTCAAACCGGACCTGGTAGCAGGGGCAAAGTTTTTTCGGCCACTCCTTCTCTTGTCCTACTTGAATTAAGAGGCAGAAGGACTTTATTTGTCTAGGGGTTGAATCAGCAAAAAAGGGAGTTTTTGAGGTGCTTTAACCTCCAAGCCAAAGGGGAGCCTGAGGACTCTTCCTCGGCAAATATTTGAAAATATAATATCCCTATAAGATATTTGGAGTAGCCCTAATTTGATTTTTTAAAATTAAACTTCTCTATAAGCTATTAGGAGTGGTCCAACTTACAAACCTTTTGAAATTGGGATAAACATAAAAGCTATTTTTAGTGGTGCTATCCTGGATTTTTTTTAAAACTAGATTTTTCTAGAAGCTATTTGGAATGATCCTTCCCCGTTTTTTTTAAAAAACTTGAATGTATTTAAAATCCGTTTAGAGTTTTCTTCGTCTGGAAATTTTTGGAAAAATAAATGCCTGCTGTAGAAGCAATTTGAAGTTTTCTTCCCCCGGAAAATTGATAAAAATTGGATGCCTATATAAACTATTTTAAATTTAAGAGTAAATAGCCAGAGCTATATTAATGGTAATTACATCAGTTAGATATCATATTATGAAAATTGAAAAATGACACCTGGACACGGGAATCGAACCCCGGTGTCCAGGTGTCATTTTTCAATTTTCAGAATATGATATTTTAAATTTGATACAGAGCCATTTTTCAGCTTAAAATTCGAGAATATTAGAGGGGAGTTAAGTAAGTCTATATAAAGGCAAATTTATTCTAAGAGAGGGGATGAGTCTATTTCACTTTGGAGGTGAAGGAGGACAAAATCTCTCCAGAGGGAGAAATGACCCTCCACCCCTCTTAGGCCACCTCCACTTGACTTAGGTTTGTTCATTTTTTTAAAAACTTTTTGGTCATTTTCACACACAAAAAAAGTATTCACATAAATATATATAGATGAATACAGAAATGTTAAGCACATTATAAAATACTTTAACTAAAATTAAACTTGATTCATTACCCAACACTTTCCACGTGCTGAAATTTAATTTCAGTACAAACATAAAAAACCCTATGAAACTTCCAAACACTTCGAAACAAAGGACAAGACTGGACCGAGCCAATGCTGTATTTGTGACAAATGCCAGTTATTTTTGATAATATGCGTACTTTAGTAACGAGTAATACAATATTGAGGTTAAAAATAAAATATCTCTTAGCTTCAAAAATTCAAGTAAGTTCCTCTGGAGGAAATCCTACCTAGTGGGTTGGTCACGCACTGTTCCTAAGTATGGATAGGAACTTTATTGCTTATAATTCATGTATAATTTCATTTCATATACTACACTTTTTTAGATTTGTTAATCTGAATCTTGGCTCCGGTATCATAGTACCAATAGTCTCGTCCTTCTGGTGGGCCTGAGTGAGGGTGTATTTTCTAAGCGGTTTCTACTCTCCCTCAAAACAAATGCGAGTATATTTCCTCTAAATTCAACCTTACCTATCCCTAGCACATTAGTGTATTAATTCATATACGTATATCCCAAAGGGGTAGTAAGACACAATGCTAAAATAAAGAATCAATTTCAAAATATAAGTTTTTTTCTCTCTTTTTATCACTCTAAAATAAATGTTTCTTTCTTTAAAATAATTCTATAGTATTATTTTGGATTGGCATTCTACTTTACTGCCGATGAGTTTAAGGCTACAAAATTCCTCAAATAGTTGTGAGCAATAATAGTAATCTTCTAAGGCTACGGTTATACAGGCGACCAGGATGACAGAACGAAATGCCTTGTTATATATGAGGGTGGCCACATCACGTGACTACAGCCTAGTGACCTTTGGTGTCAGAAGTGGGATAATTTTGGAGACTCCCATATAAATAACATTGCCTGACGTAATGATGACCTGGACGCGGCGTTTTTGTCGCGGCGACCAGGTTGCAAGTAGGGCCAGTGCCCTGACAGGAGTATTAAAATGAATTATAATTATTATTAGGATTAAAATAAGTTTTTTAAATTATGTATTGTATTTTCCAGGCGCTGTTTGTGATTTGCTACCAGGAAAAGCTGGGCTTGACAACGATGTGATGATAAATGATTTCTTCCCATCCAATATTAAACTTTCCCTCACTGTTGGGCACGTGGTCTAAATATTAAATTTTGGATGTTGGGGTTAGAATCCTGGCCTGTTGTACTGAAAGTGGATTTTCCTAAATGTTTTTCCAGTCTCCCCACCACGTGAATGCAGATACATTTTCTCTAAATTCTACCATTTTACTGATTTTTTTGAATATTTAAACTGGTTTGAAAAAAGGCGTAACGCTTTTGACAATTTTGCTCAAAATTTATGACTTTTGCATGATTATAAATAGGGCCTATAATTTTTTTATTTTTTTGAGGAAAACTTATGTTAAGTTTACTGGAAACGGATTTTAAAATATTTGCTTTTAACTATAATAATAATATATTATAAAGTATGTACGATTGTGTCGTAGCAGTTATTTTTAATGCTGACACTGATTTTATCTTTAAAAAAATAATTACCCAACAATTTAGGCTAAAAATAAGTCTAAAATAAGTATACAAATTTCTAATATTTCATTAAAAAATTTAGAATTAGGAAAATTTCTGTTCTGTTACTGTTATTACCATATTATTGTTTTAGTATAACACAAAAGTTTTAATCCGGTTTAAAAAAAGAAAATTTAAGAATTAAAAAAAGCAAAAAAACTACACAACACATATGTTTATTAATACAAAAAATTGACGCGCTTTTAAATAAAGGGAGTGAGAACACAAAAAACTGTGTTCGCTTTGTAATCAGGTATTTCTGTTCTAAGTAGACTACTTTTAGTTCCCTTCCATTTGTGCCACTAATGATGTATATGTTTCAGTAAATAACCATGTAATGGTGTATTCTAATCTGACTATATAAACAGGAGGGGGTGGATCACAGGTAATTGCCTTAGTATTTCCATACAAGCGCACTTACCGCGACATGGATCTACAACCTCCGACAAAATGACCTACGCACTTTGTGAGCCAACAACCGGATCATTTACCACGAGACGTGCTGTTGAATAAATCGGAATATTTTTATCCACCTGTTGAGACAAGACAGATCTTCCACTAGGCTATGCAATTCCTTTTACCAAAGTCGCGTGGAGCAAGTAAATTTATATTTTTTTCCCTACTGTCAACTCAATAAGCACATTCGATATATTGACCGAGCGTTGCTAGGTTCTGGTTTAATTTGACCGCTAGGCATTTCCTCTGTTTGTTTGCATATCTGTCTGGATGTTTGTTTTGCGGAAAGGCGATATGTATGTATTTAATAAAAATATGACCCCGAAAATTAAGTTTATATTACCAACAGAGATGAGAAATCATAATTAAATCTTCATTATCTCTCTCTTTACCTAATACATACACACCTATACTTCATTAGGTGAAAAGTATCCCAATCAATCAAATTTTCTTTCAGTTTTGCTTCTACAATTGGTGAGATTTGGGGAAGAATGTAAGCTCAGTCGATAATTGGAGGTCATACAATCCCTTATTCGACCTGAGCTGCTTGTTATTTGTATACCGGGGATTGGTTGTCTCCTGATAGACTATAAATACGGCCTTTATGTCTGATACTCTATCTTTGGTAGGACTAGGAACCGTAATTATAGTCAATATTTGGAGGTCATCCAATCCACCATTTTACTTGAACTGCTTGTTATTTGTATACAAGGGATTGGTTGTCTCCTACTTTGGTAAGACTAGAGGCTGTAATTATTTTCGATATTTGTAGGTCATCCAATCCACCATTCGAATTGTTCGGCTTGTTATTTGTATACCGGGAATTGGTTGTTTTCTGATAGCCTATAAATACCGCCCTTATGCCTGCTACTCTAATTTTGGTAGGACTATCAACCGTAATTATAGTCAATATTTGGAGGTCATCAAATCCACCATTTGACCTGAGCTTCTTGTAATGTTTATACAGAGAGATTGGTTGACTCCTGAAAATAGACTATAGATACGGCCCTCAATCAATGATCGAATCCTTGCCTCCCAAGTCAGAATAAATCACCCAAGCGCTTACCTAACTCTGCCCTTAAAATGATATATTAATCAATCGTCGTCGAAGCTCACTTTGGTGAAGTTACTCGCAGAAAGGGGGAAAAGAAAGATGTATAAACATAAAAAAATAAATCCACTAGAACTAATGTCACCATTTCCATAAAGTAGTCTGGTATTTATGCGGCCATTAGTGGTTGTCGGGGGGCAGCACTTGAGCTGGTGGGGGTGGGGGTGGGAGGATTTAATGGCATGTCATTGCAGTATCAGCTGATCGTGAGATTCAGTCCACCTGCTCCTGTCTGACTCTCTTCATTATACCGCTCGGTCGGGGAGTTAGATGGGGCCCTCTTTAGCATGTCGCGGGGCACTTTGCTAGCCACGCAATCTGGGGGGGTGGGGGAGGATACGGGCACCCATGTAAACAAACCTGCTTGTGGGGGGTTGCATTCGTTTAAAGGATTTCTGGTTCTTAACTTTTTTTTAATTCTTTGAAACCTTTCTCAAAATATTGTATACGAGCAGAAATACCCGGTGTTTCCCGGGGTAACCACGCAATTAATTGCTTGGTTATTCCTGGCACTGCTTTTCTTTGCTTCAAACAGACAGAAAACCTCTTAATTTTATTTCATCCAATCCAGTTTTTAATTGATTAAAAATCTAATCCAAATTTTAAAATTCCGGCTTTGAGGTCCACATGTTTGTGCATATGGTCTACTAATTTAAAAATTTCGGGTCTGCGTGCGGTAGGTATCGCTCAAAGCTTATGACAGACAAGCAAACTCTTCATTTTATAAATATGGTCCGCGTGCCCACTGATGCCGCTATCTATATTGAACTACTGCTAAGATATTTGTACAAAAAAAAATTTTACTTTCTCACATAGAGAAACTATTACAATCGTGCCCATTTTTTGACGTCAAGATTTTGATGAATCTCGACTTTTTTGTGCCCCCACGTCTGTCAGTATGTCCCTGGGGCAACAGGCAATCTAGTTTGATGGATTTAGTTCAAACTTAATACATAAGATGTTATATGGTCATACATTTGAGGCCAAATCATGATTTTTATTCTAGCCCTAGCAATAAGGAGGCCACCTCGGTCAGCGAGAAAATATCAATCGCTCTCAGGCAACATGGCTTAAAATACAATGATATCTGTCGTTTTCTGGAACTACTTCTCTATTATAACTAAGCTTAGAATCTATAATTGCTTTTACACTTCACCTACAACCACCCTTTGTCACATCAATAAGAAAAAGGGGAAAGAAAACTACGTAACTCCTTATCTCAAGATAAAGAGGAAACCTCAAATATCTTAACATTTTCTGTTGTGAGCCTATCAATACATTACTGTATTTGTCAGAAGAGGGCTAAATCTAGAGCTCTTTTTCATACAGCCTAGTTCTTAGCTCCATAAATATAGTTAAAAAGTCGTTGAAAATCAGCTAATGTCAAATTTTCACATATCTTTTTATATTAATAAAACTAAAAATATGGGATTGTTAAGGAAAATAAGCCCTTTTGGAATCTTTTGACTTTGTTTTAGCGTGAACCGTAATTTTAAATAATGCATCGTAGAATCTAAATATTGCGTTAGAGCTGAACGTCTGCGTGGAAATTTCTCGTATACCAGTGCGGCCTTCTTGAGGGTATTAATAATTTTTGATAGTTTGAAATTTTTCAAAAGTGACTAAAAGAGTATGTTTAAATTGGGTATCTAAAGATCTTAAAGTTCTATAATCTAATAATAATGTATTTTAGTTTTTCTAAAAACAATTAGGTATATTGATGACTGTTTTTTTTTAATATTTTTTTTAGAAGAAGCTATTACAATAATTTTGCTTACATATTTTAATACATATTTTTATTTCAAGATTGTTTCTTATATTTATAAAACTAATATTTTTTTAGGAATTTTTTTAAGGTTAGCTTACTGCTGAATAAAAAAAATATTGTTCTTAATTACAATAATATATATGAAAAAGCATGTGCGATTGTGTTGTACCATTTGTTTTATAAAATATTATTAAAATTGTGTTTTAAGCGCTTCTCTTGCAACATAAAAAACCTCATTTTTTACTTTAGTCCCTTTTTTTTATTTCCTTTCTTTCACACATGAATACAGTCGTATATACATATATAGAATAATACACCCGTACATACATTTAGAATGTACTGTATATTAATGCAGACAAAATTCCTCTCGAATGTAAGGGCGAACCAGAAAGTAGAAACTGAAAGAAACTGAGAGGTGGAAACTCGGAACAGGAAAGTTTTCGTGCGTTGATCTCGCCACTGGTCTCCGTCCCTTTTCTTTACTCAGCCATATGTATTTATCTTCACGTTTTATGCTTCTCTGTCCTTCCCCTAAATAGCTCCTTCTTACTTCTTCGTGTTGCCGTCTCTCTCTTTTTTTTTCTCTGGTCTTCTCTCTCTCTCACTCACTCGGGACAAGTTATTCACAACTCCTAAAAACTCTTAAAGCCTGAAGGAATCCTTTAACTTTACCTAGGGCCCTGCTGGTTTCAATTCTTAACCCCGACAGAATCCTATATTCGCCTTCCTCCCCCTCTGTACCCTCTCACCTCCTCTTTTCCGAAAGATCACTAGTAGCCCATGTCTCTGCGGGAACTCGACCCGTAGCTGCCAAAACTTTTACCCGGATGGAATTGAATATGGATAAAAATTCCCTCCGTGGGCGACACAGCTCTGGTTCATGGCTATGTCCGTGGGTGTACAACTCTTGTCATAAATATGGACACACTGTTCTTGTAGAGTATTGTAGATATAAAATATACATTATCTGTGGATACACTGCTCTCGTCATAAGTCTGGACACACTGTTCTTGTAGAGTATTGTAGAGATCAACGATAAACTCTTCGTCGATGTACAACTCTCGTCAGAAGTCTGGGCACACTGTCCTTGTAGTGTATTGTAGCGCAAAGATACATTCCCTCAGTGGAGTACTGATCTCATCATAAGTCTGGACACACTCTTAGTGTAGAATATTGTGGATAGAAAAAATATATTATCTGCGTTGATGTACTGCTCTCGTCATAAAACTGAACACATTGTTATTGTAGAGAGTATTGGGAAGGGCAAAGATACCTTCCCTCCGTGGATGTACAGCTCTAGTCATTAGTCTGGACACACTGTTCTTGTAGAGTATTGTGGAGAGCGAAGATATATTTGCCACTAGACACAATAATAAGAATAGGCCTATATATTAACACTATATGTGTCACATTTTCATCTAGATGATTTTCCTCTAAATATGGTTTAGTACGATCTCATAAAAATAAATTTCAGGGATAAGACATATACCTTAATTAGTAAAAAATAGCACGCCTATCTCAGAATTTCTTAAAAAAATATTTTTAACAATATTTAACTACTCTAATAAAATCATATTCGTGGTATTATTGGTTATACTGTTAAAATCGTCAAGCTTGTTTAGTAAATTGTTAATTAATTAGAGATATTACTGGATTTATAAAATTAAATTCAAAATTAAATAAAAACGTTAGTAGGTAACATTGAGTATCCTTATCACGTATCGATATTAGGTAACAATATTAAATATAAAATTTTAAGGCTAGAAATAAGCTCAAGCTTTTTACTCGAAATGGCTTTATTTTAGTTAAATTTGGAAAATATTCTGAAATGTTACTAAAGAAAACACTCGTGTTGGAAAACTATTTATGTCCATATCATGATGTTATCATTAACGCTAAATACTAGCATATTATTTGTTTGGTTATTTTTGAACTAGAAACTTACCACCACACACATATATTTTTTAATGTTTTGACTCGCTTCGATGGTCGCATGGTCTAAGGCTTAACCTTCGCAGTAGACTAAATTGCTGAGGACGGGAAGATCGAGGTTAGAATCTCGGCCGGATGTTTTGAGGAAAGTTTTTCCAAAATTGTTGTCCACTCTCCCTCCACGAAAATGCGGGTACACCTCCTCTAAGTATAACCTTTCTCATCCCTGAAAACCATTAGCGGTATTATTATGTAAGTGTTTAACCTCAATGGGTAGTAAGATTCAGTGCTAAAAACAATATATTTTGATTCTCACTATTTCAAAGATGTTTTCTGATAGTACTCAAAATACGGCTGGAAGTAATATTTTTGCTAAAAATAGAATGTCCCTTTTAAAGTGAGTGAGCTGTCAGCCCTTAGGGGTATGATATTTTAAAGAGCTTATATGAATAGTTGGCATGTTCATAATAAGTCTTCACGACGTTTATTATTTTGTAAGTTCCATAAAACGTGACGTAATTACGAAAATAATAGATGCTTCTTTAATATATGAGAGAGTGAAAATCTGTGATCTGGTCAGTCAAACAAAGTATTTTAGTAAGTACAAGATAATAATATAACGTAATATAACAAATGTATAAATTATAAATTTTGTGTGACCAGAAATAATTGAATCTTTGACTTTGAACATATAACAAATCGTGGATGTAATAAAATATATGAAGGAAAGATTGGGCATCCATTGAGGGTCCGTTATAAAGAGCATATTTCTGATTTAAAACATGACAACAACAAAATAATTCACAGAACATTAAAAAAAATCTATTCACCAACCAAAACCAATCAATCAATGTATGAAACTTCTTTACCAATCTCATAAAGGAAAAACTAAACACAACAGAGAATTTCTTTATTCAAGCAGCTTTATTAAAAATAATAAAAATGTAACTAACGAACAGTTAAAATTTGTAAACCAAAACATTGTAAACACCATACCTAAACACATAACAATCTTATAATTTAATATATCCACCTATCCCTCTGAACTTAATTTTATCTTTCCCCTATTCCTAATTTCCCCCCCCTCCCCCTTCCTTCCAGCGTAGAAAAAATACCTGATTGGGCCAGTGTCGAGAATGTATAGTAACTTTACGCTTATCCTCTAACTTTTCTATATACCACCACTAATTATTTTCAGTAACTAGCACAGTATTGTAATAAACACGCAAACGGTGGTACCTACTCTAAATTACGGAAATTGTTGGGGTGGTACGCCATTCCCAAAGTTTGGGAACCGCTGGTCTACAGAATATAATATTTTTCTCTTTTAGCATGTTCTTAAATTAACTTACTAAGTTCCGTACGTTTGCAAGGTTTGATTAAAACTCTCAAGTTCAAGTAATGTATAGTTAAAAAGATTAAGAAAACGAAATAAACTCTTATGAATAAGTAATGGTTATTGAAAAATAATAATATAGATACAAATTTAATAGTTACCTTTTATTACAGAAGAAATATACGCGTTTAAAAGTGCATTGTGACATTCACCATTTTAATTTCACACTTTACACATAAAACTTTTCTATTTATTTACACACGGTAAACTGCTGTGACATTTTGATGTGCACAATTAGTTTGCCTTTTTACAGGCACACTTTTTCGTTTGATGATTTTTTTTAGACTATACACTTGCAACTGGCATATCCCTGGCCCCCAAACTTTTAATTCTTTACTCACAGCCTCACGAACAGTTAAATATTTTTCTGGGATGTCTTTATGAGTTTGGGTGCCAGAAATTTAGAGGTCACTTCTATTAGACTGGGTTGTAATATATTTATTAGATTTTATGAGGCCATTTTTTTACGACTTAAATGTGTTTGTTTTGTTTGGCTTCTCACGGCATACCATCGGAAATAATTGTACGACCCACAGTTTGGGAACTGCTGTTGTAGACTTTTAATAAATCTTCACTATCTTGTGCCTATTGTAATAAGCCTAAAAGTTATCAGGCTGATAAGCAAATTTAATATTATTTTCCAATTAGCCTGGCTCATTGTAAATTGAGGGCGCCTTTTGCAATAAGCCGGATTTTCCAATTCACCTACGACATATATACTGTATATATAACTATATATATTATGGAGGTCTTTAAATTTGGAAATTGCTGTAATGCTCTGTGGGTGTGATATTCCTCTTTTCTCTAACAGTGTATATTATTTCGTTTATGCTCTTTGGTAGAATGTGCAACGATGTCTATTATCTCGTTTCAAATATCTTAAGAGTTTTAAGTAAATATCTTATTTTTATTTACAGTAGTGAGAAATTCTATGCTCTGCACCCTCCCCACCTTAGAAAAAAACAACAAATGAGCCCTTTTGTTTAAAAAAATCAATGAATTTGTTTGTGGATATAGCTTAGAAAAAATGATTATGCTAGAAAATTACAAAGCTTATATCCGTCGGTAGTGCGTCCACCTACGGACCCGAGCTCGATTCCTGGCATGACCGAGAAATGTATCATTGTTACAGTGATGAATTGAAGACCGGGGGATGGGTTTTTGTGTCTGTACCAGATTTAAGATTAGAGTAATTAGTACAAAGGTGTATAACCTGAACCTGAACAAGTAATAAGACATGCAGTGATAAAAAAAAGTAAAAAAATAAATAAAAAAATAGCACCGACAATGGCATCACGTAACATAATTTGAGAGCCACTACTGTATTAGCTAGGTTCGGGTTATATACGTGTCCATATGGACACTAGCAATATCAGCATTTGTGCACAGAATGTCTACATCAATATTCCACCTCCTCCTTTCCCGCTCCACAGTCATAAACTCTTTTTATGTCCTTTCTCGTCAAATATTTAAAAAAAATGTATTTTCTCCTCTTTGTTCAGACTTAACGAATTAGTTTTATAACAACTATCAAAACATAGTTTCTAGGTCCCAAGTCCAATTCCGGTGTCCAGATGTCATTTTTTAATTTAAATAATATGTGGTTGAGGCTATAATCGTAAGTATCAAATACTCATATTCGCCTCCTTTCCCCAAGTTCTGCATATCTATATGTAGTACACTCAGTGTAATTAATATTTATATTTTTATTAATTACACTAGTGTGCTAATATTGAGAAATATCTAAAACAGAGGTAATATAAACACTTTTTGTGGAGGGACAAAGGAAAACCAATTAGAAAGATGCACCCTTTGTTTACCCATTCAGGATTTAAACCCTGACTACCATTCACGTTAAAATAAACTAGTCATTTTTTGAGTCTCACAACAGAAAATTTTAAGAAATTTGAGAACTAGTAGTGAAATTTCCTATTTACCTTGAAATGAGTTTCTTAGTTTCCTTTCATCTTTTTTTATCGCTATTACAACGGGTGGTTGTAGGTGAAGGTCGAAAGGGAACCTAAGTTAAGACATAATAGTGTAGTAGTTCAGAAAACGACACAGACCATTGCATTTTTAGCCATGGGGCCTGACGGTGATTGATTCTTTCTCGCTGACCGAAGCGGCCGTCTTAAGATTGAGGTTTTTTTTTACAATTTTTAGCTGTAAACAACATTTTGTTTAGTGACTTTCAGTACCGAAGTACAACTTTTTATTTTTTTAAATCCAACCATTTTATCCACCACAAATCAGGGTCTCTATAAATATTAGATATGTGTGTTCTGCCCATGAGTATACAATACTCGCATTCCGATGTAAACTAGCCCAGAAACCCAGGCTTCACATCGGTTTAATTGCGCAGTAACCCAAGCCAGCATGTAATGACGAGTACAAGGGGGGCAAAGAGCGGGGGCGTGGGAAATCTGACCCGGGGGTGTCGTTGGACATGGTCCGAGAGAGAGAAGACCCAAGGAGGGCGAGAACTCCTGAGATTCATCTCCTCTCTTTCCATCCTCCTCACTCACCCTTCTTTCAGTTCGGCAGCTCCGCATACTAATGAAATATTGTATTCATAGGGAGGGGCCCCCTCAAGGCGGGAAGAGGGAGGAAGGTACTCCTCTTGAGACCGGCCAGAGGGGCCTGGCCCTTCAATTACACTCTGTCGCCGGACTCCAGCTTAGGGAAATATTCGGCGAGAAGACAATCGTCGTCCTAGCGAAAAAATATATATTGACCCGCTTCGGTGGCCACATGGTTTCTAAGGCACTACTCTCGCAATATATTAGACTACCGAAGATGGGGAGAATGGGGTTCAATCCTAATCGGGTGTTTTTACTAAATGGTTTTTCCAATCTCCCTCCACGCCAATGAGGTTGCTATTTATCTAAATTAAACCTTCCTAATCCCTAAAAAGTTAATGTCATCAGTACACAGACATATTAGACTACCCAAACGGATAGTAAGACGTGGTTCTAAGTAAATATTATTTTCTAGAATATATTTTAAAGAGATAGATAATTTTTCCGGAAAAAATAAATAAATTATATCTTTTATTTGAGAATAGGACGACGAGAAAGGTAGAATTTTAGAGGAAATATATCTCGGAAATTGCGCGGAGAAAGAGTGGTAAACCATTTAAGGAAATCTTTACTAGGTAGGCCTATACTTGACCGGGATTCTAACCCCAATCTATCCATCATCGGCAGTCCAGTCCATTGTAAAAGTGACACTGTAGACCGAAATGGGTCAGCAGTGCATAGTGGTTATGTTTAATGAAGGCAATACAGGTAAATCCTGCAATACAAACAAACATCCCTAAGTCTTCAAATTCCACTGATCTGGTTACCATACGTATCTAATATGCTCGCAAAATTACAAATTAAAACTACAATAATTAACAACTTTGACTACTTGGTGAATTTTAAGCAGTTTGCATCTTAACTTGAAGCACCTAAGCACTAGCACACTTAGATGTCAATGTATGAAATACAAATAGAGGAAATAAAATGAGTAATTCAACCTGTAAGGGCTCTTTAGTTTATCTGAGTTTATACTCGTCAGAGGAAGAGGGGAAGTGTTAAACACTAGCGCTACTATTTGAGCCATTTACATTTCAAAATTACATCTTGCTTGTTTCCTATTCTAGATAGACATGTTTCCTCTACATCCTGGCAGGAAGATTCCTTCTGGACATTTTTCGTGAGTAAATCAAATAGCCTGAGCTGTAGTCAATTAAAAAAAATATTTTTCCTATAAAACTACTTCAAGATTCAAAAAAATATTTTTTGGCAATGTATTAATATTTTTATAATTATTTAATCATTTATGTTTTTTGTTTCAATGTTAAATCTATAAAACTTGTAAGAATAAAACTTAATACATGAACATTGGAAATCCAATTTCGATTTGCCGTGATATCAGAAGTAGGCCACATCGTTAAAAGAAACCAAATGTAGGAATTTCGTCGGTCACTTAGGGCGCTTTTCCACCAAAGGTGCGGTTATCCCGGAGCTAATTTCAGTGGCCGCCTTCTCTTTCCTTCAGTAGCCGCGGAGTGTTAACGGTCGGGAGGGGGGATGTCTTCTCCCCACCCCATTTACCCCCACTGACCCTCCGACAGCCCTCGGGACACTGCGTAGCACCAGATTTACGGGACTCCGGCCTCAATGCTGTTGTAATTATCATCGTAAAGTGGACTTTACGAGGCTCTCAGGGTTTCCTCCCCTCTCTCCCCTCTCTTCGCACGACCGTCGTAAAGGAGTCTACGCCTCACGTAACCACACTACGTAAGGTAGGGCTTCTTCCCTCTCTTCGGTATTCCCTGTCCCTCTTGCAAAAAACAAACAAAAAACAAGTTAACACCAGGTTTAGCGACCAAGAAGGTTCGTAACCGCATCGCTGGGCACGCGGACTAAATGCTAGGCCCATATAGTTTGTTTTCCAGTAGCGGAGAGGTCAGGGATCGAAACCGACCTGGGACGACTAAGCGTAATTTTTATCTAAGTAGTTTCCCACTCTCCCTACAAGAAAATGGGGGAACATTTATTATAAATTAATCATTTACACCCTTAGTTCACTAACGTAATTAGAATTCATATAGCCCGGACAGGTAGTAAGATGTGGCGAAGAAAAAGAAAAAAAAATTGAAGTACATGAATACCTCTAATGGTTTTCATACCCTGGCTACGAGTGGATTAAAATGTGTATCCAAAGAGCATTTGCTTGGAGAGGGGATGTAAAAGACATCGAGATAAAACCATCCCAAATATAGTTGGTTGGGATCATCCAGGTCAAAGTCAGGCTTAGAGACTGCTCACTAAACTATGACTTGATTTTCTTACGAGTATACATTTTAATCCCCTTTTTAAAAATATAAACATATTTTTCGCGGTCAACATTGATACCATTTTTCTATATTCAGTGGGCTGGATCTGTCAGGACAGCTTGTGGGAGGGGTTAGGTCATAGGCCAGGTAGTTGCGTGGGCTCAAAATAATACGTAGGGTTACGAATTTTGTCTTAATAGAAGTACTAAGAGATAATACAAAATGTGATATTAAATTAAGTATAAAATAAATATAAGAGATTAGAGGCTCGCGGAAGAATTGGCCTACTCGTTTAAGCTTAGACTGATGGAATTACTGACACGGCTCGTGACCTCCTACAGAACTCGGTCTTGAGACCCTGGGCTCAACGGTTACCCTCTAAGCACAAGTGCTACTGATGACTCGAAGATGTCGTCTGCTATAGCTGGCGTCAGGCAGCGTATCTGCCTACAAATTTGATGAAAATATATCAGCCTCGATGTCAACAAATACTAGACTGTTATAACCCGCTGTGGCCCCTTTCTTCTCCAACTAGAGCAAACATTGTTATGAGTAGTCAGCATTCCCCTCTAATATTTCTAATTCGTTACATCATATTCGCTAAGCCAGCGCTTTTAAGCACTTACGTCCAATAAAGTTATGTAAATCAAAACAAACGTCCCAACATTGCTAGGGCTATGACTTTTTTTTAAAAGGTATTGGCAATATATATCGAGAGTGACAGCTGCAGATCACATGACTTGACGTATGAATACGTCAAAGTATATCTAGTAGCTTTTTAATGCTGTCAGACGTGGCCAATCGTAAAACAATTAGGGTATTCCAATTAGTCTATACTCAACATCACACGCATTCCTGCTGTTTAACCTAAAAACTTTCCATATGAGTTCAAACTTGGCCCCTTAGAGAATTAAAATTACCATGTTTATTCATTTGTTGCACCACATCTTACTACCAATCTGTACTGTCCACATTTAACTACGCTAATGGGGTAGAGAAAAAGGAAGGTAGCATTTAGAGGAAATGCATCCGGTATTTGCATGAAGGAAGAGTAGGAAAATCTTCAAAGGAAAACACTCTTAGGTACACCCTAGCGGGATTTCAACCCTGACCTATATGTTACCGGTGCGTGACCACTGATGTAAGTTGACGGTGTTAGATGTTATTTAAAGTTAACGGTATCAGTCAAAAGGGTTTTTAAAACAAACAAATGTATCAGAAGTGAGGTCGAATTGGGTAGGCGACTTGACATGAAAACCACTCTAATAAAAAGACCGAAATAAAACCACCTCCATCCCTCCTTTCTCCCTTCCCTCACATTATTTGTTTGTTTCGTAACGTAAAAAGTCTATGCATATTGAAAAATGAGCGTTTGGTATTGTGTCCGATTGGTTGTTTGCGGACCGTTTTTATTCCCGTGGCCGAGTATTGACTGTTTGAAGTGCATTAAATATTGAACCTATTTGATTTACCTCACCCCCTCCCCCTTACGCTGCTGGCCCTACAATATTGGGATTGAAATGCATTAAGAATAGCGGTCTGGAAAACAATAAGGCATACATCAAGTCGAGGGGTTACGGCATAAATGAACTATCATGCGTTCCTACCAGTGACAGTTTTTGAACGGAGATTGGTATATTTTTTATTAATTTGTGTGTGAACCGACACCTTAGCTCAACTCTCAATAGGTAACGTGTCTGCCTACGAATCTAAGGGTCTCAGGTTTGATTCCCAGCATGGCAAAAAAAAATGTACCACTGGTGAAATGTGGGTTTCCCCTTTCACAGTGACGAATAAAGGTCAGGAGACCTGGTGCTGTATCAATTTTAGTTTTAAGTTAGCTTAAGTCTTGTTCTGGTATAATCAGTAAGTTCATAAAGTGCACATTAATACCTCAAATACAAAATATAATTAAATTTGTGCACTTTCCGAACATAATTACTATATAAGAACACATGACTCATAAAACAGCCTAGATATAAAATATTCACAACACCCATCACGGTGAAAGGGGAATCGTCGATTTCACTAATTAATTTTTTCACCGTTTCTTACTACCCGTCCAAGCTGTACGTATTCATTTAAATTAATGAGTAGGGATGAGTAACATATTTAACTTCATTTGCGTGGAAAACAATTATTAAATGAAGTATACCAGGCAAAATTCATACTATGACCTCCCTGTTATCAGCATACCAGACTAAAAAATTTATTTAACGAATTTATTAATCATTTGACTATCTTAGATCATGATTTACTTAAAACTGCGTCTAAAGCTTTTGATTGTTTTGTTTTGAAAGCCATTGGAATATCTGTACTAACAATAAGTAATGTTTTATCTAGCTTAATATTTATTTTCATTGCTAGTGGAATAATTATAATATATAAAAAAAAGTCATGGCGTCAGCAAGCGATTGATCCATACTGACCGAGTGAAAACCATCTGTTAACGAAGATTGTACCAACTTCTGCGGATAGAAGCTGACATGTGGTCAGCACAACAAGCCCTAGAGCATTTTTTCTATATGTTAATTTTAATACTGGTTTACTTTACCGTTAATAATTATATTTAAAATATTAGGCTACTGTAAAAACTAAACTATTTTTGGAAATACCCAAACGCATTAAAATTAAAATTATGGATGGTCTATCCAGTTTCAAAAGTATTTTATTTTAACCCAAAATCAAATGTACACTACAAAAGTATTCAAAAGTGATTACTACAATTTATTCATGCATTTGTCTCATGAGTTGATTTTATACAGTTATAAAAATATAATTCAAACGGTTACTGAGGGAGGAACGAGTTATTTGTTTTATCAACCCATGAAAATAGATTTAGTAACTTTTGAATTGCCAGTCACTGGCTTCGGTGGTCGAATAGTCTGAGTGGTGGGGGATCTTTTGTCATTGGAAGGCCTCATACTTCATGGACAGTAAATTGTACCAAAAGATGATAGTGCGCCAATCATTGATTGATAGATAAGAGCGTTCAATATTTTTTCATATTATTCTTTTAGAATAATGATTTCTTATTTTATTTAATCTTTTTAGCACCGCGTTAGACTATACGCTTATATACTAACTATGCTAATGGGTTAAGGATGAATAAGGTTGAATTTAAAAGAAGTGTACAAGAATTTGCGTAGATTGAATCTGGAAAACTGTTTAGGAAAAAGCACCCTCAGTACATTCTAACGGTATCAAACCACGATCTCCCCGTCATCGGATATCTAGTCTATTGCGAGAGGAACGCCCTAGACCATGCGGCCACTGAAGCGGGGGTTAATTAATTAAAATACACGCGTTTAGAGAATGTATAGTTTATAAACGACGAAGATACATAGTTGGCTGAATATGTAGAAATGCCGCACCAAACACTCTCACAATCCTCTAAAATTGTAGATGACGAGGAGATTGGGGTTTGAATCCCGGTAGGGTGAATTAAAGGTGATTTTCCACTGTCCCTCCACGATAATTCATATACATTTCCCTAAAAGCCTACCGTCCTCATCCTCTCCCTATTAGTTTAATTAAAATGCGTATAGCTCTGAAAGATGGTAAGATGTGGGGAAAAAAAATGAATAAAAAATAAAAATATATACACTATGCCATACTAATATAATATGTTTAGTAAACACTCTTTAAACGTTAGGCCTAATATAGATCTTAAATATTTGATTATACTAATTTTGGTATATAATAATATTTCTCGCAGGATTCACAAAATTATATTTGAACAACCCGCTTTGGTGGCCGCAATCTCTAAGGCGTCACTCTCGTATTAAAGCAGATTGCCAATGACAGAAAGATCGGGGCTGAAATCCCGGTCAGGTGTACTGAGGTTTTTTTCAAAATGGTTTTACACTCTCCCTTCACGCAAATTCTAGTACACTTCATATAAATTCAACCTTCCTAATCTTTAACTCACTAGCGTAATTAGTACATCTGCTTGTAACCTGAAAAGGTAGTCGGACGCAGTGCTAAAACAAATTTTACTCGAACAAGACATCGGCCATTCTTGCGCGTAACGGTCTGACATAAAAAAAAAGTTGTGCTTGGGCATAGCTCCCTTGTTGTAATACACAAAGTGGAAAATCAATGTCATATTTTGATTTGATTCGGCGGCGAAACTCATAAGGGAGTGAGCCCCGACTCTTTATTTGACCGGCTTTGTTGTGTACCGGTCGTTCGACGTCAGCGAGAGGTCACATCCATGGGATGGCGATATTTGCAGAGTTGACGTGAGGTTCGGAAATTGGAGTCCTGACCTCGTGATGTGGGTGAGATAGCTTTTTTGTTTATTTCTCGAAGCGATCGTTGATTAGCTCAGAATATCGTTGGGTGTAACCAGAGGAAAAACGTTTAATATAATTGTGAAACATAGCGCTAACAGCTATTAAGACCCACTTCGGTGGTCGAAAGGTTTAAGACGTCACTCTCGCATTAAATTGGACTTCCTATAATGAGAAGATCGGGGTTAAGGACCCTGGTTGGGTGGGCTGAGAGGGTTTATTTATAAATGATTTTTCCTCCCCCTCAATGAAAATGCAGGCACACTTGATGTAATTCCAACCTCATCCTTAACACATTAGCATAATTAGTATGCATGTGGATAGCCCGGATGGGTAATAAGACGCTTGGCACACATAAATGTATACCATTTGGAAATCCCATATCCAGGAATTGAAATTACGCGTAAATGGCTGGATCAATTTTGACAAACGACAACTTATTTTAGAGGTTAGGAGCCCAGGATGTTGAGAAAAATGGTTTACATCTCCATGGAAACCCTGATTTGTTTAAGGTTCTATATCTGTAAATAAAATATTTATCTTTGGTTACAAATAATAGCAACTCATTAATTATTACTTGGGTGTAACAAATAGGCAGAGAGCTCGGAGAGGGGTCTTTTAAAGGTCTGTGAACTGGGAAAAATCTACGTTTTGCTTGAAATTAAACACCGCAAGCACAAAATCTATCGATTTGACGAGTAAATATATAACTAGAAAGTAGAGCGAGGCCTCATTCTAAATAACTTTTCCCAATTTTTTTTTGATACAGTTTAGCGTAAAAATCTGCAACCATCACTGCAACGATTCACTAGTTAAATACAATGTTACATGTTTTGTTACAACATCCCCCTGTAATGTCTACCATGTGTCACGACGAATGTTCGCTTATGAAACCTAACGGAAAAGGGTTTCTAATTATTTTTATGCTGAGATGTTCAGTGCATTTGGTAATTACGAGAAACCTCCATGACGTGAGCTCTCACGTTCGTCACAACTGGTCACAGATCGGAGGGCCGACGGATGCACTCTTGACCTTCAGCTAACAACTCGACAACTTTATAGCTTTTCCGAACACGTTCTGCTCACCAACATGTGACACACGGGTGGAGAAGTGTTGCGAGGGTGTGTAGAAACAAATCCCCCTGCTTTCTTCCATCCCCGATCAGCATCGGTGGGCACCAGGGGTGGACTGGCAGGCTCCAAGCGGCCCGGGATTATATATACATAATGGCCTTTAACATACAGTCATAAATACCAATGAAGCTATGTTCCAGTGTAAGGTGAAGTATTATTGTTTTTATTTATTTGGAAATTTAATTCCAAAGCCATTCTCAACTACATTATCAATGATTATGATGCTATTCAGTCCACTTAAAACATCAGCTTATGCTTTTTACTGCCATGAGAAAAATTGCTTCTATAATGTTAGACAATATCTGGAGGTATATGTTTACTTATTTAAGTTTGTCAAATTATACTCCAGCCGCTACTTATGTAAATAACAAAGCTAGTGACGCTATTCACTAAACAAATGTTTTTACGTTTGAATTAAGAAAATTTTATAGATAACACAAGAAACAACTAACCTGATCGTTTTACATTTAATGCCATCGTTTATCTCCACAAATAATGTTTTATGGGCAGTATTAAACTTTCTCACTGGAACTTTTAATTACAATTTAATACAAACAAGAGATTTAAGTAGCCTTAGCCCAATCAAACCGGTCCTCCAGGATGTCTCCCGGTGTCCAAGCGGCCCAGTACACCTCTGGTGAGCGATCAGACTAAATGTTAAGCTAATCTAATTTACTGGTGACGGGGATATCGGAATTTAAATCCCGTCCAAGTGCTCTAAGGGCTGTTTTTACTAAATTGTTTCCCACTATCGCTCTACGTAAATACAGGTAAATTAACTCTAAACTCTATTTCTTCATACCTAGTCCATCGTTCGAGCTAGCATGCAAAGACCGGATGGGTAGTAGGACGCGGGGAAAGGAAAATATAAACTCCCAGTCTCTTTTACCTATGAAACAGCAGGAATAGTATAAAAATAATTGATACGGTGTACCGCACAGACTTTCTCTTTTTCATTAATATTAAAATATAGAAATTTACTTAAATTTCATAAGATTTGTGAAACAAAATAATAAAAATTTTTGCAGAAATACTCAACTATATAGCATAAATTAAATAATATACACTGTTACCGAAACAACGAGAAAAGAGGAACATCTCTGTTCACCAAAGAGCATAACAATACATTTAAATTTCAAAGAAGCTCTATAAAAATGAAATGTTTGCCTATATATATAAGAAATTATTAGTTTTCAAATGAAAGATTCTTATTTTTAATAGCACCACAACTTTACAATTATTATAAGCTATTTAGTATCTCAAATAGTTGCGGAGATATGATCAAAATCGGAAATTTCTACATATATAAAGATAAGAAATGAGTTACCTGGTACTTTACTGCACAGTAACTTATGGGACAACTTGTAGTAAGATGCCGTGATTAAAAAAACTTTCAAATTTCACATTTGTAGTCACATAAAAATTGATTTATATCTAGGTATAAATGTGATATAGCACATTTACCTATCCATATCTATGGATCTATCCCTCATAGCCCACGACTTCCTATTGTTCTTGGACTCGGCTGTCAAGTGGAGGGGAGGGAATAGGGGCCACAAGAGGGACCATCAGTCATTATTTTCCGGAACATTTAGCACATACTTCAACCCCCCCATTCAAACATCTTGAAAAAAAGTTACCGCTTCCTCAACTATTATTATTTCTTTCAGCATGTCAGTCAGGAGCCAGGTATGTATGAAGTGTTACATTTTTAGTTCTATTTGAAACCCATTCACGTTTTACATTTTTAATTAATCATTTTTACCATCTTAACATATACAATATTTTTAATTTTAACTTACCATATATATATATATATATATATATATATATATATATACACACACTATTTTTTTGGGGTGCAAAACGTCTTATAATATCCGTCCAGGCTAGCCGCATATTTTAACTAATGGTCAGGTTGGAATTCAAACTTTTGACATCTTTGTCAATAATTTCTTTGCCACTTCTAGCATTTATACCCTTATATTATGGACTGTACAGTAATATGTAAAAAAGAAAGGCCTTTTTTGACAGATATAAAAGTTACAAAAAAAAACTCCATGATGTGAGGCCGCAAGCGAGCTCTACCGACCGAGCGGTCGCTGCCGTTAGCGATGAACAGGCTTTTATATATATTAATGCGTAAATTCAGTTGTTACTTTTGATATATGTTATCAATACCTATGAAATTACACTAATAATAGGGCCTGAAGTAAAATGCTATGATTATTGATCGCAAAATAATGTGTTTGTGTTTTCTGAAAGATGCTCCCCACCAAAGTACTAATATCTATTTTTTACTACTCTTAGGATTCCTCCGCATGTCATAAATTAATTAGGATGTTTAAAAGTTCGGTGTAGAAATGGGATAGGTACGGATAATCTTTAAGGTTTTCATTCTGGTAAAGTCGCTCTTTTGAAGAAAACCACAAGCAGGCCTATATCAAGCTTTATAAACAAGTAGAACATTTTCTGAAATATTACATCAAAGAAGAAAATATACAAACTTTAAAAAATAAAAATTTGCTAATAAGTTTACTGGTCGATGATTTTAGAATAGATAGAAACACCCAATTGAAAACGCAACTAACATTATTGATATAACCCACAAAAGGCTCGGCTATTCAAAATTAAACTTCAATGTACGAAGTTTTGAAAATAAGGTTTCATACTCATCCGTATTCCGTCTTGTATAGATAATGTGTATCGATCTTAACCTAAATGCTCAAATTAGAATAAAATGGGGAAAATAAGTATGCAATTATTTGCAATAGTAGGCCTTAGTTTTTTTTTTAGTGCTTTTGAACTTAAATACAAATTAATTCATATGGAATCGTAAGTATATTCCTTTGTGTCTAATTGTTTCTAATGTGCTAGATTTGAATGCCAAATCAGTTGATTGAACTTTCAAGGTAATCAACATAATTTAAATGTTTTTACCTAAATTATCCAGATCGGTGGGAAAAGGTCTTAATGTTTTAATTGTGTCCCTCTCATTAATATTTTAATTTAAACATAGCTATAGAATTAACATTACTTTTGTTACAATAGTTGAGAGTAATATTGGAGGATATTTCTTCATTTGTATTAAAAAATATATATATTTAGGGGTTGAACACATTTTCTAAGTGTTTTTATAGAATAGAATTTCTCGAAACTTGGAAAAAAAAAAAACTCTGGGCAATATGTTGGTAACTTGCCAAAAGGTCCACCTAGAGTTCAACTCATATCCAACGGAATCCGTAGAGTTGATTTGGATGTAATGTCTCAGAAGAATTGTATAAATGATGGAATTGTCATTACCCTTAATATCGGTGGAAAGGAGGATAGAAGATACACACACACACATACAAAAAGTAGAAAAATGTGTAATGAAAAGAAATGGTAGGAAGTAAAGAAATAAGGAAAGTGACAAGAATTTGTGAGTGATGGAGAATTTCTTAAGCCGCTGAACATGAATAGCGTTGATAAATGAGAGCTATCAGAAGACACACGCTACCATTAGGAACTTTTTTTTTCCTTTCTCACCGGAAGGAAATGTGTTCCTGCGAAGGTTTTCCCCAGCTTTTTTTTTTTCGGCTTGCAAAGACAAGGATGATATTTCTGTCTTTATGGGTGAGACATTAGAACTGTCTCCAAGAAAAGTAGAAGATTATTGAAAGTTTTGTTTCAGAGCTTGATTTTTTTTACTGTAAGGATTATAGTTTGCTTTACTTTTTATAATTTAGTCACCTTGATGAACAACACATTTGTTATTTTCCGTAAACTTATTCATTAATTTGATCGGTCATTTAGAAAAAAAAAGACTTATTTACACAAATGTAAATTTTACAGGAGAGACATAGAATAACTATAGAAATTTGTCCTTTTTTTGAAAGGAATGCTTACGCTTCGATATTCGAATGGGTTAAGGCGTCACTATCTCAATAGACTGGACTGCTTATGATTGGGAGATCCTGGCTCAAATTTCGGCTGGATGTACTATGATTGGTTTTTCCTAAATTATTTTCCATTATCTGTCTCCATAAAAATGTGGGTACACTTTATCAAAATTCAACCTTCCTCATTCCTAACATTCAAGTGTAATTAGTACATAAATTTCTTATATAATAGTATTTAAATTGAAAGAATATGATATTTAGAGGCGGCTATAACTCTAACTAACAAATATAATAGCTTTATTATTCACTCCACATCCAATATAATCCGAACGGGTATTAAGACGTGGTGTTAAAAATATATATACAGAAGTTTCGTGAACGTGGCAATTTCACATGGAATACTATAGAAATATTCAAAAATGAAAAAAAACAAAGATTAATTTTAGTAAAAAGTGGAAGCATGCCTTTTCGAAATAATGTATTCACTTGACATAATATGGCAAACTTTTATTTAATATACGTTCATATAATATCTATCAGTGGTAGAACTCTATCAATATAATTCTTTTCCGGCAGCGGGGAGGTCGAGGTGTGAATCCCAATTAGGTTTCTGAGAGTGTTTTTTCCTTAAATAGTTTCCTAATTACCCTCCACGCAAATGAGAGCACATTTTATCTACATTCTACCTTCATCATTCCTATTCCATTGGTGTAAACATGTGAATATTACGAGCAAAAAGTAATACGCCGTTAACGATAGACAACCACTAAATTTTGCTTTTCAGAAACTTTAGATTATTAAGGTGTGTGCTAACATAACCCCCACTTATGGGAACGCCGACAGATGAGTCATTCTCCTCTTATTTGGTTTGCCTGTGATAGCCGCCACTAAAGCTATTAATTTTCTTTTTACATTTAAAACTGTACTAAAAAATTCTCATTTTGTCAAACGTCAAATCATATGATCTTCAGACGTTACGTTTGATATATATTATTAATACCTTTAAAATAACACTAATAATAAAGTAAAATGTTATCAATATTAACTATAGAAAATATGTTTTTTATTTGATAAGAGTGTTTTGTACCAGAATCCTACTAAATATCTCCTGTTCCTCGTGAACGTAACACTAGGACATCTGCACAGCCGAAGAAGAACCGGATGTACCACCGGTACTGGTAGGAGGCGGTACCGTGGCGCCTCAACCACCCCCCACCCCCAGACTTGGCGAAAGTGGGCCAGAGCCGGTAGATAGTGCAAGGCGACTTGCGGGGGGTTGTAGGGGGTGAAATCTTGCCCTGGAGAGGAAGGAAGGCGTGAACCTTGCCGTCAGGGAGAGGCGAGCCAATAGCGCTGAGGCCCGAGTTCTAAACCCAGTCAGGGCGCATCCCTCGGATTGAACGGGGTAAGGCGGGCCCTAGCGTCGGTGGAGGGAGTGGCGTCGTCAGCGCGGCGGCGTCGAGAGCACAGGATAGCACTGCGCGTCACACACTCACACACATGCATCAGATAGAGAAAAGAGAGATAAAAGAATGTGGGATATAAAAAAAGTAGGGGAAAAAAGTTGTGACGTGTTGACCTGAATACTAGTCTAGTGGGCGTATGCCCACGACGGTCTGGGCTACCTGGGCGCTCCTGTAAGTTCGTCCGAGAGTCGAACTAGTCCTTTTAGTACCAAAATAATATGCATACAATCTATATAAAATTATCTAATTTATAGTTGAGAAAATTTCACTTCGAATTACAAAAGTTTTTACTAGCAAAAATATCAATTTTTCATCTATCATTTTATTTATCTAACGTGCATGTGTTAAGCCGACTGATTATATCAGCACACGACCTATACACTAATTTAATCTTGAACAGACAACACAGTCCTCCCCCCTGCCGTTAATTCATCACTGGGACCCACATTTCACCAATAATAAATATTTCGTCTATTCCTGGCATCCAACCCGGGACCCTTATCTCAATTAACATACACACTATCTACTGAGATATGGCGTTGGACAAAAACACATATCTATCTCTATTCGGCAATGACCAGATAAAATAAAAATATTTATTTTACACTTCACATAAGTTATAAAATAATTCAGTGGACAGGCTACACTGTAACCACCTTCGTATTACTCGGTACAGGAGAAGGTATGAATAATTTAAAAACACGGATAATTGAATACACAGCTTTTCATTTTATGTTGACAGATGAATTGTGTTTACAACATGTATAATGATTTATATAAAACAGTAAGGGTGGACAGAGCGATGGGAAGGAAAGTTAACGAGGGGGTGAGGGGTTGTGATTGTGACTAAAACGTGTTTAGCGTTGTTCACAATAACACGTTTACTGTCGAGTTATTTATTTTATTGAAAAATACGAAAACTATTTTATATTGTAATATTTTGAAGAACCGTGCATCGATAATCCACAAATCTATTAAACTGAGTGCGGATAGTGGGACGTATTCTGGTAGGAAAGACCTTTTAAAAAACACAAACTTTTTACGTCAACATTGATAACATTTAACTCATATTAATATTATTTCTTAGGTATGCTATATAGATTACTCATGAAAAGTGACAGCTGCAAATCACTTGACTTTATGTATTCATAACGGTATATGAAAATTGTTATAGGAACGCTTATAACTTTAAAAAAGTTCCTTCGTTTCTAAGTCGGACTATACCTGAATTCTAAGATGATTATTACTACTATTATTATCATCATCATCATCAGGTGTTCTGTCTTACGACAGGTCAAATTCCTTTTGTTAGTGAACTTAAACCGCCAATGTGCCCTGTCTTCTACCTCCTGTGTATTAATCACAACTTGTGAATGTGAGGAATGCCAGGCCTCCACCGTGGTTCGGATTCCACATTAAACTGTAGGTCCTCCATTTTTAGCGTAAGTGCGTATAACCCGAACGGGTAGTAAGACGCGGTGCTAATAATAATAATAATAATAATAATAATAATAATAATTCTACCTCCTCATTCAGCTTCCAAAATTTTCTTCTTTTCTTCAAATCATCCAAAATTTGAATCCTCCTTCCTAATCTCCTCTTTCCCTCAACCTTGCCTTCTATGATGTGGTACAGAAAACTAATGAACTGACTAAATACGGATTAAGAAAAATTATTTGCTAAAAGTTATAGGCCTATATGTGTGAAAATGTTAGACATGAGAAAATGTTGCCATGAAAAATTAATATCCTACACATTTCTTCCGGACACACATAACTGTTAAAAGCTTCAGCTATTAGAAACTTAAAAAAGCTATGAAATATACAGATTTATTGTAAGAGAGTAATTAGCACATATACGTACAAGCTTAACTGGGAAGTAAGACGTAGTTCTAAATAAACAAAATAAACCACACCAATAATTAATTACTAGGTTTAGGACCTAGTGTATATCAATATAGAATAACGATTGTAACTTAGGAGCCGTCCTTAAATTACGTAAGGTTTTTTTTTTAATTTTCAAGCCCCCTCTGTCCTCACATGAGGGATCGTAAGATCTTCCGTCACCACCCCTCTCCTCTTAGGTAATTTGTTACGATTTGGTAAATTATATTATTTTAACGGTTTAATTATTTTTAGACATAAGGATTAGTAAAAAAAGGAGTGATATGAAATTTTAGAATACTTAAATTACAGTAAAATTTGGTGTAGCACATTATAAGTAAATTAAATATAATAGGTGAAATTTTCAAATTAATGTTTTATTTTCTGTAATTTAAAAAAAATATTTTGTCTCATCATAAACATTGGTAAGAAAAACCCTACGTAAGATGGATTCTGACCCTTCCTCCCACCCCTGTTTAAGAAAACCTAAGAAGATCCTCCCCCCCAAAACAAACCCCTAATCTAATTTAAAGACGCTTCTTTACCAGAAAAAACATGTTTATAATTATAGCGTAATTGTAAGTTTAGTCTTATCATTATTGAACATTCTCTCGCTGTCATTAAGAAACCACTTCAAATGCTGACTTAAAACTCACTGATAAACTGAGTGTTTATCTAAAGACACATAAATTTCGGGGCAAACGAACGTCCTCCTCACATTTATTGGGGGTTAGAGGGGTATATAGGGTCCCGATAGTTTTGTGATTTAATATAACGTATTTTTTTCTTCTTCCCTTTAACTCTTATTGCTGACCATCAGTTTAACCACTCCTCCATAAACTCAACTTTCTAATCTTTCGTCATTTGCTCTTATCTGAAAGGTTTATAGATACACCAATGCTATAAATATTTGATCCGTACAAAAAAAACTAAATCATTTCTTGTTTATTTTATCTTTTAATGGTTCAATTTGTGTAAACGATTTATTTAGATGAAAGTATTTATCTATATCTTTGCTTATTTACAATCCGGAGTGTACTCATTTAACTTCACTATTGAAGTAGACATGAATAAGGTATAATTTAGAGTAAATGTGCCCGCATTTACGGGGAAGTAGAATGACATAATATTTGGGAAAATTCACCCTCAGTACATGTGGCAAGGATTCGAACCCAGACCTATCCGTTACCGGCCAATCCGACTAGATGAGCTTGGCATTTAGTCCACGTACACAACTGTGCGGGTTATTTCAGCCAGAAAAATTTAACAGGGCTAAGCACTAGCATATAAATGCTTATTCTAGCTTAATTTAAAGAAATCCACTTAGGTGGTTGCATGGTATAAGGCGCCACTCTTGCAATACACTGGGCTGATGGTGATGGGAAGATAGGGTTTCGAATTCATGTTTGATGTACTGAGGGTAGTTTTTACTAAATTGTGTTACACTCTCACTCCACGCAAATGCGGGTACACCTCTAAATCTAACCTCCCTCGTCCCTATAACTTTAGCGTAATTATTACAAAACATGAGCGTGTAATCTGAACAGATAGTAAGACGCGGTGCTAAAATAAATAACTATTAAAAGAAAAAAACACAATATTAAGACGCAATTGCACCAACTTACCAATTTAGTCACTAAGCAGAAACTAACTTAAGAAATAAATACTCAGTCACGTTATGTAATAAAACTTTGAAACTTTAATTTAAATCTTAACTTCAACTAATATTTAAATACTATCACCAGGGAAAATACTGATTATAGACTCATATTCAATAAAAATGAAAAGTGTCTTCTTAGAGAGAAGTATCAAACTCCCTACCTTAATTCCTATCCTGCGTTATTCTGGCGACTTTTCACTTATTAAGTACCACATATTATAAGTTATATTAGCTTTTATTATTATAATAATGTACACTATTATAAACTAAACATTAAACTCTCACTCTACTCCTTCATTATTTAGAGATATTTTTTGGACGATAATATGTCAAAATTGTTGCTACCTCCTACGAACCCCGTGGCCGATTTGTCAGCATGGCTTGTGGGGAAGTGAAAGTGTGACTGAAAATACAGTGGGATAGATAAACTTACTTTTTCTGCATCTTATTTCGGTGGGTCAATCTTATTTATCCATCAGAAAGGGGGGGGGGGGCTGCTGCACCTTAATTGTTTTATATGTCCGACCAATCAACGAGAGTTGGGCTCTACAAGTAGGAACTATTTACATCTTTACACGTTCTTGAAAAAATGTCTTAATCGGTAATGAACTAACTTGACACACTATGGTTCGTTTGGAATTCATTGTTTAGTTACTGACACTAGAGTATTGCTTCTTCGATGTTTATATTTTACAGTGTAATTAGTTCGGCAAAGCCATAACAAAATACTGTCTCTGCAGTTATATAATTATAATGTCCCTTTTAAATAGATAAACATGTACAAAAACACGATTTAACTTTAAAATAATAATCAAAATATGATATTTATTTAGCCTATACAGATTTTAAATTTTAATAGACAATTTATGTTTCTGAAATCATCTAAAAAATAGTTAAAAGATAATTCGTGTGCTATTTATTTTCTTTGACGAGCTTTATGTTAAGGTTGCAATAGTTAATATTACTATACTACCAACAGATTATTTATTAATATTATTACAAATTATGTATTAATAAAAGTTATATGTTAAAAATTAATTCATTGGCATTAATTTAAAAATTTTTACAAATTGGTACTATAAATTATTCTTTTTTTTCTAGAGACAATAAATACAATCTGATACACTATACCTCTTAGTGTTCATATAGATAAGTACAACTGAAGGCGCTATATTGCAGAAAAAAAGGTAGCTTAATTTCTTACTCTATGGCATTAGGAACTCGGAAGTTCATTTCCGCACTTACAAAACTACGTCACTTATTTCTAATTTGAGCTAGTTCTGTCCAGTCCACCTCATTACAAGCAATATCTACCTTGAGCTAGTACTATCCAGTACACCTCATTATACACTACCCTATCTTCAGATAATTCTATCAATTCCACCTCACTGCACCATATTCCTATCTTGAGCTAATTCTATCCAGTCCACCTAACTACACCATATCCCTATCTTGAGATAATTCTATCCAATTTACCTCACTACACCCTATTTATATCTTGAGCTAATTCTATCCAGTCCACTTCACTACACCGTATCCCTATCTTGAGCTAATTCCATCCAATTCACCTCACTACACCCTATTCCTATCTTGAGCTAATTCTATTCAGTCCACCTCACTACACCGTATCCCTATCTTGGGCTAATTCTATCCAGTACACCTCGTCACGCCCTATCTCTTTCAGGTCCATTCTAATGTTATTCTACCATCTGCGTCCTCCCAATGGTATCTTCCCATTGGTTTTACCAGACAATACCCTGAACACAGTTTTAGATTCTTCCATTTGCGCTACATGTTCTGCCCACCGTAATATACGAGACTTGATTATCCTAACAATATCTCATTAAAAGGTAAATATATATAAAATATATAGCTATATAACTGTATTTTCCATATTTATTTCTATCCGATGCGTTTTGAGTAGTTCCTATATTTAACACAAAAAAGCAGCGCTGAGCTGTGGAAATAAATACAAACCATACATTTGTATCTATCTATTTTATAGCGTCGTAACTTCGAAAGAATAGGGTGGCCAACTTTTCATAAGAGATGCTAAAAGTGAAAGCCAAGCAAAAGCATTAGGTTAAATTAACACTGAATCGTGAAATAAAATAATCAATTATATTCAAATTAAATATTATTTAAAGGTATTTTTGATCCAAGTAACGTTTAAAATATTTGAAAAAGTTGGTTTGGTAAATTTTTACGTTTACCAAGAGTTTTGATTATATATAAAAAAAAGTCTACAACATGGATAGATGTTTGAATAATATGTTTGTTCTTTCTTTAAGAAGTTGTAATGAATACATAATAATATCGTCTAATTTAATCAACCATCGAATCATTAAAATAACTCTTCAACTTATGCATTGGTCTTCTCAATATTTATCAAATACAATTCGAAACTTTCCTTTAAAAAATCTCCGTATATTGTTCCACGATCAAAACTTTCCCTTCT
Organism: Timema genevievae; assembly: GCA_902155825.1. Taxonomy (NCBI): domain Eukaryota; kingdom Metazoa; phylum Arthropoda; class Insecta; order Phasmatodea; family Timematidae; genus Timema; species Timema genevievae. Next base: position 361,525 of record CABFWO010000158.1, on the reverse strand, counting down.
GAATCTTTTCATAAAGTTAGCTGAGAAAGTGGAGCCGGAAAACACAGATAACCATATAGTTTATGGCTTACAACTTCATTCATCTCAACTGTAAGTTGCGCACCCCTTTAGTCCCCCACCCCCTATTTCAACTTTATCAGTGTCACAAGGAAACGTTTTATTGTCTCGAGGCATTGATCTATTTTGGTTCAAGCAAACTCAACCAACTCCTATTATGTATGTGGTCAACAGTCGTGAATAGTTTAATGATTCGTTTTGGATAGATCTATATCAGCTATTAATTAAACTGGGACCTGTATCGATGGGCAGGAGGGCTAAGGCTCCAAGCTTGTTTGGTCCAGTCTTACGTTGAAGGGAAGGTCAGGATTCAAAAACCCGATTGGGTCTACTGAGGGTGGGTTTATTTTCTAGCTAATTTTCCACTCTCTTTCTCTCCACGTAAATGTGGGTATATTTTCTCTAAATTCTACTTTACTCTTCCCTACCCCATCAACTTAGTTACAATCCATGCAGCCCGGACAGGAAGTAAGACCTTGGTAATATGATAATCCGACACCTTAAAGTGGGATGGAAGGAAAAGAGAGCTAAGTTCCCTATTATTGTTTAGTTCAGGGCTGTCCAACTTTATGTTAACTATGGGCCTCATTTTATATTCCTAGATTGTGTGCAGGCCGCACACTTGGAAATTAGGCCTTTGACACCGATGATATTTTCAAGCACACTATCCACTATATTTTTCCACAATTGTTTGTAAAAAAAATAATTCCGAGCTTGTTTGAAGCATCCGGTTTTTATCCTCGATTGTGCGTCATTTTACTGTAGTAGACTTAATCATCTTGTTAGATTTCCCAAAATTATGAAAATTGTAGTTACACTATACACTCACAAAGTATAACTAAAAATTAATCTTGCTCAGCTCCCAATGAACAATGCAACAGAGACAAGTGAAGGTCGGCGGGCGTGTTTTCTATTTTAGTACGCAGGTACTTTTCAAGCTGTTACCAGATTTCAGCACTCTTTCTTCCGTGTATGATATTCTCAATTTTCGGATAAATTAAACAGACGAATGTTTCATGATAGTCTAATAATTAATATATTACATTAAATGTATTATGATAATTGATATACAGTATAGTACAGCAAATAATACATATAATAAATTCAACACAATTTAATTCTGATCTTGTTTAAGGAAAACCTTGATGACGTTATGTATAATTATAATTTTTAATTTTTCTAATGTGTCACGAGCAGCAAAATATGCTGCCGAGGGCTGCATGCGGCCCGCGGGCCACCAGTTGAACAGGCCTGGTTTAGTTTATATAATAAAATACCACCTCTGTGATCTAGTGGTTATAGTTCCTGCACACAGATACAGAGGTCCCGGGTTTGACCCCCGGCTCTTCCAGATTTCTCTGTGAAGCAGTGGTTCTGGAATGGAGTCCATTCCGCCTCGTGAGGACAAATATTGAGGAGCAACTTGAATAAAGAAGTAGCGACTCTGCTCTAAAAAACTGAGATTAACGCATGAAGGGTTTGTTATGCTGAGCACACGACACTATTCGCAAATGTTGACACTATCTTCGCTAACATACGGTGGCCACACGCTTGGTTTAGTTCGCTTGCGAGTTGACGCTATGGGGAGTTTTTAATGATAAAACACGTTTTAACCAAAATAAATAAAACATTGCCTCAATAGATGAGTTTAGTTTGATTTTATACACATATTAAGCTAAACTGTTTTTTAATTGTCTTGGACATCACGTAATTTAGCTTTTTATCTTCATTTAACAAGTTTCTGGTCAAATGATAATATGCTCATGACAGATATACAATAATTGTTAATACTACTATGCGTATAAAATTAAACTCAACGTATCTACTGAATACATATTTTATTAATTTTGACTAAAATAAGTTTTTCAATAAAAGCTACAAAAATATGGGCCTTAGATCATGTTCCCTTCCACTCCACGTATTTTTTAAAGTAGCACGTACTGCTTATACGCTTGTATACTAATTACGCTAATAGGTTAAGGATGAGTAATGACGAATTTAGAGAAAACGTATCCACATTTACATGGACGGGGACTGGGAAACCATCTAGGATAAACTACTCTAAGTACACCCAACCGGGATTAAAACCCTGATCTCCCCGTCATTGGCAGTCTAGTCTATTGTGAGAGATGCGCCTTAAACCAACCATGTGGGTTCAAAAGTGGGTTGCCGAATGTTAAATTCTTCAGGACACCGTCTGTTGTAAAACCAAAGTCTTCTTGAAATGTACCCAGCTTCATCCATCTTTATAATCCCTCCGTCGTCCACTGGGGTAAGCTAGCTCCGAGGTGAAATAATGAGATGGCAATATGTTAAACTATTGATTCAAATCACCCAAATCATCGAGCGCTATCGAACCAAACAGGTCCCTAGCAGCGATACCGGGTGTAGCAGGGGCATCATTTCGTGGAATGAAGCCTGACACGAAGCCACGGCAAAGTAGTGCTACCCGCCGACTGATCTAATTACTCCGACAAGGAACCGTATCCTCTCCTGCGTCGGGGCTTAGCTAAATAGCATGTGTTTAATCTGATGATGTAGAGAGAAGAAGTCCTGAAGAGAGGAGTGAGAGAGAGAGAGAGGACTTAATGCCAGGACTCATGCTGGGACCCTTCATGATGGATCGAAGCGGTCGTGTGGTAAATGTACTCGTCAAACAAGGTTAAGAGAGCATTCTCTGCTCTTGGATGCTCTGTTCCAGAGATAATTTCTCGTATTATGCATACACCCTTACAACATACAATAAATACAATTTAAAAACTTTAATTTAGTCATGAAAACCCAGATATGATCTTACTAATACTAGTAGCTCTGTAAATAGTAGACTTCGTTCCCTTCATGTTATTATCGTTACTACAGTCTTACTAGTAGTTCTGTGAACAGTAGAGTTCTCTCTCCCTTCATGCTATTTCGTTACTACAGTCTTACTAGCAGTACTGTGACCATTAGACCTCACTCCCTCTATGTTATTATCGTTACTACAGTCTTACTAGTAGTTCTGTGAACAGTAGACCTCCCTTCCTCCATGTTCTTATGGTTACTACAGTCTTAACATTTCTATTTGGATTTCAGGTTGGAATATTTCTTATAATTATTCCTTGTATTAGAAGTTGTTGATCAAGCTAGATAGTAAATAAAGGAGTATAATATTCAATATTAGAACTACATTATAGGTCTATTCCATCGTGCATGTGGTTTTATACAAGTCTTGCAATGGATGTCAAAATAATAAAAAATATATACATACCTCGTTAAAATTAAGCTAAAAAAATCCCTGCGAAATTTCGTTAAAATTGGTTAATGCATTTGGCAGTAAACGTGGAACAAACACAGATGAAATTCCAAACGCTTGAGTTGGAATATGACCTCGCTCCGCTCGTTCAATATAATCTGGTGTCTGGTTCAAAAAATAACTAAAATTTTTCGTTTACTCTCTTAATTTTTGAGGATATATTTTTAAATAATATTCACCTCAAAATTGTTATATAATTTTAATCAAAATCATTTCAATTAAAATAAATTTTCCCTAGAAGTTTAAAAAATCAACCCCAGAATTGTATTTTAATGATATTAATATACTTCATGTTTTTTTATTTGCCGCGTCTTACCACCAGTTCATGTTATACGCATATATACTAATTACGCTAATGAGTCAGGGATAAGAAATGTTTAATTTAGAGTAAGTGTTCCAGAATTTGCTTGGTGGAAGAGTGGTAAATCGTTTGGTTATAACCACCCTTAATACACTCGACCGGGATTCGAAGCCCAATCTCTCTGTCATCAGCAATCTAGTCTTTTGCGGCCACCGGAGCAGATGTTCACTGTTTTTATTTTCTATATAGTATATTCATGTTTAGTGTGTAAGACGCCTTAAAGTTAATTTGAAAATTATATTTAATGTGATTCTTTATAAATTGGGATTGAAAAAGTGTGTCAAATACATTTAGATATAGACTTATAGTATAATTTATTTGAAGCAATCAAATAATTGCATTTTCAATAGTTAATTTAAACTAAACCGACCCATTCAAGAACATTAGTAATGTGATTAAAACTATTGACAGACACATTTACTTTAATATACAGTACAGTACTCAAGGGAAATTATTTAGGCAGTTATTTAACTAAAAGTAGTGTGTACGATTTTAATACAAGATTATATAATTGAATTCTAATTTCAGTCCAAATTTCTATTAGATGCACCCCTTTAATATAAACTTTCTGAAATTAAAGAAGAAGAAAAATACCCAACTCGTTTACCCACTTGTAAACTGTCGTTGAAAGTTATTCTTTATTACCAAGTTTTCGACATGGGGGTTTGGGGGAGGTATGCCGCGAAACTTACTCAGCCCCTTGTTTACTTTAGTAAGAAACTTAGGTTTAAGTTTCAGCCCAACTAAAGTTTTGGCCAGTTTCTCATGCATTCACTTCTTGTACAACTTACTGAAAACAAAGGCCACTCACTGCTTCTGACAATACTAAGCCATCGTCATGGTCCGCTGAAGGCGCCAGAATTTCTTACAGCCACCCCCTAATACCCCTCACTGCTCTCAACCTAACCCATTCAAGACGTCGATTTCTTTAATAGCAAATAGTTGGATGCTATCTTGTTGATCTTTTTTTTTTGTATAGACACTTGTATGAAACTTTCTTGTCTCATTCTTTTTTTTTTGTACTTGTGTGTTTGTTTCACCTTTTATTTTTCTGACTTTGTTTTGTCACAAACTATAATTTAAGTGTTTTTTTCCCCCCTTTCCTATTCTTTTCCCTCCGTTTCTTCCATTCAGGAAGTCTGTAGATTGACAATCGGTGTAGTGCATTCGTCAAGGATTTGCCTCCAGTTGAAACATTAATGGAATAGAGGAACTAGCTTCTCTGGAACAGGAAAAGAAAGGGTTGGGATCTTATTTAGGATGAACAGAGCCCCGTGACGTATTAAGGGGGACCTGAAAGGGGTTGGACAAAATAATTCATAGAGCTGAAACGCGTCGCCAAGATGGCTATGCGATGTGGTAATAATTAAGGGTGAAAGCAGAACTTAGTCAAAGAAAAATATTTTGCGGAAAATTAATGTACACAGATCCCTAAACCCGTAAATTTCTAGTGAATTCGATATTAAGCTCTATTTACTCATAATAATAAGCAAATACTTAGTCAACTCTCCAATTTTATCTTATTTTATAAACACAACTTGAAAATAAAATTAATTTGAATGTATACATTTGACGTTTTTCATGTTCTGTTTGTTCAGTTATACCTCTGGTGTAAAGTTACTTAACTTTGTAGCCTAATAAAAACATGTCACAAGTGTCTTATCCGAAATCTATAAGATGCAATCAAAACGTCATATTCTTTATAAAGGTGTAGGCATTGCATGGATGGACATAAATAAGCATATTCCGATCAAAAATACATAATTGTTTCTGTTTGATAACATCAAGGTCGATGTTTCTTATAAACATATTAAATTGGACCAAAATTAGCCCACTGTCATGGGCGTGATCAGATATTATAAATAAATTATTCTTAATTTAGTATATTGGGTTTCTCCATGTGCTTAGAATAGTTTAAATTTACTATATTGAAGTGTCATGTCGTTGAGTGCTTCCAGGGTAAGCAGAGCTTGTTATAACTGTATCCTGATGTAAACAAGGCTGCGTCTGCTTGTTTCCACTATGTTGCAGCTTGTAAGATAGGGTCATAGTGTAGTCCGTCAAGGTAAGACTGCTTGCTATCTTTCAGGGTTAGCCGAGTGTACATATGAGTGGTTCTCACCCATTTTGTCCCCATTTGCCCAAACATACATATGCTCTGCACTACATACCCCTCGTGGGGAATGTATTTCCATTGGTAACTGAGCAGTTAGTGTTTTACTGAGTGATAGGAACCACTCACAGGACACAGGTACTGTTTAAACGAGTTCTGCTTACCCTAGCAACATTCCACGTCACGCCACTTCCTCCCTTGTGATGTTTGAAATCGCACCACTCCGACTAGACTCTTCCTCGCACACGTCCTTGACAGAGAGGGAAAGAGGACGGTAAGAAAAGGGGGGTTTATAAGGTAGAGGGGTGGAGTTGATGCATTACTTGACTAATTGCTCGACAAGACTGTTCCGGGGGAAGTGACATGGATTCTGCATCCAACCAACCTCCCTCCTCCCTCCACCCTCTTACCTCATAACAAGCTGGGGCGTCTCTTGGACACTGTGACGACCGTCGCGATTCACTTAGCGACGAGCAAGATGGAGTGCTTGGAAGGATGAGCGGAAGGGGCCAAGGGAAGACATGCTAGGTGACGTCACGCTACTAATGTCTCAGTGCGCAGAGCCATCTTACGGGAGTTACTAACGTGATATTTCCTTCGTTCTTGCCTTAACGTGGGATGGAAGGGAGCCTGTCGTAAGGTCAGGTTTTTTTTGCAGTTTTTATGACAAAAAAAATTTTTGGTCAAAATAAATTAAATCTTTATGCTGTAGATATGTTTAGTTTAATTTTCTACACATAGTAATATCAACAGTTCTGAATACCTGTAATAAATATCACAAAATTTTATAAGAAATCTTTTTAACACTGCGCCTTATTTACTATTTGTTCGGATTATACAAATATTTACTAATATTAAGCTAATGTATTAGGGATAGGGAAGATTGAATTTAGAGGAAGAGTACCTGCATTTACGTAGAGAGAGAGTGTCTGTGTGGAAAACCATCCAGGAAAAACAGCCTTCAATACACTCGACTTAGATCAAACCCTGATCTCTCTATTATTGGCAGTCCCACTCTATTGCGAGAGTGACGCCTTAGACCATTTGACCACCGAAGAGTGTAAACTCATTTAATAATTTGATCATTGATATATTTTTTTAAATGAGCATGAGTACATTCACAAAACCGTAAAAATCAATTTGTTACTGTCTTCTAAGCCTCGTCTCCATTTTGTAGCCGTACAAGTTCTTTCATTTCCATTCCTTGCGCCCTTCTGATCGTTTGCCCGGATCGGATCTCTCAAGCGTTTGGGGCAAATTATGTGACATCCTGTGTATTTTATGGAGCAATGAAGGGGAGTAGATCTGAGAGAAGCGCCATGAGTTTAGGGAGGGGTGGGACGGTGCACAGGACTAAAAGGAATGGAGAAGGAATAAGAAAAAGAACGAAAGGAAGGAAATCCAAATGTGATATGGCCGGCGCGACCTCTCGATCTTTTCCTCTCAAAAAAGATTCCGATCCCAAAATTTAAGGCTGAAATATTGTTCATCCCTTCCCATACATCACTGGCTATGTAGCGCGTGCATTGGAAGGTGGGGGTTGTCCCGTCTCGCTCTCCTTAGACTAGAAAAAAAAGAGAGGGGAAGGTTGGGTGGGGTGTTCGCTGTCCGAGCAGCTAGCTACAACTGCCACTAACCATTTTATCCAATGTAACTTCTTCAATAGAGTGGAAAGAGAAGATATTCCTTACCCCACCCTCCTATCCTCTCACATTCCCTAACCGACCCCCTCTACCACCTCACCCCACCCTCTCCGGTGTTAGAAAGTCCTGGAATGTGTGTCCGTATGTCCGGTAACGCTTTGGACGAGTCCACCTAGCTTCGTCGTCGCCGTCGGCCCATTGCTCCTCTGCAGGTTACGTGACTAAAACTAACTTTGGGGCTCCTAACTTGGTTAAAAGGGTAGGGGGTGTTCTGTACTTCTCAGGTACGGCTACCTCTAGACATTAGTAGCTCGGATATGTAGGAATATATATGCTCTTCAAAGAAATTACTAGTTTTATAACTAGGAATACAAATATACAATCCAATTATAAATTACAAACATTTATTTTGTGGTCAAAATTGATAAAATTTTACTATTTTATAGGTAATTATATCCAAACCTTTTCGGTGGTTGATTGGCCTAAGGTGTATTATTCGCAATAAACTGGACTGTCGATGACGGGGAGATCAGGGTTTGAATCCCAGTTGGGTGTAGCCTACTGAAAATTGTTTTTCCTTGAAGGTTTTCCACTCCCTCTTCATGCAAACGTGTGTGCACCTCCTCTAAATTGAACTTTACCCATTACTATCTCATTATAGTAGTTAGTACATAACCTATGTGTAAGGCTTCTAACGGGTAGTAAGGCGTGGTGCTATAAAAATAAATAAATAAGAAAATATTATTTCTTTTGACTTTCATCACTAAGAACATATTGTTCCTTAAGTAAACAAAAATTATCCACTATAAAAAATAAAGGTTTTCGCATTATTTGTTGTGCAAGATTGACGTAAGTCCTTTTAGCATAATTATCAAATTTGCCCTGCCCTCTCTCTACCCCCTTTGTGTAGCAAAATATAAAAATAAAATAATGTTAGTTGAAATGCAAATGATGAATGCTTTAACTATATGGCTTTATTAAAATTCAAGGTGAGCATTCACTTGTCCACACAGTCACTGCAATGTTTGTGAAGTAAAAGTGTCCATTTCGACGCAGACCATTCCATTCTTGGCGGGATTTCGCTGACGCTGATTGCCGGGGCTACAGGGGTGGGGGGTAGGGATAAGCCCCTACTCACGGCTAACGTCACGGGGACGTCCCCTTATGTTTGTCCTCGGTCCCTCTTTACCGCGGTTAATTACAATCTCAATATCCGTGGCACACTCACCCATCTTGCCTGCTCACTTCTACTAGCGTTGTCCTGCGAATAGGAACGCGCTGGACCTTCAGTTTCCCTTGATCGCCTGCTGACTCCTTATGGCTGACTTTCTCTTCCCGCGGATTGGTACGCGCTGGACCTTCAGTTTCCCTTCATCGCCTGCTGACGCCTGATGGATGACTTTCTCTTTCCGCAGATTGGACCGTGCTAGACTAGTGGTTTCCTAGGTATCACGCCTGACTGATATTGGTACATTCTGGTTACCCTGAATGGTAGTAGTCTTACCTTAAATGACTATACTATAGCCGTATTTTCTTACATATCCGCATATACACTTCAAAAAAATATATATGGGAAATCAGAGGTTTTTAATTATTTACAGGGCATCATGGGTAACTCACACATTTCTCTGGTTGTGTGAACTGCTACGCCGCTCAAGTAACGTTGGAATGAAGCCTTACAGTGGAGAGTACACTCTCGTAACCCAACCCAAAAAGTAATATTTGTTTGATTGTGTTGTTTATTACTTCAAATAAAATTTATCCGTCTGGATCATCCTCTTCACTTTAGTTCAGACCCACTTCTTTGGTAACATATTTTAAAGCTTCAATCTCGCTCTAGATTTAACTGCCAATGATGGGAAGATCGGGTTTCGAATAACTGTTGGGTGAATTGAGGGTGGCTTTACTCAAATTGTTTTTAATTCAGCTTCCACGAATATGTGGGTACATTTCCTCTAAATACAACCTTCCTCGTCACTAACGTTTTTATCAGCGCGTCCTACTGCCGGTTCAGGTTATACATAAATATTATAAACAACTACAATGGAGTAGGGATGAGGATGGAAGAAATTTAGACGTAATTACAAACATTTGCGTGGAAGGAGAATGAGAAACCGTTTAAGGAAAACACATCTTTAGTAGATTTGACCGGGATTCGAACTTCGATCTCCCTGTAATCAGCAGACCAGTCGTTAAATAAGAGAGTGGTGCCTTAGACCATTTGGCCACTGAAGTGGGTATCACTAACTCACTAGCAACATTATTCCATATGCGTTCAGCCCGAACGGGTGGTGAGATAAGGTGAAAAAATAAATAATTAAATCGTTCAGATTAAAGCTCTTGCCATCCCAAACCAAACGTTCATTCTCTCGAGATTCGTACTTTAAGGGCGCCAAACTTCACGCTAGCCAAACGGCAGAACCTTGCTTTTAAAGAGAGGTTGTTGGCGGAGGGTATTGGGGGTACGGGGCGACAGTAGGGACTCGGCGTTATATGATCTTGTCGAAAGCTCATCATAAGCTCATACGAGTTCCTCTAGATGCCTTGGTATTCATATACTGGCTTAAACAGAAGTTGGTTGTGCTAACACATCGGCCTTAAAAGTCGTAGAAATGGAAATTAAATACTTTCTGGAAGATATAACCTAATGTCTGGAATACAAACTTGAAAAATACCAAAACTGCTCCTATTATCTTTTGCCAAAAAGACATTGGTCTTTGATATAGTTTTAAACATAGCCTCGTGTCACTTGGTGCCTTCATGTAACAAATAAAAAAATACCTTCTCCAAGAATGAGGGGAATATTTCTTCTTGCAGTTAATACGTATCCAATCACTCCCTTTCTTTCTGTTGAGAGTTCGCATCTCGGAAATCTTTTGTTTTTCCTCAGAACAGAAGCGTTTTCAATCTGGTTTAATAGAAAACTTTAGAACTCGCTGAGAGACTAAATTTTCAAAAACTTTTCCCTCAAAAGTATCTCGTCATATTGAAAAGTCATTGGATGAGTATTATGAACTCCCGCCTTCCTGTTTTCCAGTCTTTTTCATTATCAACTGCTCCCTATTGTTTTTCTGGCGTGAAAAGTATTAATTCTTTCCTCAATTGTCCTGACACTCCTCTGCCATTTTTTTTCTTTTCTTTTGAAATATGAAATCTCTCCTTAGTTTGCCTTTATGCGTCCATTCAGTAGTATTTCCTTTCCATTATTGTCTATCAATAATAGTATCTGAAATGTATGCCTTAATCTTCAATCTCAAGATGATGTTTTACAATAACTAGCATTATTTAAAGTTTTTTTTTAGAAAAACAAACATAACATTTTATGTCATGTAAAATACTCCAGTTACCCATTTTGAACAAAATTGTTAGAGCCATTAAACAAATAATATATTTTTTATAAATCAGTCATTAGTAAACTACCCTTAATTTTAAAGAAATAAATAGAATTGCAATTGCTCCTCGAGGTATGACCGTATACCTTCTAAATATCAAGTTAGAACGAAACCCATTAAACCGATTAGAATGAAGCCTCAGGTAAATCAGATACGGACTTATTGTAAAAATAAATGTTCTTTTTTGAGTCACAAACTTCAATATATATAATCATCTAAAAGTAAAAAAATTGTCAGTATTACAATAAGCTACTTTATAGATATAATAAAGTAAAAATATATTAAAGAAATTGATAAAAATTTAATATGAGTTCGTGTTTGTGCCCATTTCAGTTTTCTTGGATAAGTCTTTTAATATTTATCGTTAAATGTTGAATGCATCAAAAGGCGTTGCTTCAGGATAATGTATGTGCCTAGACAAGGGTAGAAGAGGGGAAAAGGGCTTCTCAGCTTGTATGCAAGAAAGGGGTTGTGTGAGAGGGCTGCCCCATTTGACGCAAGAGTGATTGATGACAAGAGACGAACTCTGCGTGGTTTGGAGGATTACGCTTTCTTGCCTGGACGATTAGGCAACCTCGCACGAGCCAAATCATACACGCCCCATTTTGAAAAGACAGAATCATCGCCCCAATGGTGCAGGTGGTCGTATTCAATTGAATCCATATATATATACACTATATATACTATCTCCACGTCTTGCTACGTTTTCAGATAATACGCATATATGATAATTACTTTAAGGGGGTAGGGTTGGGTATGGAAGTATTTAAAGGTAATCTACCCGCATTTGCCTGAAACGGAAGTCCAACATCTTAGCTTAGTTGTTAGCGTGTCTAAGAGTCCCAGGTTCAATTTCTGGCATGGCCAAAAAAATTATTATTGTTGAAATGTGGTTTTCCCAGTGATAAATTAGCGACTGGGGGCTGAGTGTTGTGTCTATTCTAGATTTAAATTAGTTTATAAGTCGTGAGCTGTTATAACCAGTCGGTTCATAAAGTGCAAATTAAATACCTCATATAAATAAGAAAATGAAAGTGGTAAACCATTTAGGAAAAATCACCCTCATTAAACCTGAACCGGATTCGAACTTCGATCTCCCCGTTATCATCAGGACAGTCTAACACGAGAGTGATGCCTTAGACCATTCGGTCACTGAAGCGGGATTTTTAATTTATTAGAGTATTTAACTTTACATTTATAGACACAGGAATATAGGCCTTATATTATTAGCACACAACTTGCAAACTAACATAACCTATTCAAACGCTGAAGAAAGCCCTCTTCGGTGGTCTAATGCGTCATTCTTGCAATAGACTAGACTGCCTATGACGAGGAGATTGGGATTCTAATAACAGTCGGGTGTACTGAGGGTGGTTTTTCCAATACGGTTTTCCATTCTCTGCCCATGCACATAATGGGACACTTTCTCTAAATTTAACCTTGCTCATCCTCAGCTCATTATGTTAATTAGGTCAAATTTGCATAACCCTAACGGGTAGTAAGGCGCGGTTCTAAAGTAAATGCATTTTATTTTATATTTTAAGGAACGTATGCGAATCATACAAAATTAATTTTCCAATTATTTTTAAGTTCCCCATTAAAAATATAGTAAGGATAGATATTTAAAAAAAAAAGATGGTCGGGCCTGTTACGCCGGCTAATTGCTATTCGTTCGGGTCAATGGTTCGAACTAACCATGTTAAAATGAATTGATATAGAGATTTTTTTCTTTCCTTTATATATATTTTTCCCATTCTTTACCTTGTTGAAGGCTAATTTTGATTTAATAATTATTCAAAAGTTTTTCAAGATTGGAGGATAGGAAAGAAAAAGAGTGGAGTGGAGGTGAAGGGGGGAAGAGAGTGAAAAATTATGAAAACAATGAAAAATGAGAAGGGACGGGTGTGTTACACTTTCAACTAACTTCTATACCGTTATTCTTTTAACAAATTCTCCCCATCTACCCCCCCTTTTTTATGTTCAGAGAAACTCTCTCTCCCCCTTAACTTCTCAGCACCCAAGTAGCTCTTATACATCAATGCCCTAAATACATTTAAAAGTGGGCATAATTGAGTTTTACCAGTTTTTAACACAACTTTCCCAAACACTGCCAATCAAGCTCGCATTGATAAGTAACCCCTACTTTAATTTACATTATTTAAAGCACAATGCGGGCTTGTGCATAGTGGTTTTTATTTCCAAGTTTTTTTTAGTGTTCTTTTGAGAAGAAAGAATAGTTGGTTAAAAGTTGAAATGCCATTTTATTAATTCAGTTAGATTGAAACAGATTCAATTAGAAGAAGGAAAAAAAAAAATCACATCATTGATTAAAACTTCACACTTATAAATTTGGTTTTGGCCCAGGCACATTACTTTCATTAAAAATTTTTTAAGCTAAACAAAATATTATTTCAGAATACCTTAATGGAAAATCAATTATATATTTTATTAAATAATACGATTATGTTCGTCAAATGTTAATTCAATATTAAAAACAAAATTTTCTTCCACTAAACGTACTTTATGCTGTTACAGACTAAGTGAGTCTGCCATCAGATTAAATATGTTTATTTATTATTCATTGAACTCAAATAATATATATTTCTGGATTTACAAATCCAAGTAATTGGTACTATTACATTTTTCTTCGCGTTTTACTGTCTTTTCGGCTACCATTTATTTGCACTAATGTGGTATATATGAGAAAGGCGGCATTAAGTGGAAATATACTTGGGTATGCGGGAAACTACTCAGCTACCTTTAATACACCCGGCTGGCATTTGAACCCCAACCTCCCCGTCATCAGCTTTACAGTCTATCTTAATCTAGAGAGTGACGTTTTGTTTCATACGTCCACTGATGCTGGTATTAATATTCATTTCAAGTTAATATATCTCAAGTATTTAGTTGTATCAGGTTTGTTAATAATAACATTAAAATTAAATTTGAAATATATTATTTTTTAATTTTCTATACTTGCATTAATGCAAGTTATTGTGTGTTCTATCTTACGACAGGTCCATTCCTTTTATCATTGAAATTAGACCGCCAATGCCTCCTTCAGCTCCCAGATTTTTTTTTCTTTCCTTCAAGTCATTCAATATTTGAATTATCCTTATTCGTACTTTGTTTAAAATTACTTTTTATTAAATATGTCAAAAATTGAATATGTTACTTATGGTTTGCCAATAATATCAATTTGTTTTACATTATAATATATTTCAAACAATTGTTTTGTAGGAGTAATGTAATTGAGATTCTGCTGGTTTTTTGATATTTTCTTTTGAGTTTGCGAAGTTCAGTATCGTTTTAACAAACCACACCTAGAACTTTTTTATTTTTTTATTTTATATGTCAATTTGACGTAGTTGAAAAAACATCTTGCGATAAAATTGTTTTCAGAGTGTTTTACATAATGTTCCAAATGAAAAAGCAATAAAAATAAATTAGCACAACACTTCAACTGGACTCTGATTTTTTTTCTTTCAACTAACTCTTTTCTCTCTCTTAATTAGTCATCAAATTAAAATTCTTCTTGACTATTTTTTTTTATGGGAAGCCATATTTCCTCACGCAAGAGTCACCGCCATTTTGTACTTTCAACGGTTTCGTTGTGATTCTTAAGATATAAATGAAGCGTGCTTGCTTTGCGGTTGTTTTTACACAGAACGAATAAAAGTACAAAAAAGTAAGAATTCAAAAAAAGGGGGAGAATACATGTATATTCTACTATTCCTTGAAATTCCTTCTTATTTTAATTTTCTTCTTAGTTACAAAGAATAAAGAAAAAAATAGCAAAATAAAGGGGGGGGGGGAGTTGTAGGAATGGAAGAAGGAATAGGGGAACCCCCCACTTTCAGCTGGGGAGTCCTGAAGGTTGATCAAAATTCCAGACTTACTTCTTAATAGAAAAGGGAAGACTTTTTTAAAGAGTTAAATAAAAGAAACGCGTTGGAAATTTGTGGCCTTAGTAGGTGGTCTTCTGCAACAAAAAAAAAATCCCCCTTCGTTTCTCTGAATCATAGTATTAGGATTTATAATATCCGTTTGTCAGCACATTCAACCGAATTATTATTTTTTTTACATATGCTAGCGCTGATATTTGAATAATTTAGTTTTGCAATAGTTAGATAAATTAATTGGCGATAGAAAACTAGTTTAGTAAATTATTGCTTTGATCATTTGAAAAGAACAGTAGTTTAATATAAAAATAACTAAGCGATGTATCTTTTTTATACGAATCAATTATCTTATTTTAATTTGAGATAAAATCACCTAAAAACTAAACAAAGAGATACATTGTAAAAAACAAAATAATTTAACTAACCACAAAAAATATTTATATTTGACCAAATTGGTAGACAGCACGACGAAACAACATTTTTTCTAATTATTAATTAAGGTTTTATTTAATTTATCCATCCGATCAAGTCAAAATACAAATATGAAAACATATTTTTTCTAATTATTAACTAAAGTTTTATTTAAGTTATCCATCGAATCAAGTCAAAATATTGCAACTTTAAATAAAAACACTGAAACTGAACACACATAGAATATAAAATCACATTTCAAATAAAGATGAAAATTGAAATAACAAATAGTTATTCTATATCTCAAAAGCAGCATTGGAGTAAGGAGTACGATAAAATAGACTTTTTTTTTTAGAGAGAAAGACATTTTAAAATCACTGCCAAAAAAGGCATTTTACATTTCAAAAGCTCATGAGACTTTCTTGTTGGTGGGAGGTAAAGAATATATTTTACATTTAAATGATTCATGCTACTTCCTCGCTGGTGGAATGTAAAGAAGTCATTTGAAATTAAAATGACTCATGTTACTTTCTCGTTGGTGGGAGCCAAATAAGTCATTTTATATTTAAATGGCTTATGAACCGTCCTCGCTTGTGAGATGTAAATAAGTCATTTGACATTTAAATAGCCAATGAAACCTCCTCGCTGGTGAGATATAAAGAAGACATTTGACATTAAAATGATTCATGCTACTTTCTAGCTGGTTGGATATAAAGAGGACATTTGAAATTCAAATGATCCATGATACTTCCTCGTTGGTGGGATATAAAGAAGATATTTGACATTAAAATGATTCATGCTACTTTCTCGCTGGTGGGATATAAAGAAGACATTTGACATTAAAATGATTCATGCTACTTTCTCGCTGGTGGGATATAAAGAAGACATTTGACATTTAAATGATTCATGATACTTCCTCGTTGGTGGGAGCCAAATAAGTCATTTGACATTTAAATATCTTATGAAACTTCCTCGCTTGTGGGATGTAAAGAAGATATTTGAAATTTGAATGATTCATGATACTTCCTCGTTGATGGGAGCCTAATAAGTCATTTGACATTTAAATGGCTTATGAAACTTCCTCACTTGTGGGATGTAAAGAAAACACTTGACATTCAAATGCATCTTGATACTTTATCGCTTGTGGAGAACAAGAAGATATTTGAAATTTAAATGGCGTATAGTTCTACCAATGTTTATATTCTTTATCTTCATGTTATCTTTGTGTTATTGGACCCTGTCAATAAATTAAGCCTATGCAATGTAGCGATATATACATATATATAATCCTATATAAAATGAAAGGTATAAGGCAATTTACAAGCAGTTAGTGAACTAACCTATGCACTGAAACTATAAATATAATAGTATAATAATGAAAGAGAAAATTATTATGACAGACCATGTTTATTTTGAAGATGAAGTTATCTTTATGAATTGGTAATTATATCAAGAATAAATCTACTTTCAAATTGAACGCCATTACGAAATACCTGTAGCGTTGTTAACTTCCATGCTTAGCTCAATAAGTGACACACATTAAATTCAACCAAGGTTTGTCCTCGCCTTATCACCATATTTCAATTTGGAAATGTTGGTATGTACAGTAGTTAAATTTTCATAAAAATTGTCTTAAAAAAATATATATATAAAAATACAAAATATATTTTATATATAAACAATTTTTTACTGCCAGCATCGAAAACAGTTTTCTAAATTATTATTGCTATTTTATAGGTGTTGATAATATCTAACAAAAGTGACAGCTGAAGATCACATGACTTGACGTATGGATAAATTAATGTAGACCTAGACACTTTATTAGCTATTAGAAAAGGCCCTTCCTATGATAATTGGACGGCAAATTTGAACGTGAGAAAACACGCTTGTTGAAATGTAGCAAAGGAAACAACTTACAAACAAAAGTCTAATTACCTACTCTATGTCAGAAACTTGAGAGTTCATTGCTACACTTACAAAAGTACACCACCTATTCCTATCTTGAGCTAGTTTTATCCAGTTCACCTCGTTATAACATATCTCTTTCAGGTCTATTCCAATGTTATCCTTCCATCTGCGTCTAGTCTTCCCACTGAAAATATACCCTCATGTGCGTGGAGATAAATTTTGCAAATATAAAAAAAACACCAAATGTACTTGACCGGATTTTGGAGCCCGATCTTTCAATATTGACAATCCAGTCTATTGTGAGGGTGATGCCGTAAAGATCATGCGACTACCGAAATAGCTATCTAGTAATGAGTTTATGCTCTTTTACTGTGATGTGATTGTTGTGAACAGTTTTCGGCCCTGCTAAGAGGATAGAAGTCGTAGTGACAAACCCACAATGTCCTCATCAATTTCCATTACGTCACACATCTTCGTCATCACACGCAACGCCAAGCTACGACACAAGAAGCAACGCCACATGGTTTACAGAATCGGTGGTACATTCAATTTCAAGTTTAATTAGAAACTTGTGATAAGTAAGGTACAAATACTAAATAAATGGTCCTTAGGTTTAGTTTTTTTTTTGCGTATGCCGTTAGGGTTTGTCGGTTAGACATTCCTGAGTTTCTACGGACAATGGCGGAAATGTAACCGTCTTTTGAACTTGGGAAACCATGTAGGTGCGGTTACTTCGTCCCGATGAGAGTATGTGATGATAATGATTATTATGTAGTGCCAATAGAAGTCTTAAACCTGATTAATCAGACAATGGCAACAAGAACAAATTTTCCTCCAGGAAAATTACCTATGGTACTACAGGAATCGAACACGGGGCCTCTGGATTAGTAGCCAGGAATGCTGACCATTAGGTAACATGGTTCAAGCCCAAGCTAGGTTCGTTATACCGTTTAAATATTAAAATTCTTAAAATGTATGTTGTTGTTGATTGTTCCTGTAATATATTTTTTTCTAGGTTAATTTAGTTGGTAAGTTACCTACTGATATAATATTGTGTTTGAAAATAACAAGTAAATTTACAAACACTTGACAACACAGTCACATTTTTATAGGAAGAGCCTTATAGAAAATTCAAACAGGTTTTCTTGACTTCAACATTGATAATATTTTATTATCTATTTATTTTTTTACTTTCTCATAACAAAAGAAAGTATTATAATAGTGAACATTTCTGACAGTGACATTATGATGAGGCTTTACGCCTTATTAGTTTTTGAGCCCAAAAAGTGGATTTTACATTTCGGTTTGTCTCTGGTTACATAAAAGAAACGTTTTATGATTTTGTTCATTCTTAATACCTAGATGTTGAGACTTTTTTTTAGATCTACCATATCTATAAAGTTAAGGGTAGTTTATTTATGAGTGATTTTCGAAAATTCGAAATATTTTAAAGTAACTATAGCTATTTTGTATAAAATGTATATCTGGGGAGAGTTTGTTATGACAAAAAAACTATTTTCTTGTTTTTTGAGGGCAAATTCTTTTAAGAGTAGTTTACTGCAAACTTTTTTTAAAACTTGATTTTTTTTTAAAAAAAAAGGCCATTGCAATTTTGTTCAGAATGGGTATCTAAGTTTTTTACACTATTATTAATTATAAATATTAATTTTTTTCTAAGAAAAATTATTTTAAATTAGTTTACTGATGATTGATTATTGTAAAATTTGAATTGAATTTGAATTTTGTTCAAATTTAGTATCGGTGGATTAAATTATTTTAAATGATCAATAATAATATAAGTTTATTTTTTCTAAAATGAATTAATTTAAGGGTAGTTTACGTACAACATATTATAGAAATTGGAAATTTTTCAGAATTGGCCTGAAAATTGAATTTAAAATGGGTATCTAGGAATAGTTTTTCTTGATAAATAATACGTTTTTATTTATACAAATTTTAAATAATTTTAGGGCTGTTTACATTTAACTTATTTTTGAAAAATTGAAATCTGTTACCAATATTTGAACCATTTGGTTTAAAATGTATTTATAAAATATGTTTATTTTGATCAACAAGACGATGTGTTTGTTTTTATGAGGAAAATTAACTAAAGTGTTGGTTGATTAACTAATGGCGATCACAGGCCTTAAGATGGGGTGCTAGTGAGCGCAAGTTTAGTGCATTCATTTACAGTTTTTATAGAATAAACTTTTTTTGCAAAAATAAATCAAATATTTCTTCTATAGAAACATAGAGTTTAGTTTTCCGCACATGATAATCTCAACAGTTCTTTAATATCTGTCAAGGGTGTCCTGGAATTTAGTGACAACATTTTCTCTGCATTTAAAAAGTTTGTCACCAAATGCCGCTATGCTCATGAGAGATATTCAAGAACTGTTGAGATTAACATGTGCAGAAAACTAAACTCTATGTTTCTGTAGAAGAAATATTTGATTTATTTTTGCCAAAAAATGTTTATGCTATAAAAACTGCAAAATTAATGCACTAAACTGACGCTCACTAGCACCCAACCTCAAAGATCACTTAAGATTAGTCTACTGAAAACCCATTTTTGAAAGTTTTGCTACAAGCTATGCCGCACAATATGAGAAAGTTTGTGCGATTGTGTCGTGCCATTTATTTTATAGGTATTGATAATATCTATCAAAAATGACGGCTGAAGATCACACGACTTGACTTATGAGACGTGAAAGTAGTTCTATTAAATTGTTATCTGTCAGATAAGACCCATCCTATGAACAGTGGACTGAAAATAAGTATTCACAGATTTTATAGATAGAAAGGTTTAATGAAATGGTTAGCACTCCAGAATTTTACTGAGGAGGACATAATTTAATACCGACTAAATGAGTCCGAAAAACTTTTCTCTCAAGAATGGTACTCCGTTCTCTTTAAAGGTGAATGCTGGCATATTAAACTAATCCTCATAACAATGGGTCCCTTTATTTAGTACATAATAATTGAAACAGTATAAGAGTTTAATAATTTATAATAACTCACGTCAAATGTTATTTTGAGAACACTTAATTAAAGTTAACTTGAAATTAAAACTTGTTGATTAGGTGAATCCATGAAATTAATTTGAATCGTGATATTGCTCACAGTACCCACGAGTCCGCGATATAATAAATATATTAATAATCTATAATTTAAATCATAAATAGTTTGTAAACAGTTAAATATTGCCTATTAGCAAGTTTTTATCAAATAAGGAGTATAAAGTTATCAATGCTAGCCAAAAAAATAGTTTGTATTTTCTAAATGTTTCTACCAAGTAAGATCCCGCTCTAGATAACTTCTAGTTAGAAAAATAATGCAAGATTACATTTATTAGTGCAATAACCACCCCATTCCCTTTACTATTACTTCCTTCAAATGTCAAAAACAGCAACATTTGTAAAATTATTCGCAAATTTACATGATCCATAGTAATATTATATAAAAATAGTAAAAATGCATGTGAAACCAAAATAAAATGCATTTATATGGAACATTATCCACTTTCTGATACACAAAGGTAGCTTGTGTATAAAAATAGAAATACCTTTTATTACGGTCTTGTTTAAATTAGTTTAAAATTTAGTACTACATTCAGTACCGTAATTAGTAAGTACTCAATTAATATTATACACGAAATCCTAGTTCTGTTCCTGGTAGATAGATTTTTTTTTTTGCTGGAGGAAAATTTCAACGCTGAGAACTTTTAAAAAAAAGTATATATCAATGTATATATTATATACTGTTTTGTGTATGGACGATTTCTAGAGCTCTCTCTCTCTCTATGTATTTTGTTCTAAGGTCTATGAAGGCTCGCAGTTAGGCCCATACACTCTAGCTGAGAGCTTTGTGTCTACGGGCCCATTCTTCCGTCACTGTGCGTCAAGCTCAAATTGTGACAATGAAAAGCACCAAGCGAAACTTTTGCCCAAACTTTGTCTACTCCTCTATCCCTTGCTCACCACTCTCCCCTCCCTGCCTTCCTCTCTCTCTCTTTGTTACCCATACTTCGTTGTATACAGATTGAAAATGCGTCAGGATGTATCACCTTATTTTAGCGTCAACGTGAGTGGTGTATTATGAAAGCTGTTTGTTGAGTAGAATGTTTTTGAACTTCCCCCCACCCCATACCCTATATACATGGTTTTGTAAGTTGAATAAGACTAAGTGGGATACGTGAATTAAAATACCCTTTTTTTTTAAGTACTGCTTAATCTATTCAGGTCACAATTTTATATGTCAATGAAAGTCAAGAGGTATTATTTCGTAACTTGTTTAATTGCTTTGTCAGATAATAGTATTTTACAGAAATATTAAAAAAAAGTTTTGATAGAAATATAAATCTGCTATGAACCCGCTTCGTTGGCTGCATGGTCTACCAAGAGCTTCTGATCCTTGCTTGCGTACCCCTTGGCAGCCCATTTCCATAAATTGTGCCCTTAATTTTAGCAAACTATTTAATTACTATAGTAGTATGGTAGTTATTTCTTATTTATTTGTTGCAACTGAAAATAAAAAGGCTAATAATGGGATTAAAAAACAATGGAATTATAAGGTGAAATATATTTTTACATTCAAAAAGCAAAAGTTAAAATAAAAACTAACACATTTAATTTATTTATTAGTTTATTAATAATTATAAAAATTATTTTATTTTTTAAATTGAAATCATTTTCTCAAGGTCAAATATAGAAGCAAACCCGAACCGTGCCTCGCCATATCGTTGAGTTAATTCCACAACTTTTTACTGTTCTTTTGTCTTACACTCCTGGCATATGTATTATGTAGCTCTTTCCACCATTATTCCAAATTTTTTGCGTACTCCCAAACGTCCTGTCACGTATCTCTGAGGGTATGCGTACCCCACGTTGGAAACCACTGGTCTAAAGCATCGTTATTCAAACTGTGCTCCGCGGAACCCTTGGGATTCACCATAGTAATCTCAGGCTCCGCTAGGAAATTTTATAATATTCTTTAGTTGTTTTTAACACTATAAAATATCATCAGTATTTGGGATAAGCATTTTTTTCAAATCTGAATAAAGGACATTTACCAAAGGCGCAGCCATATTATGAAATGTTTTCCGTTCGTTTTATACTTTTATGCTTTAAATGTGTTTATTAAATGTTCATAATATCATATTAGTGTGAACAAATTGATGAGGGTCCCAGCACGTACTTTTTTTTCTGGTGCAAGGGCTCCTTCAGCCAAAACAAAGTTTTATAACCCCTGGTCTAAGGCATCACTCTCGCAAGAGACTGAGCTCCTAATGGCGGGGAGATCGGGGTTGGGATCCCTTTTGGGTGTACTTGGGGTGTTATTTACTAAAGGGTTTTCCACTCTTTCTCTCTCTCCCCACAAAAATGCGGTTACACTTTCTCTCAATCAACCTTCCGAATTAGCATGATTTAGTACACATGCATATAACCCGACCGAGTAGTAAGACGTGGTACTAAAAAATAAATCTGTCATGAACATGAATCTAATAAAATAACGAATCCTGTTAATTTTATTTGAATACATATTTGTTAACGGCTTGTTTTTGTCATGGATTTAAAACCACTTTGAATAATAAAACGGTTTCACTAACACTAATTACATCATGTCATCATAAATGTAGAAAGGACTATTCTATGTACGCTTTAAAAAATACGTATACTTTTATAGCATTATTTGGGTTACTATTTTAAATTTTATGGAAATTAATATATTTGTTTTTGTATAAACACTTTGAAATTAATAATCCCAATGAATTAAAATAATCGTGTTTCATATATACATACAAATCATCATATTAGGATTTCGTTATCATTAGCAAAGCGTTACCAAAGTTTAGAGCTTTTAAATAAAATTACCGTGGATTAATTAATTAATTAAAATGAATAGTGATTTTCCTATATTAAAAATATATTTGAAACTACTCATTTATATATCTAGGAAACCACACGAAATATACAAGTTTTACCTGACGCTGGAATTTTCCACATCATCAACTCGAAAACTTACTAACGATGTACTGTCGCCATGGAAACGATTATATGAAGCAAAAGAAAAAAAACAGAGGTGAAGGAAAAAAAAAAGATACAAAAAACAACAACACGATATTCTAGGACACCTCCTGAATCGACGACCGCTGAAAATCGCTACACAAATTGACACGAGCAGTAATTACTATGTTGTTACCAATTATCGCGGGGACCCCCCCAACAAAAGGGCTTAAGGGGCACACCACGTTTGAGTTAAGGCGAAGGAGAAACAACGGGACGCCTCATGCGAAATGCCGGCGTCCTTGGTTTCACTTCAGTGTAGCAAGGGTTCATGCGACTGTTGAGTCAACTTCGACCGTTCAAACTTTGTAGACGTCTCTTGTAGGTATAACGGCAGTTCTCACCTTTGTCTGATAACGAGGACTGACTTATTGTGTCGGTTACGCGAACGTTTGGTTAATATAACTACCTGAGGGAAATTGTTTACAAAAGGAAGGTGCTGATAGATATATTCTAATTGTTCCAAATTTTACAGGAGTAAGAAGGTACTAACATCAATTCATAACGTTTATTTAAATATATTAAAACTAAAATAACACGTTGTAACAGATTTTCTGCACTGCCTCAAAGATAAATAGTACTGAATTACTGTAACTTGTAATATTAATTTTCTCACTTCGGTGACTTAACTGTCTAAGGCGTTATTCTTGCAATAGACTGGACTGACGATTACGAAGAGATTGTTGTTCAAACCCCGGTCGTCTGTTCTAAGAGGTATTTTTTATAAACGGTTTTCCACTCTCACTTCATGCCCATGCGGTTGCACTTCTTATAAATACAATCTTGATCATTACATAAGCGTATAATCTGAACGGGTAGTAAGGCGTGGTGCTGAAAGTAAAAATTAATTTGTAGTTACCCGCTTTAATGGTCGAATGGTCTAAAACATTACTTTAGCAATAGACTAGACTGCCGAAGACGGGAAGATCGGGGTCGAATCCCGGTCGGTGTACGGTCGGTGTAATAATAATATTTAGCACCGCGTCTTACTACCCGTTCGGGTTATACGCTTAAGTACTAATTACGCTATGGATTAGGAATTGGGAGGGTTGAAATTAGAGGAAGTGAACCCGCATTTGCGTGGAGGGAGAGTGGAAAACCATTTAGGAAAAACCACCCCCAGTTCACCCGACCGAGATTCGAACCTTGATCTCCCCGTCCTCGGCGGTCGGGCTCAACACGACAAGTGCGTTAGTCAACTACGCCACCGAGGCGGGTACGGTCGGTGTACTTAGAGTGGTTTTCCTAAATGGTTGTCCACTCTACCTTCACCCAAATATGGACAGGCCTACACTTCCTCTAAATTCAACCGTGCTAATCCATAACACATTAGTGTAATTAGTACATAGGCTTATAGCCCGAATGGGTACTAAAACACGATGCAAACAAAATTGTAGCTTGTAATTTTTTTGGAAAAACAAAACCACTGTCATTGTTATGGTGTAATACATGTCTAAATATATTGGAATTATTTCTCTGCTGTTATAGTCATAGAATACATTTTATTATTTCATATTCAAACACCTGATCATCAGTGTTCACCACGAACATGTGGAGCTATTAGGTTTTTTTTAGCGACAATAAATGTAAACAAATTGAGTAAAGTCATTATTATTATTATTATTATTATTATTATTATTATTAGGTTTTATCTACTACGACGGGTCCATTCCTTTTGTCAATGAACTAAAACCGCCAATGCACCCCTTCCTCTGCCTCCTCTTTCAGCTCACAGAACTTTCTTATTTCCTTCAAATAATCCAATATTTCAATCTTCATTCTTCCTAAAAGCGCTGTTACCGAACGAAAAATAGCCAAATATAAGTTGATCTTCAATTTGCAAGTACAAGAACTAGTTTCTATTAGATATTAAGTCAAACACAATATTTGTTTGTCCAGGCGATATTTATCAATTATTTACTTTGCAAATATAGCTACGTACTTAGTTAAATCTATTTATGAAGGCCAAAAAGGAAAGAAATACATAATGCTCTTCATACAATTTTAGAAAAATAATTACATTCTTAAATGCCTCGTCTCGGTCACGAATCAAGCGGACATTAACTAGTTTATTCGCTTTTCTTCAAAGTTACAACAAATAAACTTTTTAGAACCTTTCAGAGTACAGGACCGTGATTCAGACGAATATATTGTGTAGGTGTTGAAATAAAAGGTTGTTTTTTTCTGTCCCAATGTGTCGAGTTGTGTTTCCTATTCCCCCTTTCACAATCCCCCGTACCACCCTTTTACACCCGCAATCTTTTGTTTCATCCTGTAACAAGGGTGAAGGAGAAACTAGCTACAGACAAGGAAATGGAAAAGTGGCTAAGGGATGCTTAGAAAGACAAAATCCTCGCCGTAGAAAAGTGTGTGTGTGTGTGTGTGTTTGTGCTGAGCCATAGAAGAAAATAATAATGAAATTTTCTCTCTCCCGGGGATACGTCAAGTAATTAAAATTGATGTTCCAATCCAGAGCTGGGTAATGTCGTGTGTAGGGGGGAGGGGTGCGGAGCTGATGCACTTACTATACTGAGTAATAATGTATCGTCTCAGAGTTGTCTCTCGCTCGCCCTTCCGGTTGAGACTTCTCATTTCCTACTAAGCTTTCTTTTTCGCGATATATAGGCACAATACTTGTCTACCTGCCTATGACAGACCTGTACTGTCAAACATTGAGCACTATGGGGACTATCCATGCTCTTATACAACCGGTCCATTGGTATAGTGGTCAGCACTCCTGGCTACTGATCTAGTTGTCCTGAGTTCGATTCCTGGTGGTACCAAAGCTAATTTTCTTCACCGAGACGAAGGGGAACGGTTCCTATGGTCACCCTGGTCTGGTTAGTTAGGCTTAAGCTAGGTTTAAGATTTCCACTGGCTACAAACCTTCATAATAACTATAATTACGTCATCTCATTTCGGGTATGACGTGAATACAAACTCAAAGGTATACCGTGGACAGCGTTGTGTTCCAACAAAGCGGCTAAATTCTACAGACATACACGGCTACCGAACTAGATATTGCATCTCTCAAGGACAAATATGGCACAAACATATATATAAAATATATATTTTATTTATATATAATATATATTTTAAAATATTTATGTATATGTACTCACGACTCTAATGTGTATGGTATGAGGAAGGTTTAGATTAAATGTATCTGTATTTACGGGAGGGAAGTTGGTAAACCATTTAGGAAAATAACCACCCATCAGTACGTCCGACCGGGATTTGAACCCCAATCAATCTCAGTCATTTGGTAGTCCCAGTCTATTGTGAGAGTAACGTCTAAGACCACGTGACAACCAAAGCGGGTTTTTATGAATCTTAAACCTACTAATATTTGCATTACAGCACCTAAAATCATTATTTTAAGGAGTTTAGGGAAATAATGTTCTATGTCACAACAACTTTTTTTTAGCATCGCGTCTTCGCGTCTTACTACCCGTTCGGTCTAAACGCTTTTGTACTAATTACGCTAGTGGTTTTATGGATTAGAATGTTTATATTTAGAGGAAGTGTACCCTCATTTGCGTGAGGGAGAGTGGAAACCATTTTGCAAAAACCACCCTCAGTATACCCTACCAAGATTCAAACCTTGATCTCTCCGTCATCAGCAGTCTGTTTAGTTGGATAGTTAAGGAGGTTTAAAGCTATAAACTTGAAATTTGGCAAACCTATAGATTCTAGCCCGTAACCGACGGGAAAATTCCAAAAAGTTAAAAAAAAACTTTTTTAACCCCGAAAAAAAATTAAAAAGGGTTGAGCAACTTTGAAGTCGGTGCGGACCTTTCTTTGGAGGTATCTTGTGGCTAAACGGTAAGACCAATCAAAAAACGGATTCCACCAGCAGGTACGGATTTTGTGAGATCCACAAGTTTGATCCTATTACTTTTTGTCGTATCTCCACCGGTTGCACCTTAGATAGAGCTAGTTTTTTTATTTTAGGTAAATTTTGCATATTTTACACACATATTTTAATTTTTGACACACTTTTGAGAAAGCTAGAATCATCAAATTTAGCATGCATATTTGCACATCCAATTTCCATAAGCGTGCCAAATTTGATGATTCTAGCTACTCTATAAGTATGGAGAAACTAAAATAATGTGTAAAAAATACAGTACAATACCGGTAACCTTAAGTTGTTACGTTCAAAACAACGCTTGAATTATATTAGTTTACATCCAGTTGTAAATAAAACTCATTGGAGGTTTGGGGGCGGAGCTTTCAACGAGCAAAGCGAGTGTATATATATATATATATATATATATATATACACACATTTAGATATACACACACACGTGCGAGGTGAACATTGAAATTAGTGTAAATATGTCTCAGGTATGTGAACATAATCCAATTCAAACTAATTCAAATTAATATACAAATTAGTTTCGGTCTTTGAGTAAATAAATAAACCAACATCACAAAGATGGAAACTAACTTTGGCTGGGAAAATGACCAGTGCCCGCCCTTTTCCATAGGGGGAATGAAGCGGGGCGAAATAACGATCGCGAGTAAAACACAGAAAACCCTTGATTGGGTTTTTATAAATTTTAATAATAAGTAGCCCACTTTGGTGACCTCATGGTCTAAGGCGTCTCATCATAGAATAAACTGCCTATGACGTGGAGTTCCTGGTGGTCCGTACTAAAGGTGACTTTTCCTAGATGGCTTTCTACGCTCTCATTTCCTTTACGTAAGTGTGGGTACACTTCTTCTAAATTCAACCTTACTCTTTCCTAACACATTAGTGTAATAAATATGCATATGACTCATACGGGTAGTAAGAATCAGTGCAAATCAGAAAAAAACTATGTAATTCCTATACATAGGCTATATGTGTTTAAAATTTGTAATACATTTTGATTTGTATTATTTAAAATAAATGGTACGATTCACCGAACATACTTTCTCCCGCTTTTATCTTAAAATAGACATTTACTAAAAACTCTTAAGATTTGTGAAACGAAATAATAGGTTTATACATTGTTGTAGAAACATCACATCAAAGATCATAAATGAAATAATATACACTGTTACTAGCTCTAAGGCATCAGAAACTAGGAACACTGTTAGGGAAAAATTGTGCAAAGAGAAACATCTTTGTGTACCAAAAAACATAAGAATCAAATTGATTTTCTAATACCCGAATTAAAGAGAATATATATTTGCTTATAGCTCAACATTACTTGTTCTTATAAAAATATTGTTGAGGTTAATTGTCGCTCAGCAATTAATTTATTCATTGTTTTGTTGGTAGACATGTAACGCAATAATTTTGTTTTCCATTGTTATAAATAAAATTCTTTGAAGGACAACTTGAAATTATTTTTGTTATCATTTTTAAGTTCAAGTAAAATATCTGAGAGAACGTCAGAGAAACAAAAACTAATGACGTGTCGAATATTTGTTATCTAACGGCATCGACATATAAAAGTTATTAATTTGTTCAATAAACTTTATAAAATTAAACAACCTGTGTCTTTGCTGTCTCAAACTTAATAAATATATTTCAAATAAAAGATTTTTATCTTTAATAATACTACAACTTTACAATGATTCGTACTTCAAATAATTGCGGAGAAATTATGAAAATTGGAAAGTTTCCCACATTAAAGACACTCTAAAAGTAATTTTATTGAGAAAATTAGAACTACCATCTTGTTTATAGTAATAAACGGTGTCTAGATATAATATTTAATCAAAATCGTCAGAGCGAATTTTAAGAAATTTGATTTTTTCTCTTTTGGCCTTTCAGTAAACTACACTTAAATTTAGGTTTGGATATCTAATTCCAAAAATCTCTTTGGAGGATCTTATGAAAACCCCAGATACTAGGTTTCAGCCCGATCGGTAAAATAGTTTTGGCTCATGCCCGAGGTACATACGGACGGACATAAAAACGGCATTGCGAAAACAACTTTTTTGAATTCAGGGGTCATGAAACGTCAACATTTATCAAAATCTTGAGTTTGATTTTTTTGAAAATCACAGTATTTTCTCTAATAGGTGTCGAGAGAAAGTAATTATACATTAGGCCTATGTAGATACTTTCTTTTACAACCGCGTATATACTACCTGTTCAAGTTATACGCACGATAACTACTCTATTGAGGTAGGGATGAGGAAGGAAACATTTTAGAGGTAATACCCGAATTTGCGTGGAAGGAGAGTGGGAAACCATTTAGGAAAAACTACCCTCATTAGACCTACCAGGTATTTGAACGCCAATCTTCCCGTCATCAGCAGATCAGTCCAACACGAGAGTGATGCCTTAGAACATTCGGCCATTTAAGCGGGTAGTAAATACTTTTAATAATTAAAAATATGTAGGTAGGGGGGTCTATTTTAATTTTTTCCGACTGGTCCGTATAAATATGGTTCTCGAGAGTTCAAGATGGGTCCATTATCGTTCATCTAGAACACTCGAGACTATGACGTAAATAAAATGACCTCAGGTAATTAATTTCGTGTGTGAAGTGAAAAAAAAAAAAGACGCGTCCTCTATATAACACCCCGTTGATCGTAGCTCTCCAACGTGCCAAAGAGACGTATGAAACGCAGAAGTGAAGCAGACGACACACGTTTAGCGGTAATGCGCAGTGGCCTCCAACTGTCATCATCTGAAATGTGAATCACGTACCGTCTTAGCGGGCGCGGTATTTCCACTCTGTCGCCCCCCTCCCGTTACAAGCTGATAACCACACATGCATGCACACCTCATGCTGCTGCTCTTCCTACTAATGTTCTTGTCACCGCGCCCGGGACTATGTTTCAAGTACCGGGTCCTTTGCACACGGCTGAATCCCCCCTCCCCCTCCTTCCCACCAAGATAAGGAACTTTATGTGTTTTGTCGGAATGTGTCTGGGGCTAAAGTTGGGTCGACTTCGTGCTTGTTGTAGGAATGAGGAATACCCGCCCGCTGATGGTCGGAACGAGGCCCAGTGACGTCAGTATAAAATAAACATTTTGTGAGCGCTAATTTCTTGGACATCCCATTCATTAAATATACAAACTGTCTATCAAACTGGGCCTGAATATGAAGAACCAACTGGTAAAATGCTACATATTGAGCATAGCTTTGAATGGAAAAGAGATATTGACCCTGAGGTAAAAGGAGAATGAATATTTGGAAAGTTTTGAGATATGGTGCTTGAGGAGAGTAGAAAGGATAAAAAGTACAGATGGGTAAATAATGAACTAGTTCTAAATAAACGTAAATTAAAAGAGAATGATTTTGTAGGTGATTCTACGGAGAAAGGCCAACTGAATGGGTCACATTATGATAATAAATGTTTTACTGAGTGACGTCATAGAAGGCAAGGTGGAAGACCTCGAATCCAACTGATGGATTACTTCAAACAAGGAAAGAAGAGGAAAATTCAGGATATAAATGGAAGCTATTTATAAGATATTATGGAGCACTCAAATTTGGATGATACTACGGCCCTTTGGATAGATAAAACACCTACTAATAGTAATAATTATAATTCTGAGATCACGTTCGACAAATAAAAACAATGTAATCTAACATTCACATAACGTAAATATGGTAAAAAAAAAGTATATTTTATTTTAAAGTTACTTTTATCCGTTTACCCTGTAAGGTAGTGAGCTTACCTTGATGGGTTCTACCATGGTGAAAATTAAGGTCATAGTGTTATCTGTAAAGGTAAGACGACCAATCAGAGTAAAGAAAGAGTGCATTGTGTGTTATCAGGACTCAACGCAAAGATAACATAACCTAAACACACGAGAAAAACACATCCAATGAATTTGTATTGTTTGAAAATTTTTCACTAAAATGTAACTCTAGCACTTAGGGCTGTTTATGCTTCAAGTACTTACAACCTAAGTTCACTGAAGCTACGCAATAAAATGAGAGAAGAGGCCAATACGCTTTTATTTTCGTGAATTACACCGCAGAATTCTTCAGTACACCATTACTAAACAATTGAATTCCTAGAAAGCCGTGTTGGTGCTCTCAAGAATATTGGCTGATAAGAATACGTGGTACACTTAACGTAACTTAACATAACGTAACTTGAAAGTTCTCTTTTAATTGAACGTCACGTCAACATTAAGCTTTAATTTTAAAACATGAGGATAATACATCACTCTTATATTACGTTAAGTTAACTTTAAGTTGATCGTGACTTCAATTTAACCTTTTATCTTAGTAGCTTATCCAGGAGAAACTTAATTTTTTGTAAACAGTGAGAATACGTAGGATTGGTAATGAATTGTGGTACACCTCCTTTCACAATAAATTATTTCAATCATCATAAAAATATTTCAGGATTATGCTATGTACAGTACATTATATAATATTTTTATTTTTCGAAAGAAAATTAATTTTAAAATATATTGAATTGTTTTGCTACCAACTAAATAATTAAATATATTATCGACAGTAAATAATCTTAGGAACATTTATTGAAAAAAATTAAATAAGTATTATTTTTATGTCTATTACTACCTAATGAAATCAAAGTAAATTTCATGAATATTTTGCGATATATGGTATAAACATTTAGGAAGGGCGAGAGTTACACAGTCTATTAAAATTACTTTTCATAAATGCATACTTAAATCCATGTAATAAACCATAGTCTCCCATAATATCAAGTATAATAAATACAATTATATCGTATATCGCTCTCTATATAAAGGGAATCAGCCAAACAAAAGTAGTTTCCATATTTCCCTGCAGAAAGGGCTTCACCAAAGGTCTGCAAATAACATTAAAGATAAATGTAGTGACTAATATAAATATGTTTATATTTTCTTGAAACAGCCACACTTCTGTGATTCTATCCTCATAAATAAAAATGTGATGTTGAAAGATCTGAATTTTATGTTTCATTAATTTTTAATATAATTAAAACGAAATTTTGAGCATTCTTCCACATTAAATTATCAAAATATCATTAATAATCTAGCTATCCAGATGTTATATGAAATGAAAGTGTTGGCGGTAGTAGTATTATTCAGCAGCCAGATGTCAGCTGAAGAAGAAGAAGAAGGAGACATGCCCATGTAACGTGGGTAGATTTTCCCGCCATCTGTGCATAGGAATGTAGCCTCTCAACCCCCTCCCCACACCTTCCCTGAGAGCTCCTACACCTTTCCGTGGTATGTTGCAAAAGTCAAGTTTCTCCAAGAATGTTTTGCATCTTCTAAACTGTTTCTCACTTCACATTTCAATACACTTTCATGTTCCTTTTATGAATTTTAAAACAGTACACGCCCCCTCTCCCTACTCCTAATTTTTTTTTTACTTTGAAGGTTTGTCTTATACTTACGTATAAATGCCTACCTCTGTCCTAAATACTTTATTTAATATGAGTGTATAAAGTTTGAAACTATTAACAACATTATTAGGATAATAAAGTTTTAGTTCGACATTAGGGATCATTATTTAAGAAAAAAACTTCTCCGTTGGTTTTAATGTTATACTAAAAATTATAATTGATTCGACTCATAATAATCATGCGTTTGCACCCACAAAAAACATAGTTCTATTGCCCATTTTGAGTAATACATGTATTGTATGTAAAACTAGCAAAAGTAACCGACCTTGCCCGGGGTAACCATACAATGCATTGCGTGTTCACCCCGGGCAACACTTTTATTATGCTTCAAACAGCCAGGAAAAAATTATCTTCATTTTATTTCGACCGGCCCAGTTTTTAATAAATTTAAAAAATCTAATCAAAAATTTAAAATGTAATCTTCAAGGTGCACATGTTTGTGCACAGGGGCTACTCGTTTTAAGATTTCAGCCCTTTGCGTGCGGTAGCTATCGCAAAAAGTTCATGACAGACAAACAAACAAACTAACTCATTTTACCAGTGAAATAGCTGATTGATCAAATTTAAATATTTGTTTAAAAAGTTATGATTGCATTTTATTATGCATTTATTTGATTAGTTATATATATTACTAATATATTACTATAATATATATATATATATATAATGATCATCTGTTGTTTTGTGAAAGTATGTGTGCGTGCATATTTCATAAAACATTTATGAGAGATTAATAAACTAATTTTTGGTGGTAAAATTTGAAAAACTCTACCAATAAAAAATACAATTATTATATAATATTGAAAACATCTGTTTATTAAGTGTTGTTTGTAGGCCTATGTTAAGTTAACGGAATTACTTTAATACATCTTCGGCCCGAGATACAAACTGATAATTATATTTGGCCCTTGAGATGAAAAAATTGTATCACCCTGGTTTAAGGCGTCACTCTCACAATATACTAGAGTGCTAATAACAGGGGGAAGGGGGTTCGAATTCTTGTCGGGGTGTACTGAGAGTGGGTTTTCCTAAATTATTCTACACTCTCGCTCCACGCAAATGCTAGTACTCTTCCTCTAAATTCAACCTCCCTAATCCGTAACACTTTAGCGCAATTAGTGCATATGCTTATAGCCTGAACAGGTGTTAAGACACGGTGCTAAAATAATAGGTCACACATGTGAGGACAAACAAGCTAGGACACACGTGTTAGGACAAACAAGCTAGGACACAGGACACACGTGTTAGGACACAGTTTGGGATACAGTTGTTGGGACACACATGTTAGGACAAACAAGCTAGGACACACATGTTGGGACACACATGCTAGGACACACATGTTGGGACACACATGCTAGGACACACATGTAAACTAGGGATTTTGTTATGACAGTCCTAGTGTGTTGGGTACTAAGTGCGTTTTCGTACGTTACGTTTGTGCGCTTCCGAGAGATTTCTTGGTTATTTTTTTAAACATGTCTTACTACCCATGGCTAGCCACATATTTTACACTAATAAATAGGGATGATAAAGGTAGATTTTTATGAGAAATGTGCCCAAATTTTCATGGAGTTCAGGTGGGAAATCATTAAGGGTAAAAAATACTCAGTAAACCTTAATGGGATTTAAACCTTGACCACTCAGTCAATGGAAATTCCCTCTCTTGTGAGAATGATGCCTTAGATTATGCGACCACTGATGCAGGATCAATGCGACT
This sequence comes from Timema genevievae, assembly GCA_902155825.1. NCBI lineage: Eukaryota > Metazoa > Arthropoda > Insecta > Phasmatodea > Timematidae > Timema > Timema genevievae. The sequence goes on along the minus strand of CABFWO010000158.1, from coordinate 327,337 downwards.
CTGTCCGGCGCTCGGGTGACACCCTCTATATAAGAGCCCTCACTTGAAATATTCCTTAAGAACCAACATTTTCTTGGTACCCCCCCGTCCCACTTCACCCCCTCGAGAAACTTTTACTTCGTTCCTTTGTTTCCAGTTTCTTGTTTCAGTCGACTCGCGCCATTCATGATGACGACTTCCTCCACTCCCACTTCGTATGCAGGCTTCACTTGACCCCCTACCGCCTGCTTCACTTACACCCTTTACTACCCTCTCCTCACTGCCCCCCTCCCCCCCCCAAAAAAAAACTCATGCCCTTTACCTTCTTCCGAGACATGCAAACTTTTCTCGGTGAAATACAACTAAAAATAAGAATGAAGAATATAACAGAGTAGGGCTCGGCTTATTTTCTTTTGTTTCCTGTGAGAAAAGTTAATGCAGGTATGAACTGTAGAATCTTGATGCGAAGAGTCTCGCTCATGTATGTGTATGTGTTTGTGTGTGTGTGTGTGTGTGTGTGTGTGTATGTACGCTAAGTGTTCGAGAAATAAGTCTATAATACAGAGAAAAAAAATTCTGCAGATAATGGAAACTGTGAAATCAGGGTTAGTTTGTATTTAAAATGTATGAATATCATTTCAAGAAAAGAAAAAAATCTCAAATTTAATTATAACTTAGTTGTAGATTATCAACACACATGTTGAAACTCATTGTAATTACGGTACTGTCTGTAAAAAGTAGACCACATTTAAACTAATTTAAACGAGATGAAAAATGACACCTGGACACCCAGGACCTTTGGTTTAACACACCAATGCTCTGCCACTGAGCTATCCCGTGCTTAGGGTAGTTATTCACTCATAGTTTATGGCTTACTCTGTGATGGACGTGTGTAAATTGTCAGATAAATATAAGCGAACATGTGTATCACACTAAGCCAAATGTCAGGGTTAGATTACCGTGTCTAGGTATCATTTTTAAATTAATTTAAATTAAGCCGAAGATGTTTGGTTGTTTTTTTGCACACCTCTTAACTATCCGGTTGATCCGTACATTTAAACTAAGTGGGTAATGATAATATAGGTGGAATTTATATCAAATTACCCCTCACTCACGTGGGCAGAGGGAGGGTAACCATTTTAGGAAAAACACCCTCGTTAAGCCTGGAAAGGATACGAACCTCAGCCTCCCCGTCACCGGCAAACTATAGGCTACCAGATACTAACCTACGTATTCACCGATTCAAGTATATGTTTATTTAAAATTTAAAGCTTATTGACATGTAGTATTCTATTAGTAAATAAGTGCGTTAGAATTATGTAAATTATGTTATGGACTTATATTAAAATAGTGTACAGTTGCAGCGATGCTGTGGATTATCGCGCTAAAATGTATTCAAAACTTTTTATTGGGGAAAGTTCTATGTAATGAGGCCTCACTTGACTTTATAGTTAATGTTTACTCGTCAAAGCCTATCAACTTCACATAAATTTGTAATTTTCGATGTTTTATTCTAATCAAAACGTATGCAGTCTCAACCTTCACATTCCTCTCCCAGCTCTTTATCTATTTGTTGCACAACACCACTTAAATAGGAATTAAGTTGTTATTAATTTTAATTTAAGATACATATTTTATTTACCGAAATACATTCATTCACAAATCATGGTTTCCATGGTGATGTAAACAAATAATGATTGACAGATGAGCAACTACGCACACAACAGAGAAGCTGGAAATTCACTAGGAAAATCAGGTTTTCGTTGGAAGCTACTATTTTTTCCAACCCGAACTTTTAAAATGAGCCTTCCTTTGTCAAAATCGGTTTAGCGGTTTTCTAGTAATTTCAATTATTGGCAATGGCCTTATTAAATTATGTATATATAATATATATGTGTTAAATTAGATATAATATTTAGAAACATAGCACATAAATACTTTTAAAGAGCCACGCTATTTTTTTACATGTACTTTCCCTATTAAATGTATGTATACTCCATTCACGGTAGGAATTACTCTCTGAAAGGTCTTTTTTCCTACCAATATCCTACTATATAATAGCTTCTGGTAGGGAAAAAGGCCTTTCAGAAAACAATTCCTACGCTGAACAGACAGTATTTAACTAACTAGCTCGTTGGTCCGGGAGAAATAACTTTCACTCGACCGGGAGTTTAGGCAGGATTTTGTTGGCATTAATGAATAAAATAATTTATGCAAGAAAAGTGCTCAAGACATCAACTACCATTTTTGTTTTTAATATTCTAACATTTGCATTGTATTTATTTTTTGTGAAAAAAATTACTGTTATTTATGAAAATTTAAATTCTTAGTTCCAAAACAAATATTTTTGGATACCTTTCACGATAATTTAATAGTTTTATCAACCAATTTAGCGATTTTATTAAAGTGTTCCTGCCAAACCCTTAAAACTTCAATAAATACGTGAAACTTTTATATGTACAAATAATATTTTTTTATTACTTTGAAATGTAGTTTTAAGAAGAAAAAAAACAGTATTTTTCCCCACAAATAAAAAAAGAAGAAAAAGAATTTTTCCCCACAAAAGAAAAAAAAATGCTAGAAATAATTCAGACTAGTAGTAGCGTAAAGTTATGAGACCCAATGGAATTATTATTATTATTATTACTTTTATTATTATTATTATTATTATTATTATTATTATTATTATTATTATTATTATTATTAGCACCACGTCTTACTACCCGTTCTGGAAATATTGCATTTTTTTATTTTATTTAGGATGAATTAGTGACTTGCCAGTGTTCTAATTGCCTTCGTAACTTCTAAATCACAAGACCAAACTCAAAAACGAAAATCAAATAAGATATAAAGAAAAAGATTTTTCTTTTAAGACTGAAGAAAGAAAATTGAAATGAGGTATAAAAATTGTAAACGTCAGTGAAAACAAGGTGACGGGAAATCCAGCTAAATGAGGGCTCAAGATTAGCTTGGATTGTAATATTTTCACTCCTAGTTTTTTTTTTACATCCGTGGTAATGACCATTGAAAATTCTAATTAGTTCGTGTTGTAGGGGAGATTTTTTTTCCCCTTCCTGAATCTTCTTTCAATTTTTTCACCCTTCATCTTGGAGAAGGTTTACTTTCTTCAAGACTAAAATTACTTTGTTCTTAAAGATTTGTTCATCCTTGCACATGTGGTATATTGTTTTTTATTAACTATACAACATTTGAATGGCCATAGAATTAATTACGAAGTAGTTGATGTTCAATCAAATCACAACATAAGTCACCATTAAATGTTTATTTTAATTAATACACTGGAATATAGTTACACATAGATTTATTTTCTCATTGCGTCTTAGAACCTGATCGGGTTATAAGCATACATTAGTATGATAACTACCCGATTAGGTGGTCGGCTGGTCTAAGACAAGCTTATCAAATATATTTGACCATAAGATTAACACAGAACATTAAAAATTCTGAGAAATTCATATTTAAAAAACATATATCTGTATTTTCATTATCTTAAGTAACCATAATTCCAAATTAGTATCTCATTTGAGAAAAGCGTAGGCTCCTAATTATTAAAGTAAATTTAATGTAAGCTAAGAAGGATATTTTAAAAACAATTTAAATTAAATATAAATATACATTAATTCATAATTAAATATAACATTATTTCCTACCCAGATTTTCTTGGTTGGTCAATTATTTTGTTTCTTTCTTTGCTATTTATCAAGTTTGCAAACTTTTAAATAAAGTGGTCTCCAACTTGAAACATAACATAACATTTATTTTAACAGAACCTATGCCTGCTTACACTGGACGATATACTTAAAAAAAAATGGTGTGGCATGTGTAGATCACTTTCTTACATCAACTCCCTCCCTATATCCTTCCTCCGACACCTTCCCCCCCCTATTGCCCTAACCCGTCCTATATTAGCCCCTCCGGTACCGCTCGAACGTGACTTTGAGCATAGAGCGTCTTCCCACACTTAGTTTAGCGCTCACATAGATAAAAAGTAGTCCCCAAAGTCCACAAAAGACTTCTTGTGTATGTAGCTACCCTTAACCCCCACCTCTACCCAACCACTCCCTCATTTTTTTCCTCTGTAGAAAACGAATTTGTTTAGCGAAGAGGTTGGTCTCAGGAAGGGAAAGAATTGTAGAGCTGCTGATTTACATAACTTCTTTCTTTCATTTGTGCACGAGGTATGAGAGTATATGATGAAGTGGGAATAGAAAAGATGGGATGTAGAAATTCAGTTTCCGTGCCAAGGTGGGTCTTTCTTCCCCCCTCCCACACACGTCGCCAATTGAAGAGTGGAGAGACGTGGTGTGTTTGATGGCATTTCTTTGTGAGAGAAACTTGCTCACACTGCCCTTGCCCTGCTCGCCTGCTTTCCAGTGAAAGGAAACTTTCCACTATAGTTTTGATTTTGAAAAAAAGAAAAATCCAGCATAACTTGGACATGAAAGTTTGATTTTAGAAAATAAACTATTGCAACTTAAACAGATAAGGTCTTGTTGGTCATTTAGGAGGTTGCCTAGGTAACCGAGATATTGCCGATCAGATGTTGCGCTGTTTAACATTGACAAAATCTTAAACAATACAAGTCTTGGCTTTATTACCAAATATTACCTTATACCTGTATATACTCTAAACATAGCTTACATTTTCCACTTTGAAAAGTCCAAATATCAACATATATTGATTGATCACTAAAAGCTAAATGCCCGAGAAACAAAAGATAATTAAAATAGAAGCGTAAAATGGATCGTTGTGAAAAATAATCATTTAATTTAATAAGGGGTGTCACAAAACAAATTGTACTGTCATTTGTATTTTCCTCTTCCCCTGTTGGCTCTCCTACTGCAGGAAAGCTCTGCCCGAGAACGTTATAAATCCACTTGGCTTCTGATCGATTATGAGTGTCTGATCTAACAGTCTAGTGTCTTGAGGGGTTATTCCTCCGTAATCCGTGTATCGGGGTATTAGTAATTATATTCTAAGCGAATAGGGATGTGGGAGGTAGGATTTAGAGTAAATGTGCCCTAAATTGCGGGAAGGGAGAGTGGTAAACTATTTAGTAAGAGCCATTTCACTACACTCGGTAGGTATTCAAACACTACCCACTATCTCATTAATTGGTAAACTAAACCAGACGAGACTTATGCCTTACTCTGCGTGCGTAGTTTTTAAACATGACTCATACACTGATATATATTGTTATTGCTTTATTGTGACCCCGCGGGTAGCGAAAGTATTGTGATCGTAAAAAAAAATCAAACTATATTTTTATGGATGTCGATATTTCATGACCCACTAAACCCGAAAAAGTATTTTTTGCAATTCCGTCCGTCTGTCTCTCTTTTACTGGACCTAGACCATTTTTACGACTTGGTATCTTGGATTTTTATAAATTTATTCAGAGTCGTTTTTGGAGTTATCTATTTAACACTCGCTTCGGTGGCCGCCTGGTCTAAGGTGCTACTCTTGCAATAGACTAGACTACTGATAACGTGGCGATCGTGGTTCAATCCCGGTTGGTTGTACTAAGGGTGGTTTTCCCGAAATGGTTTCCCCACGCTCTCTATGCAAATTTAGTCACACTTCCTCTAAATTAAACCTTTCTCATTCCTGACACATTAGTGTAATAAATAAATAGGTGTACAAATCAAATTGGTAGTAAGACCCGGTGCTAAAAGTATATATTTAACCCTAAAATTAAGTATTGTTTACTTTAGGGTAAAAAGAGAAATACACGCTTTATCTCAAAATTGGTTCAAACAATTTGGATTAAATGCCATATCTAAGTGTTGTTTAACATTAAAAACAAAATGGCTCTTCTCAATTTACCATGAAAATGACTTTTATGATATTTTGCAAGGGCGGAAATCTACCTTTTTGATCATATCTCCTCAACTATTTGAGACGAAATAAATTAACATTGAAAAATTGAAGTAGGCCTATTTAAAAAAAATTAAAAATCTTTATCTTGAATATGTATTTACTAAACCAATTGTTTCTGAGCTATTGGCAAATATAATTTTTAAATTGAGATCTGGGAATTTGATTTTTATGATCTTTGGTGAAGATCTATGTTACTTTTTCCTCAATATGTTGCTGTATTATTTCATTGATCTTTGGTGGAGTGTTTTTGCAACAATGTATATTATTTTGTTCCATATATCTTACGAGTCTTGAATAAATGTCTCCACTGTTTGGCAAAGAAGTGATAAAGTCTGTGCTGTGCACCGTACCATTTATTTTCTGATACCGATGGAGTAGAAGATGAAGGTGATTATGAGTTAGTATTCTGAGCTTATTGAAAATCCTCGTAAACTATTAGATTATGCTATATGAGCATAAAACCTCTCAATGAATAAATAATTTAAATTGGTTTTATGATGAATAATGGTAATAGGCGTGGATTTAATTCAGGACTGAATTTGCCATTATGGACGTATAACATTTTAGTATCAAACAAAAAACAAGAATTCCCTATGGTAAAATATAATTTATAGTTTTTTAAGTTAATACCAAATATTAATTCAATTAATAAGATAACAATGCCTGCTAATCAAATTATTTCCAAATCAAATACAAACTATATTTATATTAGTCTGTCTCTTAAATTTGGCTTTTCTCTCATGTCAGATCTTTTTGTTATGTAAGACCGTTCTCTTATGTTTGATCTTTCTTTTATGTTTGCTCTTACTCTTATGTCAGATATCTCTCTTTGTTGCCGAGTAGTCAAGAGGGTCGATTAGAAGACAATGACGTATAAACTACATTTTGCTTTATTTATAAACTTCCAACGATTATTATTAATGAATGATTCTACTCTACTACCTAAATTCTAAAACTACTGGAGATAGGGGCTAGCCTTGCTCATTGATATATGTTAGTTTATTATAACTTATTTTTCCAACTTTCCTTAATACCCGTCCGGTCTCTATTCATTACTCTAATTAGATAGGAATGAATGAAGAAGGTATAATTTATAGGGAAAGAACTAGCATTACAATAATACATTTATGAAAAAACTCAAAACACCCAAACAGGATTCTAACCTCGACTCGGTAAACCTTAATAGATGAGCCCACATTTTCACCGATGTGATCTATGTCGGTCTAGTTTGTAAGGAGTACGCGCTACCCACCTGGGTGAAATAAGAACTATTCCACCAAAATCGTCTAGCGGTTAAGTCGTGCGAGTTGGCTCACTCATGCATGGAGCTCGATGATATGGTAAAAGCAATGTTACGTGCGGGAACATCTGGTCCGGACAGTTCCATTCCGTTGCGGCCGGCTGTAACGGTACCAGAGTTTCCAACACACTGTTTGTTCCGACGCCGGGCGTCTCTCCTCGTATACTTGGCGCCTTCCACCCCCGACCACCCCCTCTCGCTCCCGCACAATCCCCGAGAAAACCGCGCTTCAGAAATGCGTACCGGACCGACAAGGGGATTTGGTAGACACTTGCTACCTGTCGCTTTAGAGAAATGTGAGAAATACATTTAAACGAGGTTGTAAAAATTATCTGAAAACATGGGACGTATTATTTATTTATACAATATATATATATTTATTAATTCTATATATATAGTCATATATAATCTATATAATTTAAATATATAATATATATCAGTGGTCGCCAACCTTTATGCTCTCAAGGGCGCATCTGATTTTCTGAACTTTTTGGTTGGCTCATACATACAAGTAAATTAATAAAAATAATTTATTTTGTTAATACATTAAGTCACACTATCTTACAAAGAAAACATTATTTAGTAAAACATTTAAAACATTAAGACAAAAAGTATGTCAGTATGTAATTTTTAATGTAATGGTTGGAACTGCATCTCACCGATTATCTTTTTAAAGTCCGGATCATTTTGACACTGCAATTCTTTGCTATAATCTGAAAGGTGAGCATTTTCATAATTTTCAATATTAAGCATGCTGATTTTCAGAGATAAGATGATCAAAAATATAATTTAATTTTCATCGCCAAGATAATTCTCAAAGGAAGTTTTTTGTGGTCTACTTGTTTCCAGAAATTTTTGTTTGTTTGACAAGCCTTGATGGATAAGCTATACTGTAGTTCCGAAATCTCTGATTCAATTTCCTCAACATTTGTTTCGTACATTTTATTAATATATTTGGTAACGATACTGACATCCACAATATTAAATGGATTTCCAAAATAATATATCATTAGTTCAATTTCACGAAATTGGGAAATCTTTGATTGAATACATTGCCCAACTTTTCTATGTGTCCGACATGTAATTTGAAATCAAAACAACCGTTCAGTTCAATTCTTGAAATGTTTGGAAGATGTGTCAATACATGTTATCTATTTTTTATTTATAAAAGGAATTAAATTTCAGTATGAATATCTTGGTGGGCGCACGCAAGAGGGCTGACGGGTGCATGTGCTCCCGTGGGTGCAGGGTTGGCAACCTCTTGTCTAGATTATTTATATATAGTCTATATATTATATAATATAAATAATATAGACTATATATTAGCCTATACATGGATAAAATTAAAGTTTTAACTTTCTTTTGTGCTGCCCTCTTAAAATATTCCCCTTTGTATTAAATAAAACCTCTAAAAGTTTATTCTCATTTGATTGACACTTAGAGGTTTCATAACACCAGTGATTTTTGTTAATTAACATATATTATATGCATCGTAACGTTACTTCCCTAATACTTGTGTTTATTTTCTTTTCAATAGCCATTAAGAGTGGAGTCAAAACTGGTGTTTGTATTCTTCTTGAAAAAAATTCCGAATAGCCCTTCTCGGCTTAGCCTTGCCAACACCCCATTATGGAGCTTATTATTCATAGTGCGTTTAATGCGTATATGGGGGCATCTAGTGGACCAAATACACAGACAGACCTTCCAGTGGTTTTAAGGTAACTGGAACCAGATTGACAAAAACACTTAAAAGAGTGGAATTATAGAAGATTCCGTAGCTAAACAATTAAATCCACTGAAAGAGGATATTGTCAAGTTAATCAAGGATCAGATAACAACATTTCAACCCAACTACAAGGAATTACTACAACTCTCTCTCTCTCTTATTCCTCGGAGATGACTATGCAAAGCGGACTAACATTTATGCTTCTGGAGCTTTACATCGAGCTGGGTGGATGGCTAAGCTAATGTACAGCACAAATATCTACCTGTTTCGCATGACATTTGTGGTGCTTAGGTGAGAAACTTATTGGATTGGCCTTTTTCACCTCAAAAGCTTCCTCTGAAACAAAGGTGATAGTGGTGAAAGCAATGGAAAAGAAATTTGCCGACAACATTATAAGACGTATTAAAGTTGAGACAACAGCAGTTCCAACAAAGAAGTTGTGCGGTTTTATGTCACAAAACACTCTTAAATTATTTACGACTTGGAATTTAACTAAATATTTTTTAAAACAAGGTTAAACTACTTGCGAAAACAACAATGATTTCTCGAATGGTTTTCGAAGAATCCAAAATCTGAAGGCTTTAAATGATGCAGCCGAAGGTGGAATCTCAATAATTAAGTCGTTAAGTGGAATTCTTACCAAAGAGGAAGAACAGAAACAGTACCTTTTGTAAGTAGTAAAAAAAGCAATGACAGGACTATCCAAACTCAAATATGTCTATCTTGGTTGCCCAAAATGTTGTCCAAGCAGTTATACACAAAATTTTCCTTACTGTGGACAATTTGACATGTTTTATATGTTAATCTCATCAACATTTTAATTGTGTTGTGCAACCAATAAATACTAACATTTTTCTTGAAATTTTTGTTAGTGTTTTTATCAGGTAAATGTACAATTCCAGAGGGAATAACCGTGGAAATAATGACTTTTATTTTTTATTGTAACCATACCGTATGTATAAATTCATATTTTCAGAGGATCCTTGAATATATACAGGATTCTGAAAATTGAAAAATGACACCTGGACACGGGAATCGAACCCGGGACCTTGTGTCCAGGTGTCATTTTTCAATTTTTAGAATATGATATCTAGATGGAGTAATTCCCACTATTAAGCATAAATAATAGCTCTGGCTATTAATCCTTTATATACAGGATGTTAAAAAAAGGGCTAGGAAATTTAGGATATTTAAATAGTAATTAAAATGAATAAAAAAGTATTAGTAAACCAAGGTCCGAAAACCAACTCTTACAGAGATTGACAATGAAATGTTAAGGTGGTTCAGTCGTATGTTTCCCAGTTCCTCTGAACTTAATACTTTGGACTGTTTGGTTTGCGGATACGTAGAGTTTAATGTATTCATCTCCAATAATTTATTTTGAAGATTTTTATGACAGGGAGTTGAAAATGGTTGACAGACGATTCTAATGAAACCAATAGTTTTTCAAAGAGTTCGCAACAGTCTGACTCGAATATGTGAAATTTGTGGGGAAATGGAAGAAAAACATGTAGAACACCTTTTGTAGTGATAAGGTAATCAATTTGTGCCATGCAAACCCAAATAATATTTCATTTTCTATTACCAAGATACAACATTGCCTTTATCTGTGTGTGTGTTGGTTTGTGGACAGAAAATAAGAAATAAATCACAAAAAAACAAAAAACAAAAAACAAACCACAATACAACACAACCTTGAGTATTTTTTTTAAAACCTTACCCAAACCATCTTAAATTTTTTAATCCAAGGTTTATCTGAGAACAAACCTACCTTATTGAACACTTACAGGCAGGAAGTTGGGGGCGGGGGGAAGGTATACTGGAGTGCCGCTGTTGCGAGTTACGGACATAATTACAAACTGAGGCGGCCTCGTTTAGCCGGGAGTAATATCTTAAGTAGAGTGTGTAAGAGTAGTACACTCCATTCCCCCACCCTCCAAATGGCTACTTTCCGATGTAAACGTAAACGCATATTCGTTAGAGTTTCCAACCACTTCAAGTAATGCATTGCTTGCGGACAGGTAAGTTTGTTCACTCCAACCCCCTCTCCTCTTCCCAACATCACCTATTTGGAAAAAGCCTTTTAATTTTCCAAGTGAAAATGCAGTTTTAGTTTAGTAGGTTGCTGAATTTCTTAAAGGTTTTAAAACCAATATAAGAGTATTAATTCTTTTTTTTTTGCTAAAAATAGTTTCATAAAATACTAGTAACCGTTTCACTAAACAAGAACTGTGACAATATGAAATCGTGACGTAAACGTGAAAGTTCACACAGGGAAAAAGCACAAAATAGTACGGTGCACCTCGCTTACTTTCTTGCGCCTTTACCTAAAATTGGAGATATTCACTTAAAATTTGTCATAGATTAAATAGAAAAGCTCATTTTATAGCTGCTATGTGCGGTTATAGCCACGTATAAATTTAACATTCTTCAAATTGAAAAGTAACACTCGAGCACGAGAATCCAAACCGGAACCTTTGACTTAGTACGCAATGCTCTTACAATTGAGCTATCCAGGAATCATCCCGTTCTTACGGTATTTAGTTGCTAACTAACAAATATAATAGCTTTGCTATTTAATCATTATATGTTCATTTGTACAATTTGTCATCGTACTATTGGCAGTATAAAACCCTTCTAAGTTGAATATGGCAGTGCTATCTGATAGCTCGTGGTATTAATTGATCGCTCATATGAAGCTGCCGGTTTCCGCACGTCAATCACAGACTATACCTTAAAATATAAACGAAGAATGTCCCTGGGTACGGGATGACTTCTGGATAGATCAGTATTAAATGCATTGTTATACTAAACCAAAGGTCTTGGGTTCGATTACCCTGTCTAGGTGTCATATTTCGATTTAAATAATTTAAAAATCTTAAGATATGTAAAACCAAACAATACGAGCTGTTGCAAAAAGATTATGAAAAAAAGGGGAATTAAATTTTACCAAAGAGCATAAATGAAATTTTATACACCGTCACAGAAATATATTGAGAAGAAAGTAACATCTTGGTTCACCAAAGAGCAATCAACTCCCCCATTTCCCAGACCTCCATTTAAAAATATAAATTTGCTTATAATCCGGAAACTATTGGTTTTATAAAAATATATTTCAAATTAAGCTTTTTTTATTTTCTATTTTCTTACAATTTTGCAACGACAAGTTATTTCGTACTTCAAAGATTTGAGATAAGATAAAAATTGGAGATAACCGCTTATTTAAAGTACCTAACCTCTAAGTCATTTTATCGGGAAAATATGCTGCAGCATTTTGTTTGTACTGATTTTTGTTATCACTACAACTCACTACCCATTAGGGTTACTGCGTTTGTAATAATTTCTCCAATGGGCTAGGAATGAGGAAGGTTGAATCTATAGGAAGTGTACCTGCATTTGTATGGATAGAGAGAATGGGAAACTATTTAGGAAAAACCATCCTCAGTACACCTGACCGGTATCGAACCACTATTTCCCCGTATTCAATCTAGTATATTGCGATAGTAGTGCCTTATACCACGCGGCCACCAAAACGGGTGTTTGTAATGTTGGACAGTGTCTATATACCAATTTTAATCGAAATTGTTAGTGACGATTTTAAGTAAATTTATTTTTTCTCTTTCAGACCTTAAGTAAACTATCCTTAAGTTTAGGGTTAGAGAGATAATTCCTAAGCCCCTTTTGTTAATCTCATTAAAACCCTAGATACTATGTTTTAGCCCGACCAATAAACTATGTAGTTTCGGCTCTAGATTGATGTACAGACAGATTGCATCGCTAAAACTGTACTTCGCCTCTCCGAGATGAAGCGAGAATTTAAAAACATCTTGGTTTTTTATTTATTGGGGTAATTATCTACTAATTGAATAAAATATGTAATTATATTGATAACTGTAACTAAATAATAAATACAACTATATTTATTTAAAAACCAAATTGATGACACTAAGCTAATTGAATGCTTGTCATTAATGTATTCGGTCATTTTTAACACCTTTAATTAACGAATAATATTTTTATGCACAATTTACTCTGTATTGTGACTTAGTTCATTCATACTTGGAGCATAGTCTAAAATGTGTATACAACTACTTGTAGTAAAGCCCAATGTTCATAAGAACCTTAATTGACAGCTATAAAAGCTATCAGATCCACTTTCACGTATTCCTACGTCAACTCTTGTGAACTTCAGTTGTCACTTTTGAAATAAGTTATATTATTAATAACTTAAAAATAACATTAGTAAAATAGTAAAATGCTATCATTATTGACTAAGAAGTATTAGATTTTCTAAAAAATTCTTTCTACTAAAATCCTATTATATCTCATGGACGCACATTACACATGCTACGTTGTATAACAGTTTTGCAGCAATGTACCAACTCCTGGTAAGTAGAAAACCCACGTAGCACAACATTGTTTACTACCTGTAAAATACAGTACCTTCCCCTGGTACATTAAACCAAACACCTTTAAAATAAGAAATTAGTGTCTAGTCTAAAAACAAATTTACATTATTTTGATTAATCATGGGATACAGAAAGTCCTCCTTTTCACTATCAACGTGCTATAAACCATTTATTAAAGCATTGAAAGTGTATAATGCAGGAATATAAAACATGTGGCGTGTGGTGCGTTCCGTGATTCTGTGTGACTCGCGGATTTTATGATGATCTAATATACAATGCGGTCAATCCTTCTTTTTATAAACGTAATAGAAATACACCATTTGATAATGGATCAGTTGAGAATTTAGGCATCATTTGGGGAAATTTAGAATACCAATCGTGTACAGTTTTCTAGTTAGGGATTTATTTCTAAAAAGTATTGAATTCGCACACCAAATGTTTGGTGGTATATATAGTTTGTGAATTTTTTTTAGCTCTTGAAAAATTAAAAATGTAAATAAAAATTGCCTTAGTTATCACGTTCTATGGACACACATTTCTCATTAATTATAAAATATTTAACACAAACCGGTAGATATACTGTTAATAAATGCCTTAAAGTTGGTGACTAAGGGAAGCAAGAAAAGGTGTGTGTTTTTCAGTTTTTGCTAAAAAAAATTTTTGTCAAAACAAATCAAATATTTTCCAGTATAAACTTAGTTTACTTTTCTTCACATGGTAATCTCAACATTTCTTGAATTTCTTTCAAGGATGTCTTGGAATTTAATGATAACTCTTTCTCTTCATTTAAAACGTTTCTCAACCAATGCCGCTGTGCTCCTGACAGATATTCAACAACTGTTGTAACCACCACGTGAATAAAACTTAAGTCGATGTTTCTACTGGGGCAATATTTAATTTATTTTTACCAAAAAAATGTTATGCTTAAAAAAAATTGCCAATATTTTAACCAATCTATATGCAAAACGAATGCACATTATGGTAATATACCTATTTAGTTCTTTTATTCCAAATTATCCGTTTCAGCCGGCTCGGAATACAACAATTTCAAAGTCTGTTGGACAGGAATCCTGATAACAGTCCCTAGTTTAGGATTGAAATAGTAAATAATGTGAACCCAACGTCTTGACTCGCTCTGACACTGGTCCACTCCCTTCCATACAACATAATCAGCACTCATGCTATGGTGGCTGTCAGCGGATTAACCCGGGCCTCCATCTTCGACTTATTACACTAGGGTTGCCCTTCATAGGGGGTTCACAAGGGGGGTGGGAAAAAAAGAGTGAAGAGCAAGACGAGGGAGTTTTCGTTGGAAAGGGTTTAGAAAGGGAGTAAGGGGTCATCGGGGTTTTGGCGCTGCTAGAAAGAGAGAAGGAAGACTTGTAAGCACTTCAGAGGGAGGGAGAAGGAGATGGCTGGGACTGTACTGGCCTGGCGGAATCGGATTAGTATGGGGTAGTGTTAAGGAACGTTGGAGAGAAGGGGGTGGGGGTGTGTTGGAGGGTGAAAGGGTGAGGGGTGTAGTAGGAAGCCCGATGTAACTCTCAGGTCACGCTCTTTGATGCGATGTCTGTCGGTCCAGATTAGAGGGAGGGTCTGTGCACCAACTGGCCTTACCACCCCCTCCTCTCTCTTTACCACCACACCAAGCCACGGTCGTGTTACGTCAACTTAATAACTTGTTCCATAGTAGTCTTGTGTGTGTGTGTTGGTAGCATCTCGTTGAGAGGTTTCTACGTCACTGTGATGATGATGTTGTTATGTCTTGATGAGATGATCAAGAAGGTACGTGTTGGGATGAAGAAAGTTTTATCAAATTTTACTATTTATAAAAAAGGAGAATTTTTTAAATACTTAGGATAGAAAATGTTATTTAAAAGTAAATTATATAATCCAATTCGGTGGTCTTATGGTCTAAGGCGTAACTCCCGAAATAGACTGGACAACCGATGATGGGGAGATCTGGTTTCGATTCCTGGTATGAGTGGCGTGGATTTTCCTAAATGGTTTTCCACTCTCCCTCCACATATATACGGATATATGTCCTCTTAATTCAGCCTTGCTCATACCTAACGCATTAGTATAATTAGTACATTTGTGTACAACCCGAATGGATTGTAAGACATTGTGCTTGAAAAAAAGTAATTTTATGTCTCTCTACACATAATATGTACATATACGTATATAAGTATAAATGTATATGTACATTTATGTATACATATTTATTCAATATCAAGCTCTTACAATTAAGGTATTTAAATACAAAATGATTAATAGGATTAAAATAATCAATCATAAAATAAAATCCAATAAATAAATTTTAAAATATTTACATACATGTATACATATATGTTTATTATTATTATTATTATTATTATTATTATTATTATTATTATTATTATTATTATTATTATTATTATTATTAGGTGTTCTGTATTACGGAAGATCTATTACTTTTGTCAATGAACTTATAACGCTAATGCAACCTGTCATCTACCTCATCCTTCAGCTCCCAAAATTTTCTTAATTTACTCCTAAGGATGTCTGATCCAGTTTGCTTTGTACCAAAGAGTCATATCTAAAATGGTTTTCTTTTCACCCAGTTTTCTTAGGACATCTTCTTTGTCACTTTGTCTGTCCATCTAATCTTCTCAAGTCCTCTTTAGCACCACATTTCAAAGTTCTCTAAGTATTTATTTTCCATCTTGCTGAGGGTACAAGTTTCTCCTCCATACGGCGCGATGCTCCAAACATAGCATTTCCTCAGTTTCAAACTCAACTTTCTGGTCAGCAATAACCTCTTCCTGTTGAAAGCTTCCTTGGCCATAACGATCCTTGATTTAATTTCCTAGATGTAGTAGGCATCCTTTGTCGGCAATTTTCCCAGATACTTGATCTGCTCAATGCTTTCCAACTCCTGGTTTTCAATTTTTATTTCAGCGGCTCTTAATTTGTTTAAATCTCCATAATTTTTGACTTATCAATATTGATCTTCATGCCATATTTTCTCCCTGCCTCCACTAGCTGGTCCATCATTTCCTGCAACTCTTTTTTATTTTTGGCAAACAATGCTAGGCCATCTGCATGTTTTACTGTTTTGATGACGTATCCTCCTATCCTGAAATTACCACGTCCCTCCAGGATTTCCCTGAACGGCCACTCTCCATACAAGTTGAACAGACTGGGTGACAAACAGCATCCCTGCGTCACTCCTCTTCTTAGCTCTACGCTGTTCGTCTCTCCATTATTTAAACACCTTCACTCGGCGTCCCAGGTACAGTTTTGCAATCAGCCTTCTGTACCGCCAATTGATGCCGATTTTCTTGAGTATTTCCTTCAGTTATATAGTGGAAGTATAAATACAGTTCTTAGATAGGTTTTCAAACATGTAAATCAATTTTGATATAGTAGGCCTATTTATGGCTATTAATATTTTGATTCCAATATTGTTTGAATAGTGAAACTATTTCAATAAAATATTAATTTGTATTGTGCCCTCCATCTACACTAGTTGACCTTGACTGATTACATTGTGGAATTATAAGCTTCGCCATATTGGATACGATAGCTTATATGGTTACCTTTCAAGTTAAATAGAGAGCCTTTGCTAGCATAGTGTGCTTATCACAGTGTACTAGGGCTCGATACAGATACTTCACAACACAACACGCACTCAAATTAACAACTCCATTGCCCAACTCCATTTTGCCTTCCACAATCAATAAACACTTTCACAAAAAGAGGTTATGGTCTGTGACAACAGATCGGTACTCTTAGGTATTAACAAGCCAACTACCTGCTCTGAGGGTCGCTTCTGACAGTCAGAGCTGGTAGACAGGCAAACAAGGAAGGGAGCATAGTGTGCTTGATTTCGAGGTAGGCTAACCTTATGTCTTTCTAGCTTCGAGTAATTTTGGAGGCTTTGATGATTGTATTCAACCCTTTGTAAACTCTTCTTATCTATTGTTTCTACGTTTCATAAATTGCTTTTTATCAATTCACACGTCAAGAACCACAATTTAAAATGGCGTGAAAAAGGATGTAAGAAAACTTAAAGGTTTTTGCAGTTTTATAGCAAAAAAAAAATTTCGCCCAAAATAAATAAAATATTGCTCTAGTAGAAACATATAGTTTAATTTTCTACACATGATGATAGTAACAGTTCGTGAATATCTTTTATGAACATAGAGGAACTATTTGATAAACTTTTTAAATGAAGAGAAAAATTGGTCATTAAATTTCAGGATATCCTTTACAGATATTAAATAAAGGTCACTGTGTGAAGAAAATTAAATTCTATGTTTATATTGGAGAATTGTTTGATTTATTTTGGCCAGAAAAGATTTGCTTTAAAAACTTCAAGAACACTGATCTCTATTTTTGAGTCTTATTTCACCCCAATTTAACGTCAATTTTTATTTTAATGTTTTGTTTAAGTCTGTTTATACTATTTGTTATTGTTTTGCACATCTATAAATCAACAAATTATATATTATAATCCAACCTTAACTCATATAATAATACATTTTATTTTCTGTCTTTACAATATAGTGGGATAACTACTTTGAGATAAGTATTTAAATTTTATATACACCCTTCTTTATTTATTCATATGACAGACTTATTTCTTATTTATTTTTAATATTTTGAACAGTTTTTTCTATTTCTATCAAATTAAATTTGTTCAAACACATAAACCATTTTTTAAAATCCAAGCTGAACTAAAAGCTACCTATTTAAACCACTAGTAAATAAATATATACTTCGGCTTATAAATAAGCTCCGTTCAAAGACATTCGTTTTATGTAGGACCTACTTTGTATTCCTGAGATTAAACGATACGTATCGGATACATAAGCAGTCATTTTAAAACACTAAAACCATGTACTAAACATCGAATATTCAACACTAGGTGTAGGAACAACGGTATATTTCTCAACAATGTTCAGTCGATTGTGTAAGAAAACTACATCGTCATTAATTGTAGATTATTGAGTCTTCATGACTCGCAAATATATAGATTACTTTTAAATAATAACTGAGCGTAACCACAATTATATTGATTGGTTATAATCGGTTATATTATAAGAAAATTAAATCGTTTTGAATTAAAATTTACATTCAACTTATTATATAACTTTTTCTAGAAGTATGGGGACATACATATTTGAGATAGGGGGAGTAAATATATAAAATGTACTTGTATGATAAGAAAAAAAGCAAAAGTAGAGTGGGGAAATTATGGTTGGTCGCGGGACCTTTGATAATTTATAAGTTGACTGGGGCTCAAAAAGATGGCCGGGCAGACCTTGGGTCTTTCTTTACAATAGGTTTTATTATAATGTATATATGTGTAATGGTTTTTAGTATATGATACTAGCTAATGTAAAATAAAATAAGAACAGAATAAAAAACAAGCTATTGTAATATTATTGTTAATTTTAATAGAAAACATATCAAGTTACAAAATAGTTTATTTATTTAAAGCTTACAACTATTATGTTATCTATACATTTGGGATATTTTAAAAGGAACTTTATATATTGGCGACTTTAAGAACTTTTGTATTGATTGTGACGTTAATAAATTGAACGTTCATAAACCCAGTTGCCTGTAAGTACATTTCCAGGTAATATTACAATGTAAGTTTACGATAAGATAAGAACGAACAAATATTCGCTATTTGCCATTTACCGATGTTTGAGGATACTATCCTCAAGTTTAATCTTTGGTTCTCCTCTAAACTAGGTCACTTGTCCACGGAGTAGAGAGAAACTGATCCATTTAATGGCAATCTCTTACCTGAGCTACATTATCATCAGCGTTAATAGCTCACTTCACGTTCCGAGAATGTCCGTCAATTATCGTGGTCTGTTAGTGATGGATACTGTTAAACGCCGATAACATCGGCAGGGGAAAAAAGTTCATCATACCATCCTTAAAAGATTGATGCGATGGATTCAAGTTTTTAATTTAATTTGAAAGTTAGTTGTTTTCAGTTTTTTATATTGTTCAATCACATGAAGACAACCAATTTTTTTTAGAGTATTCCGTTAATCAGAGCTGCCCCTCACCGGGGAAATACACAAACATTTTTAATCCCTGGAAAAAAAACCACAAGGAGTATAAAGAAAATTTCACAAAATATAGTTATAGGAATATTGATGAATTTTAGATATTATAATGCAATATTTAAATATTAGGCTTTTGGATATAAGACAAATTGAACTGAAGAAATAAAAACTCCTTTTTTTCAAACACACATCCTTATTCCCCGTTTCCCTCTTCTACACACTCACCTGTATGCAATAACGAGGCTGAGCGAATCAGAAGGTGGAGATGAGTAGAAGCTGCGTTGAGTTGCAGCAAAATAGATAGCAAATCAACGCACCTTGCACTTCATCTCCACTTTCAAAGACGTTCGTTTCATGTTTTTAAAATTTAAATTCTAAAACTTAAGATGGAAAGGGACAAACACTTATCTTCGTAGGAATGGATATCTGAAACGCCTTTTTTCCTACCAAAACCCTAATATACAGCAAAATTCTGCTAGGGAATAAAAAGCCTTTCAGATGTACATTTCTACAAAAAAAAAGTGTAAACTTTTCACATCCATTTGGTCAAGAGTCACATTTTAAAAATAAACCGCTTTTCCAATAACGCGCGATTTAGGCTACTGTAGGTGACCCTCTTAGGAGATATAGTAGTTTAATCCGTTGGTTCAGAAAATGTATATAGTATAGTACAGAGTATTTCGAAAAAGAATTCTTCTATCCTGAACGCTGCTAACTGGGCATATAATATACAGCGATGCTAAATCCCAAGCCTTTGCGGATATGTTAGGAGCTGTCCTTTGCAACAGTTCTATAGTCGCCACTAAGGGTAGCTACCATTAGTTAGCACCCTTCCACGCACGCGCTCCATTGGCTCCTCAGTAGAACCAAGAAGAAGCACCCTCCTCCACCTCCCTCCAACTTATGTAACTGCCCTAATGACCGTAGTATCGTCTGGCACTGCGGTGCACCTGTCGTCTTAACGCGCTTCCTGCGGTCTTGACCATCCCATGCTAATGACTTTCTGAGATATTTTTCTTCCTGAAACTGTCGTGTATTATCCGCGCCATCTTGGTTTGATGCTCGAGTTGTACGGTGTACAAGAGATAATGGCGCCTTAAGTAGTATTTAGTTAGTTACTTAGGAATATTAGATTAGATAGCCTAGACTATAGGTTATTGTGGGCCGCTAGGTGGTTATTTCTTTAGGACCTTTCTTAAGATCAAATAGATATCGGAGGAAATAATCTTAAAAACTTTAAACATAATACAAGAAAACTTGACAAATGTTTCTGACACAAATATTGTTAAAATTAAATTAATCGAGACGGGCTGGAAGGAAACACGAACTAAAACTGTTGTGTTGTACATTAAAAAAAAATCTTGTACGTTTACTATAATTTTCTACGCACAGTAATATCAACAGTTCTTGAATATTTTTCATGGACATATTTGTATTTGATGATATACTTTTTAAATGGGGAACAAAAGTTCTCATCAAATTCAAGGATGCTTTTGACCAATATTCATAAACTGTTAATATAACTTTATGTAGAAAATCAAACTAAAACACATCTACAAGAGCAATATTCTATTTGTTGTTTCCAAACAAAATTTGTGTTGTAAAAACTGCAAAAATACTTATCTTAACTAGCTTTCCCTTCCATACCACAGCAAACCCTTTTTATTTATCGTTATTTGTGTTTGTTTTAAGACTTTATTATGACGTATACATACAAAAGTAAAACAGAAATTAATATATATTGTATTTTTAAAATGATTCGAAGAGCCATCTAGGCGTTAAGAAAATGCACGAACAAACATAGGCGTGACAACAAAATAGTTTTGATAAACAAGAATAAATAAATTGTATGTTACTTGTTGAAGGATAAGATCAAATTGGAAATCATCACAATCTTATCTTTTCACTACATGTAAAGATACATATTAAAATCACATATATGGACAATATTTACGAGTAAATTAAAAAGTAAAATCAATGGAATACATTTAGTTCTAACTGGTGTTTTGAAATCTTCGTTTTGGCTGCTAATATATTTTAGTGCTGTTATTTTTATCAGTCATTACATAATCATATATTTTAAAATCCAAACATTAGTATAAGTGTTACATTTTTTCAACTCGTTACATATTGAAGTTTTAAAGTTGATTTGAATGAATGGTGATATGTGTTTTCTAGTTTGATATTTAAACCCACTTAGACTACTTAATTCAACTCCAAGTTTCCTGTACACGTGGTTCTCTCGCTCATACTCTCAAACCAGATTCATTCCAGTTTTCTATCCTCCCTAGTTTCCCCCCTTTTCTCGTCTCTTCATTTTGTCAGCATTTCAAATTAGGACGGTTGGCGGGAAGGAGGGGGGATGGGGTTTGAAGATCTCTTCTGTCGACTAAGACGTTGTTCAGGACGAGGAGAAATGAGTGAATCCAGGAAGGCGACAGATTGGACACAAAACAAACAGCACCGCTAACACTAACCTCCTAGAGGTAGTTCTTCGGCATTCTTCCACTCACGTGATTAAAACTCGACGAATACAGCAAGAAAATCTGCTTTACTTTACCTTACTTTTCGGTTTGTTTCCTCCCCCTCTCATCCAAAACCATCCCTCAAGCTCTATCTTCCTGTAAACTTGGGAAAAGTCTCTTCCTGGAAACAATCAAAAGACTACGCTTTTCCCCTGTCTGTTCTTTTGATTTCCTACTCTCGCGTTTTCATTTTCCGAGAGTTTGCAAGAATCTGGTCCTTGTTTGAAAGGTTCTTGTGTGTTGGGAACGATTGTGACTTTTCTAGGACGTGTGAAAAGAGTATCGCTGTCGAGATTCAAGGCAGATGCTTAGAGCGCCTTCAAACATTTCCAATATCTCAATTATATATTTAGAAGTAGACGTGTGGAACACACATATTGAAACCTTGGACAGTGGAAAAGTGGTAGTAAAGATCACCTCTTACAACTCCGCCACTGGACAAAGAGGATTAGTTTCACACTTTCCCGCAAATTATTCGGTATTTTATCCCTCAAAATCAACTTTATTTTTATTTAATAATTTGAAATGATCTAAATACGTAATATAGGTCGTTACTATTGCCATACAATTTTTGAATGTTATTTAAAGTTGCTCTGTGATATAACATTTTTATGTTTCCCAACCTGAATCAGTGTGAACGCGACTTTTAAACGTCAAGCTTGCCCATATTGGTTATCTGGTGATGGGATGTTTGGGGCTCAAATCCCGGCTGGGTGTATTGATATTTGAGGGTAATTTTTCCTAATTTTTTTCCCCCATTCTCCCTCCAAATAAATGCTGGTAGTTTACATTTCCTCTAAATTATACCTTTCTCATACCGGCCTCATTAGTGCAGGTAATTGGGAACCGGCTGGGCAGATAGTGATGCATGGTGTAAAAAATACTATCCATTTATTTATTTGAGGTATTGATCATGCACTTTCTAAACCGACCAATTACATGACCTACAATCTATAGTTAAATCTAAAACAGTCACACAACCAACTCATCACTGTGTAAAGGAGAACCCATATTTTATCAATTATAGATTATTCGGCAACGCCAGGAATCGGACCTGGGATCCTTAATTCAGCAGGCAGGCACGCTAACAACTGAGCTAATGTGGCGTCCAAAAAATAAAATAAATTAAAGACTAAATATATGATTGTAGTTATTGGTTACTGAAAGCATATTTTTTTTCTAAAGAACGTTGTTTATTATAAAGTTTGAGTGAAAATTTCCTTGTCCTTTTTCTTCCGTGATTTGTTGAGGGTGAACCACCCTGAAAATCTTCCGCACGAATCAAACACGAGACTGGTTGATGATGAGATGAGTGCTTGTTTGCTCGTATCGTTCTCTCTATCTCTGTCTTTTTCTCCCACAGCCACTCTCTCTTCTTCTTCCAACTTTGCCATCAAACTTTGCAATACTTGTTTATTACAGCCTCAGTACACAGTGGCTGTGGTACTTAGCAACGCACCATCTTCTCCCTTCCTCCATCCCCCTAGCCTACTCTCATCAGCCACCAATGAACAGGGATCTTCTTTCAAACAGACTCTTTAAAGGTCATCTCGCCGTTGCACGATGTCCAAATTCTTCTAAAATAGGCGTTGTTTTTCTTCTAAATACATAATAAGTCAAGAATATCAGATCAAGTTTAAATTAATATACTTGGTCAGATAAGAAGGATTTTGGTGGAAAAAACTTTTAGAAAATACAAATTAGCAGTAAACATTGACATCATTTTACTATATTATTAATGTTAGTTTATATGTGTTGATAATATTTAACAAAAATGACAACTGCAGATAATATGACTTGAGGAATTTGGGTCTACTAAATTTTATAGTGGTCATATAAGGTTCTTTCTGTGAAAATTGGACTGTATATTTTTTCTAGCTTTCATATAATATTCTTTCCATAAAAATTAGACTGTATGTATAGTTACTTTTCTAGATGTTGGATAAGGTTTTTCCTATTAAAATTATCCTGTAAAATTATGTTTCTAATAGCATGTCATGGATAACATATTTTAATAGTATATTTTTGAAACTTAAACATAGATCTAGTCTGACACCTTAGCTCAGTAAGTAGCGCATCTGCTAACCTAGTACAAGCTCCTTGGTTCGATCCCCAACATGACCAAAATCTTTATCATTGATTAAGTTGGGGCTTTTCCTTTTATTATGATAAGTTAACTAAAGAGGGTCCAGCTGTTGTGTCTTTTCTAGAATTAACTTAGTTTGTATGTATTGTGATGATACAATCAGTCGGTTTGGAAAGCGCACGATAAATACCTCCAATATAATAAACAAAGCAAATAAACTTATCTCTTAGGGATGATATTATACAAATTATTGTAAACGAAATATTATTTTTAATTATTGTAACTTTGAGCTACTACAAAATTTTAAGAGACCTACCAATCTTTTTTTTTTTTTCTAAATTTTAAGGTATTTAACTTACACTTTCTGGACCAACCGATTATAGCAACACACAACTTTTAAATTAACTTACATATATAGCAAACACAACTTCCAGTCCCCCAGCCATTAATTCATCACTGTGAAGGGGGAAACTCACATTTCACCAACTATACATTTTACGGCAATGCAGGGATTCAAACCCGGAACCCTTATCTAAGTAGATGGACACGCTACCGACAGAGATAAGTGAAGTGTAGGACTAATCAATCAAAATTATAAAATAATTTTACTGCATATTTAGAATTGTTTAAATATTAATATCTGCTAGGTTGTAGAGTGAAAAATTATAATTTTAAAAAAAAATGTTTCTAAACTGGTCCCTTGTGATTACACTGAATATCAGCAGTTAGGGAACTACTTGGCTACTATTAGAAAACAGCGTGGTCAATCTTTCCTTAAATATAAGTTTGCAAAGCTGGTTCGTTGAGGTTGCCAGTAGCTCCTTTTCACCCTTGCACACCACCTTCGAATATAACTGAGAGCCAGGAGATTTGGCAACAGTTGACAGAGAGAAGGGAGCGAAGATAAATCCTTTCTCTTAAAGACCTGTAGTTTTCTCAGAGGTGATATTTTAGATCCCATCCATACCGAGTAAAATTCAAGAATTCCAAACTCTACGCCAGTGGTCGGCAAATAATTTTGTTTGAGGGCCGTATGACCATATCAAAAAAGAATTGGGATACCCGTGTTTAAAATAATTTGTAAGGCCAGATTTATACCTTACTACCTGCAAGGAGCCGTTTTTAAAATTTATTTGGATTCACGAAAATTTTATAACTATGTTCACAAAAATAAATGGTACGGAACTCCGCACGGACTTTCTCACTCCATTGCTTAAAAATTAATATATTTACCCAAAACTCGTAATATAATGTGAAACGAAATAATATACACTAGCAAACCCGAGCTATTTTCAACATTTTATTAGTGTTTGCACATCTTAAGATTATAGTATTGCTATTAAACTCCTCATTTATGAATTTTGACCAATATAAGAGGTAAATATTGATTATTGAGTTCAAAATGATAGAGATAGATCATTGTTGAAAGAATATTTCCCCTAAGAGGTTAGAGGAAATAGAACATAAACATTTTGAGACTTATTTACTTACTCTATGGCATTATAGAATTATTGTGTTAACACTTAAGTAGTATCTCTTCACAACTAAAGCTCACAAAATTGTATTATTATATTTGCCAATATCTCAGAAACTATTGGTTTTATAAAAATATATTTCAAATAAAAGCTTTTTATTTTTAATAGTACTACAGTTTCGCAATGATAAGTTATTTAATATCTCAAATAGTTGCGGAGATACGGAAATGTCTGCTTCTGTAAAGTACCCTAAAAGTCATTTTCACGGAAAAATGAAAATATAAATTTTATTTATTATTATTATTATTATTATTATTATTATTATTATTATTATTATTATTATTATAAGCACCCCGTCTAACAACTTGTTCGGGTTGTACGCACTTAAGCTAATGTGTAATGGTAGGGTGATTGTGAGATGAAGTGGAGGACCTACAGTTTAACGTGGAATCCGAACCACGGTAGAGGCCTGGCGTTCCACACATTCACAAGTTGTGATTAACTTTCATGTCTTGTCAGAGGTGAAGAAAGGGTTTTGCAATTAGATAAACCTGTGCCGAGACCGAGGATTGGACCCTGTACCCCCAGCACAGAAGTCAGACACCTTACCCCTAGACCACCAGGTCACCTAATTTTATTTATAATCTTAATCAACGAATAGGTAGGAATTTTAATTAATATCTTTAGAGCCGATTTTGAGAAAATCGATTTTTTTTCATTTCGTCCTTTATTAAACTACTCTTAATTTTAGGGTTAAACACACACACGACAGACGGCATGAAAAACCCACTTTTTAGAGTTCGAGGGATCATGAAACGTCGACATCCATCAACATCTTGGGTTAGATTTTTTTTTACGATCGCAATACTTTACATTTAGTGGTCGAAAAATAATATATATATATATATATATATTAGCGTTTAGCTTGAAAATTATTGGTTCTATAAATACTTGTATTATAAATAGACCTACATATTTTCAATGCTAAGTAATTTCATATCTCAAATAATTTCGGAGATATGAAAAAATGATAATATACGCATTAGACCGGAAACCTTAAGGTCATTTTGCCTAAAACATGAAAGTCGCCATTTTGTTTATAATATTGATCAATGCTTAGAAATTAAATTTAATCAAAATCGTCAGAGCAGATTTTGAGGAAATCTATTTTTTCTCTTTGCCCTTAAGTAAACTACCCTTAATTTTAGGGTTAGATATCCAATTCCAAAAACTCCTCGGGCCAACCCTATGAAAAACCCTAGATACCAAGTTTTAGCCCGATCAGTAAAAGAGTTTAGGCTCTACTTCGAGGTACAGACAGACAGACAGATAGACGGGAATTTAAAAACAACTTTTTCTGATTCGGAGGGTCATGAAACGTCGAAATTCATAAAAATCTCGAGTTTGATTTTTTTGACGATCACAATCATTAAAATTAAATTTAAAAAAGTCACTCCATATTTTTTACCAAAAATCTGGAACCTTTTATTTACAGAATTGGTGTGATTATTGTGCCAAAATCACTTTATTAATTGTTGAAAAAAGTATATACATAAGCCAAGTTCTCTTGGGTGTTTGGTCACATTTCTAGTGAGAAAACAACTGTTGACACCCTTATATGAGGATAAAAACTGCACAAACTGGGCGTGCAAATTCAACTATTCTTGCCTAAGAAAGACTACAAATTTGGTACTACAAGCTCAGATTTTTCAAAATTATGCAAAATCCCCATATATCACATTCTCAATTGTTGTATTTCTATGGCGTTTATAAGAAGAAGAATGGTGTGTTATTGTTTAAAGGCTCATCAAAGGTCCATGGTCAGCACAAAATCATGTATAGAGCTGCATGGGCTTAGAAGACTCTCCTAACACATCTCTATACTGTTACATTACCGTTTACGGACAGGTTCGAATTCTGCTTGAGGGGTTCTAATGATGTTTAATTCCTGAATTTATTCTAACTATAACCGCTTCGGTTGTAGAATGCTCTGAGACGCCACTCTTGCAATAGATTGGACTGGCGATGACAGGGAGATCGGGGTTCGAATCGAAAATAGGTAAAATGTACTGAGGGCACACTTCTTCTGAAGCTCTACCTTCCTAATCCCTGACACATAATTTTAAAGCCTATAACCCGAACGGGTAGTAAGATGCGGTGCTAAATTAAAATCAGTTTAATATACCGTATGATTAATAGTGGAGACAGTCAAAGTTCATTTTGACATCCATAGTTGGATTTGGAACGGTATAAAACTAAATTAGTTCTAAACAACTCTCAATATATCACTCTCTCTCTGTCTCTTTCTCTCTTTGTATACATATATACACTCTTTCTAAGATACAGGTTGCAGTGAAATGATGACGTAAAAGCATGCCAGGCATGTGAGACTTGACTTTACCTACGTAAAAAAAAAAGCTAATGTACAAAAAATATTTCTCAAAACTTGGTATTGATACTCTTTGAAGTAAATACGAAGTCTTGGCGTTTCGCTTTCAGTCTAGTTAAATATTTTTCTCTGCCAAACTTGGCAAGTTGAGATTCTAATGACGTCTCGTCTGTGTAACATTTCTGTCCTCACCCCATTCCCCCATTTTTTTTTTGCTTCGTCGCTCTTTTTAAACACATCTCTCCTTTCTCCTCTCTCTCTCTACTTCTCTCTAAGAAATTCTGACTGAATCTCTTCAGATTTATAGGGGCTGCAAGGAAAAGTGACCTACCTCGATTGCTCAACATTAACTTTTATTCTTGAAGGCGTAACAATTTTTTTACAGTTAATATGTAGACTATTTTAAATTAAAGCAACACAATAAAATACCAATTATTACTGACACACTTTATCATATAAATTTACTTTTAATATAGTGATCCATACTTTTATCATGAAAAGTATCGGTCTTATCTTGAAGTATTAAACTATTATTCTATCTTATAAGCTGAACTATAGTGGGAACAAGCTAGGTAAGTTTACTACTTTTCATAGTAAGCAGAAAGAACACTAAACATCAGAACAAGGTGTACGCTAGTGTACGAGAGCCTGGAATCCTGGGAGGTGCGATCCTAAATTAAATTAAGGACGGCCCACAATGTAATACTTGTCTGGTGCCTTAGCCCGCCCGATAAGTTGCGTGTTTGCCTACTAAGGCAAGGACTCCGGGTTAGATACCTAGAGAGAGGTGCTAAAGGAATTAATACGGTGAAAATTTTATTTCAATTTTCATTGCTATGAATTGGCCAAGGGTGTGCTGGGTCTTCTGGGGTATTATGTTATCTTGTAGTTCGTATTTTGGTGTAATCAAGTTTTTTGTTCAGCGCGCTCGTGATATTCACATTTCTTTAAGCTAGTGAGGTAGAAATGAAGAGAAGTAGAATTCAGATATATATGTCACATCCGCTCCCCACCCTTTGGGCGTTTTGTCAGAATCACCTGTGTGTAGGAAGGAAATGTCGGATAGGAGCGTTAAAAATAGTCAGACCTGGAGTTTTGTTGAGGTTTATTATAAACTATAGTACCTGGCGTGATGTTGTAAGTCGTAGTTGATTAAATTCTAATAGAGTCGTTAGTCCAAGTCAGTTATTTTTATCAACCAATCCCTCTTACTCGTTTTCACAGGTGATCTAACTCTAACTCTAAATCTATCCATAATCATACTCCAGCTCTCACTGCTCTAGTTTGATCTCTTCTTATAATTTCAAAGTGTGTCTTTATTTCAACGTTTTTTCTTGTTCAAATAACACTGAAGTGTAGCTGCTATACACAAACCAAGCCGAATATAATAACAAATCTGTTCCATTATTGTGGAGTGTTTGTGTTTGGCTGACTCAAGCTTTCAACACAAAGAAGGACCGTGTGTCTCTTAGGTTACATTAATATGATCTAAATGTTACTAGACACTGACACACGCGACCCTTCCGAGAAAGTAAGTATTGTGATAGTAAAAATAAATAGAAATTTTGATTGATGTCGGCGTTTAGTGACAGCCTGAAACAAAACAAAAATTGTTATTGTGATATGGTCTGTCTGTTTGAATATTGGCCTAGAGCAGAAACTATTTTAATGTGTTGTTAAAAACTTGGTATTTAGGTACTCCGAAGGTTTTTTTGGGAATCTATCCAACCATAAAATTAGGGGTAGTTTACACAAGGGCGAAAAGAAACAAATCGAGACTTGACTTCTCAGCAACTGAAAAGGCATATTGGATGAGCCTAACAGTTAGTCTGAGTATCCACTGATACGTTTTACATGTGAGTCGATTGCTGGACATTAAACAATACTATTAATGTGCTATTCACGATCATCCTGTACTCACGAGCAAATGTAGCTCATTATTTTAGACATAATCTAAATGAGCTACTTAGAGCTATTTAAAACATAGTACTCTCTTCGGTGAGCCTCCTTGCAATAGACTAGGTCTTACGATAGCTGGGTTATCGGGGCTCGAATCCCGGTCGGGTGTACTGGGGATGGTTTTCCACTCTTTCTCCCTCTCTCTCTCCATGCAAATAAGGGTACACTTCCTATAAATTCAATCTTACTCATCACTAATACATTAGTGGAATTATGACATGTGGTCCAACACCTTATCTCAGTGGGTAGCCATTTCTTAATATATTTTTAAAAAATTATCAAGAAACTACCCATAGCTGAATTTTTCTCCAAAGAACAAGTATAGAGCTTTGCTAGTATTTGTCTGTCAATTTTAAACACTCCCCAGTTATATATTTTTAAGCAAAATCGTTAGAATTGTTTTCAAAATAGTTCAAATGTTCAAATATCACATTTCAGTAAACCGCTCTTTATCTAATTTTTACCCAACAATAAGTATTGTAATTGTAACACCATTCCGAACCAAATCTTTTAAGGCCATTTTAAAAATATTTCCATTTTTTTAAAAATCAGTCTTCAGTTAACTACTTATAAATTAGTTTTTACCCCAAAAACAAGTATATGGTGTTATTTTTCATAACATATAATCCCCATAGATACATTTAAAACAAAATCGCAAGAGACATTTTCTAAATATATAGAATTTTTAAACATTTCATTTCAGAAAGCTACTCTTCAACGAATGTTTGCCCAACAACTAATGATACAGTGCTATTAATCATGATAAACAATTATTTAAAATATATTTTAATCAAAATCGTTATAGCTATTTTCGTAAAATGCTGAATTAAAACTATCACTCATTAGTAAACTACCATTATTTTAAGGGCTAAGGTAAAAAATAAAGTCATTAGGTTTAGCCCTATAGAATCTAAATATCATGTTTGAACAAAATGCATACAACCGTGTTAGATCCGTGGCCAGTGTCGGGTAGAGACAGACAAAAAACATGAGGACAGACAGAATTGTAAAATCCATTTTTTTTTGGTTCGTGTTCACATAAAACGTAAAGACTCATCATAATCTCGAGAGCGATTTATTTTACGATCATAATAATTTATCTTGATATCACGTATTACTTACTTCTGGTTACTATATAATTTAACTTTACATTACTAATTAAATTGACCAATTATATAAATAAAATTGTAATATTTTAATTTCCGCCATTATGGCAACATGAGTATCCAGTTTTAAAATAACGGGCTTCCAATAAAAATAAGATTGTTGTGTTATTTCTGTTAACGTTTTCTTAATCTTTAATTATATTATATGATAAAGTTATTTTACTTAATTAATCTCTAAGTTCTGACTATAATATTATTAAGCTATATAAATAACTATAATAAATATCGATTATTTAAAAGTAATCTATGCTGGTGCGTTCTGGACCTTGAAGTTAGTCGGGTGAACTAAGTTTAATGTTATTTTAAGAACACCTGATTTATTCACGGCCATTTGAAAGTATATATGAAGTTTATAATCTTAATACTAGATTACTTTATAACTTAAACTATTGTATTGTTAGGCGTGTAAACCGAACGGGTAGTAAGATGCGGTGCTAAATAAATTTTATTGTTTTGTTTCTCGTTAATATTTATGTTACTTTTTATTTATTGGGAGTTTTTCAAATAAGCTTTTTTATAAGTCTATCTAAATGAAAAACTTTTAAATTTATAATTTAGAATATTTCTAAAATACATTCGGATATTTGTATTTTTTCTTAGAAAATTTCTAGGAGTTGATTCAATTCTAAGAGTTTTAAAAAACCTCAAATATAGGGTGAATTATCGTTTATAGAATCCATAGTGTTTTCAAAAAGATCCAAAGTCTTCAAGCGACAGATTAAGAAATAATGTGTAGAAAGCTATACTATATAAAGGTCAGAATTTTTAAACATATCTGAACTTAATATTTTCACTTTTAAGGCTGAAAGTCTCAACATTGGTGAAACCTGAACTTTTTATCATACACTAGTACATATTTTGTCATCTGACGACATTAATTTTGACCTAGGTTATTAAAGGTGAGATCATCAAACATTCGCGAAAGATATATTTTTTAACATAATATCTACTTTTGTTTGAATATTAAAGACGATTTTAGTGAATACATCCTTATGAGAAAATTTTTTCTGTTGAAATACTTTTATTACTTGGAGAATTCAGATAAAACATTTTTTAAATTAATTAAAATTTTTTGTTGTTGTATTATTGTATTAAATTGAAATTGGTTAGATTTAATATTTATTTTTATTAAACTATTGTTTTTTTATTCTCAATACAATTTCAGTGTTATAGTTATAAAGGCGTGTCATAGGTAGGGATTTTAGGGGAAGGTTATGATTTCTATTAAATAATAACCTCCTATTATTTTCTATTTGTGTTATTTTTTAATTATGCATTGCACAGTATCACCTTTCTCAAGGTATGAGAAAGTTCTGTATTTTGTGAATATTATTTCCCTAAATGATGATAACAATATTTTTTCGTCACGGTTAGTGAGGTGAGTTGAGTTGATTTCCCTAACTGAACACCCAGTGGTATCAAGAAAAGGAGTTGTTATGACACCGTTGGAATTAGACGAGGTGAAGTAAGATTGTTTTAAATTCTCAAAGTGGAATGCTTAGGGGTGGCGCACATACTATTATATATTTCTAATATATATAAAGTCCGAGATTCAAGAATAATTATCAGACTGTACACTCCGTTTACTCTGAAAGGTAGCTGTCTTACCTTGATGGACTAGTATGGTCCTATCTTACAAGATGCACCATAATGGAACCATGCAATGTTAGTTTGTTACCGTTCACCTTAATTAAAGGGCACATACCACCATTTATTTGATTATTTTCCTTATTATTAGACCAACCTTTCTATTTATTTACAGAGTTTATATATTTCTCAAAACAAAACTCAACAAAACAACCTAGACTATCACCACATCAGGGAAACATAAATCCCCAAATCTTAAAGCAATGCTGAAGCATTTTATGTTTCTGTTGTGATCAATACCAGCTAGTTTCTTACCCCCTCCTCCCTAAAACTTAACCGGGTGTAGTAGGAAGGGGTGGGAGAGACTTGTAATCTTCCCCTTCCTTTGCGCCCTTGTAGCCCCGAGAAGCGGGGAATCCCTTAGCCCGAGTACTGGGGTCGGTTATCTCTGTGAATCCCCCCGGTTTCAACCGACACCCGCAGGCTAATGTGGTATCATAGTCAGTAATTAGCCGACTGAGACTACAAGATAATGTACTTCGCCGGCATAAATCTTTCTGCGAGGAGTTTTAGAGGAGCTAGCAGTAGCTCGCTGGCTGGCTCCAGGAGCTAACGTAGTAGCCCACCCTAGACCTTTAAATCCTACTCCGTTGAAGGGAAGAGTTTATTTTTTACTTTTCAGGGTGGATAGTCCTAAATCGTGGGGCGCATGTCTGTCGACTATCCACATTTGAGTTTATCGTTAAGAGTCTCATTACGTGAGAATCTTTATTTGGAATCTGATACCTGACACATTATTTTATTCTGGGTCTTAATACCGGCTCATATTGTATTCATACATTTTGTTTTGTTTTAGGTATGTGACGTGCACTTTCTAAACCGACTGATTATATCAACACATTACTTATAAACTAAATGAAATCTAGAACAGACACAACATTAAGCCCCCGGGCAGTTAATTAATAATTGTTGTAAATCTATCGGTCATGTCGAAAATTGAACTTAGGGCCCTTAGCTCAATAATCAGACACAATACCGACTGAGCTACGCATACATTAATTAAGCTAATGGGATAGGTATGAGCAAGGTATACTTTTAGAGGAAATGTGACTGCATCTGTTTGGAGGGAGCGTGGAAAACAATTTACCTAAAAACGTCCACAGAACACTCGACCGGAATTCGAGCCCAGATCTCCCTATCACCAGCAATTAAGTCCAACCTGAGAGTGATGCTTTCTACATCACGACCACCATTGTGGGAAAATTTGATAATTATATTTTAACCTAATTTGCAATCAAAATGAATTCATTTGAAGCATCAACAAAGATTTAAACAAGGGATACTTAACGGCAAAAGACAGAAGCTGGAGCGATATAGGAATATTTAGAGACTCTTGACCAAAGCTCAAAAAAAAAAAACTATGATTGAAATATAGTTTAAGCTACGAAGCTATTATCATTCTTTATTATCTATACATATTACATGTTTTTTTGTTTTTTGTTCTTACCCCCACCTCCACTATACCAAAGGGATTAGGAGTAGGAGGGAACTAACCGAAGGTTATATAACATTATTTGAACAATAACACGTTGGATTAAAATAATTATTGTATGAGGGCTGTACACAGGCTATAATTTATATTTAGTTAAAAAATGAGACTCTGACATGGTAATCAAACCCGGAGACAGATTCTGCCTTAAACTGAGAGAGATGAAGAATGACCCTGAGGAAGAAACACATCCTGAATAGCTAAGTGGAAGAGCATGGGCACGTTAAACCAAAGGTTATTTTAAAACTAAATTCATATGGAAAACTGTTTAGTTTGATCAGAAATAATTTACAGGAGATTTTAATAAGATTTCGTATAAAAATAGATTGAGTTTGATCAGCAATAGGGGATTTTAAGAATTTGCTATGTAAATGATGAATGAAAAATAACTACCTGATTTTTAATCGTCAAACAACTATTATAAATGTAATTATACTTACACAACAGTATTTGTGCTGTAAATGATAATAATAAGCTTAATGCACTCTACTTTAGGAGTATTTCCTGTTTATGAAATTCAACCTGTAATCTTAAACATACAAAATAAAGTTTTATCGAAAATATTGTTAGTACTTAGCTCTTGTGTCCCACGAGTCATTCTAGGGCGTCCTTTACCATATTACTTTCTCTCTATTTCCTCCCGCTTTATCAACTTCGCCCCCCTCCGAGTCCTACCAACTCCACCCTTCCTTCAAGTGGCAGAGGAAAGGGAAAATTGCCCTCGGGCGCAAGAGGGACGGAAATATATTTTTGTGAAAAGATTGTCAGAAAAAGACATTTGGAATCTTGAGGGAACCATTATTTAGCCCCCCAATTGTTTTTATGGTTTAAATAACCTGGGACCGGAACGTAGGGACACCAAATTAGTCACCGAATATTTAGAGTGTACCCCTTAATTTCCTTGCTTTTATTACATGGTTTTTATGAATGCGAGGAAATAAAAAAAAGTTATATTGTGTTTATTTCAAGGAAGTAAATTAATAAAAAAAATGTTATTTTTTGATCTTATGTCAACTATTTATAAGGTGCAGTTAGACATAATATTATATATTTGAATATTTATTTTACCTGCATCGTTGGATGTATAGACTAAATGTTAGGATCGTCTAGTATAGTTTGCCTATGATGGTGGAAAGGGCGGGGTACAAATCCCAGCTGGGTGTATGAAAGCTATTTTTCCTTAAATTATTTTCCAGT
Organism: Timema genevievae; assembly: GCA_902155825.1. Classification (NCBI taxonomy): domain Eukaryota; kingdom Metazoa; phylum Arthropoda; class Insecta; order Phasmatodea; family Timematidae; genus Timema; species Timema genevievae. Next base: position 292,015 of record CABFWO010000158.1, on the reverse strand, counting down.
TTTACTACATGCAAATGCGGCTATAATTCCTCTATTTTATTTAATATCTTTATTTGAGATATTTAACTTGCACTTTCTGAAACGACTGATTATATCAGAACACGACTTATAAACTAACTTAAATCTATAACAGTTAATTCATAACTTTGAAGGGGTTAACCCACATTTCACCAATTACACAATTTTAAGCCATTTAGAGAATATAACCCGAGACCCTTAGATCAGTAGAAGGAAAAAATAGTGACTCTAAATTTTACCTTTCTCATCCCTTCCCCATGAATCTAATTTAAAATAAACGGTACGACACAATCACCCAAACTTTCTCATATTGTTTATTAAATAGCTTGGACGAAAATTTAAGACGAGAGACTGGAAGAGACTGACTGACTAGAGGAGAGACAATTATTGTATAATCCCCTTTTTGGGGTTCGCACAAACATAAAACTAAAATATTCATCATAATTTAAAGGCCGATAATATTCACGATTACAATACTTTTTCTTTATATGTTAAAGTAAATAATGGGTGTATCCAGGATGGGTGGTAAGACACTGTAGGAGAGAATAAAAAATAATATTTATTTTACTAAAAATGTGTATGATAATTGTTAAAAAAAGTTATATTTCAAGATAAACTGCGTAATATAATAATGAATAAAACCAATTGTCATATATATGTGTCTATAAATATATATAAACTTATTTTTGAAAATCCGTTATGTAGGCATAGATCAAAGAGAAACTAATTTATTTTAATTTGGTTCCCTCCCCCTAGCATTGTCTGTAGCATGCCCTCTGTAGGAGAAGGGGGAATCAGACAAGTTCAGAGTCGACTCAAGTGAGGGTCCTAGTGTTTTATTATTACGTTTGTACAGAAGGGGGTAGGGGTCTATAAAAAATGGGGGGGATGAGGTTCCAGGACCAGGAGAAAAAGCAGTGGTCAAGAGACGGAAAGCGTCATGGTCAGTGAAAACAAAGGGGGGTAATGGGTGGGGTTAGAAATCCTCAAAACCTCCCCCCCCTCGAAAGTTTGCTCCGGCCACTGCGTCCCGACGTCCGGTAGCATCCTTCACCGTCGCTTCGCCCACCGTAAAGATGCTCCGCTCCGGAACATGGTCACGCGACGGTAACGTCTCCGTGAGTCTCCGTGATTTCTGCTACCTGCTTTGCTACCACCCTCCTCCCTGGCTTGGCTACGGTGGAGACCTCTAGGGTACATCAGTAAACAACATCGCCAAGTAGAGGGGTAGGGGTAGGATGACTTCCCTTGAATCTCACCGAGATTGTTTCTATCCGGTAATCTACATCTTTCGGTATTATGGTCGGTGGTACGTTGTCTATGTTTCGGGTTTCTTCGGGATATCCGTGTTGAATGGAATTCCTACCTCGATCAATTATTATTTAAAACTCTTCGCTGGTCAAGTGGTCAAAGAGAGGCGTATAAAATGCGTTCGTTGAAAAGGACCCCATAGAACATAAAAAAATACTTAGGGGGCTACAATTTAAAAAAAGATTTTGTATTATTATCATAATAAAAAAGAATCTAATATAGTAATTATATTATTTTTAAAATAAAAGTGAGGGCCCCTATATAAAAACAATAAGGCTAACCCTTTATTCTTTACCAAACATTTGAACCCTTTTAATGCAACACTGTTGTTAAACGTCTGGCTTTAAATTTAGGGCAAATTTATGATTATAATTGTTGATAAATGTATATGTCTGTAAGGCTAGATTTCTTGGGTGTTGGTTTTATTACATGTGAAAAAACATTGTTAACATACGTATATGCTTCCAAGCATTGCACATATTTTATGCGCAAATTAAACCATTTTTGGGAATTGATCCGTGTCGATGAAAGAGAACAGACTTGGTGCACCAAATTCACATGACAGAATTCTCCAAAATATGCCATATTCCCATATATCACTTTCTAGAATGTATTTTCTCAACGTTTATAAAAAGAATAATAGTGTCACATTGAATAATGGGTGGCTCATCATAAGGCTCACGGGCTGTACAAAATCTTGGATAGGGCCGCATTCAGCCCGTGGGTCGTGAGTTTGACAAGCCTGACCTAAGGATTCCCCCTAGCAACAAACTGGACTGCTGATGACGAAATCGGGATTCAAATCCAAATCAGGTGTACTGGGGGTGATTTTTCTCTGGTGTTTTTTAACTCTCCCTTCACGTAAATGTTTGTACACTTCCTCTAAATTCAACCTTCCATATCCCTAACACATTAGTGTAATTAGTTCATGTGCGTATAATCCGAATGGGTAGTAAAACGTGAATTTAAACGAAACATCTTCTTCTAACTAATGATATCAGACTCGCCCAAACTGGTGTGGATCTGGCCCTACATTTGTAATCAATTAGTTTAGTTGAAAAATGACACATAGTCATGGGTATTAAACCTCAACTACTGAAATACTTTAAGCACCCTTAAGATGGGGTGTATAGGAGCACGATTTAGTCCGTATCTAAACAAAAACCCTTTTGAATAAAAATAAATAAAATAATATTACTTCAGAAGACAAGTTTAGTTTAATTTTCTTCACGTGGTGATATCAACAGTTCTTGCTTTCTTGTCATGAGTAGAGTGTAATTTGACCAGAACTTTTTCTTGTTATCTAAATAGTATATGTCCAAATGCCACTATGCTTCTGTAAAGTGTTTAAGAACTTTATAGCAATGCTTCTTATTACTCATTCGGCTTGTAAGCTATTTAAGAATGGTTGATATTATTATGTGGGGAAAATTAAATTAAACTTATATTTTTTTTATTATATACATATAAATGTTTGCTCATAAAAATTGCAAAAAATACTGACCTTAACTTGTGTCACCCCCGGCCACTACCATTAGGATCATCGCAAACATCTTCTCACCTTATTCCTCCAACCTGATAGCCAAAACTGGGACTTTTACCTAATATAACATTAAGGGCAGCGTAAATTACTTCAAATAACTAACAATATTGCATAAAATCTTGGCGGATTTGTGAAGTTAAAAACAAGAAACATAAATAACGTAACAAATTGATGTGCTCTCTAATAGTTGGGCCTGCCCGTTTGACTGTCCATATCCATTATGGCATAAGGATTTCTAGCACGTGTGATGACGTTTATTACCTGCGCTATCCATCACACAAAGCTGTTTGCCCCGCTGTAGGGCCATAAAGAGCTTCGTTCAAACAAGTAACCGCCATTAAGAGACAAGTATTGGGAAACAAGAAATTCTTTGCAATACATCGGCTCGAATATTGGTTTTACGGGGGTTTCCCGCCACCAACACACATACGTATCGGATACCTTTAAGTGCCCCATCGGGCCTCTAATATTTTCCGAGAGATTTCCTCCCCACTCCAACCACCTATTATTTTTATAAGAAGAGATCCCATATAATTTAATATAAGAGCGTGTTTCCTCACAGTTTTCATTAAGATCTTAAAGAACTACATCTATTCAGCTCGTGATTATATTTTTGGCACGATAATATTTAAGGAAAGAAAACAGAGTTTGAGAAGTAATGGCTCCATTCATGTTTGAATTTAGCTTCAAATTCTCTTATATTTTCGCATTTTATCCTTGTAAAAATTTCAAGTCAAAAATATTCACTTGTCTTTGCTTTACTTAAATAATATTTACTTCACATGAATTTTACTAAGCTCAGGTTTAAATAAAATATATCTATATTGTAGTTTTTATAGTATTACGTCTCCTTTGAATTAATTGAAAAATTTGTTTTTTATTTCACATTAAATTTTTTTTAAATCATGGTACATTATAAAAAATGCTTTGACAGAGGTTTATAAAACAACTCCCTTAATCACCCACAATTGTCATAAAAAGCGACTTGTAAATGCCCAAGGTTCAAATATTTATTAGGATACATTTCCTATATTTATACAAATTTTTCTAAATATTATATAGATTAATAAAATCAAGTTTGTCTATTGGTCATGAGCATTGTGTTCCTTTGCAGATGTCTGAAATTCTAACCTTATGAACCTTATGAACCTGGAATGTTTTAAATAGATTTATTTAAATGTATTAAAAAATGGCTTGGAATAACTAAAATAAAGATTTTTTTGGCCTGTTTGAAGCAAAGAAAAGCGTTGCCCATAATAGCTACGCAATTCATTGCTGAGCTACCCCAGGCAACGCCGGGTACTTCTGCTAGTATATGTATTATATAATATAAAAATATTATATTTATATAATATAAAATATATTATATATAAATAATATATATATTACTGTTTATAAAATCTTAAGAATACGCAAGAGATATTGTGTAATCTTCTTTTTATATATATAATTCTTCTGTACGTGTGTATGTCACTGAACTCCTCCTAAACGGCTGGACCGATTTTGATGAAATTTTTTGTGTGTGTTTGAGTGGGTCCGCAGATGGTTTAGATTCACAATTGGACCTGATAGGTGGCGCTGCAATCGGGTTCTAGGATTTATTTTTTATTTTTTAGGGAATTTTTTTGGGGGGGATTTTTTTTAAAGATTTTTTGCATATCAGAACATGTAACCTCAAAATGTCACCCTCCCACCACCACCCAATATTTATAATAATTAATATAATATTAATTAATGGACCGTTAAAAAAATCATAAGTTCATCAATAATTGACCGTTAAAACCTTCTGAAAAGTTCATGAATAATTGAACTTCTGAGAATAATTCATAGCTATGTTTGTTTTTCGATACAGCTGATATTTGTGGATTTGTGGGCGAAATGCCAAAAATGAAAAGATGTTTTATTTTGTATGTTGTCTTGACAAACACTGAATTTGTAATATTTGTGCTACTCACTAATTGGAATTCATTGTGAATTTGTAATTTTGATGATCGCATAGTATTTGTTTTATTATCGAAATCAATTATGCCACCCAAACGAAAAGCCAACGTTCAGGCAGGACAACGTCTGTCGGGTCCTCTAGTATTTAGTACAATTCTTTGAAGGATAAAATAATTTTATACACTTCACTAAGAACAGCTAGTATAAATAAAAAATAACATAACATTTTGTTTTATCTTTTTGATACATTTATAAAGTGTACTTTTTGTTTATTAAAAATTATGTTTCTTTGTAGTACTAACTATAATTTTATATAAATATAATTATAATTTCCAAACTATTCTTGTAAGTTACACTAGCCTTGAAGTACACTAAAATATCCCTGTCGTCCTCCACTCAGAAATTGTATGGTCCACGAGTTTGTACCCCTGAGAGTTAGTTGACTGGGCCATCTCAGAAAACGAGCCTTCACAAATGAAGGTTGAAGAAGAAGTAGAAAGTCGTTGGATCATTTATCTGCCCCACCAAGCTAATGAAATTATAGTCCAGACATTAGGTCCCTTCGTGACCCCTTCGAAACAATTCTCCCCCCAACCCTTGGACCAAGTAGCTGCCAGCTACCCTCCCCCCGTAATGTTTGCTATCTGTGATGAGACTGAGGCCAATCTACGGACCATCTGTTACCCAACTTATGTTTTCTTCTCATTTTCCGACTCGAGTCGAGTGGTTAGGTAAATAATAACGTTGAAATTACCCGCTATAATATAACATGGCAAATAAATGATATTGTATAGATGGTAGGAAAGAGTTATATAATTTAAAATTGTTCGTTTGCTCAAGGGTTTCTTTAATAACATGATATAAATACACTATTTTATACATTTCCTCTTTTAAACATTAGAGAGCTTCTTAAATATGCTTCGTGTTTGTTCATTAATATAAAACTAGGTTTTAAGCCTGTACAGATTAATACATCCAACGAAATTTATTAGAATTTTTCATATTTTTACTTTAAAGCGATGTGATCGTAAAATAATTGAAGGCGAGATTTTGATGGATGTTGACGTTTCATGGCCCCCTGTACCCAAAACTATGTTCTTCGTGATGCCGTCTGTCTGTTACTAGTACTAGAGCAGAAAACTTGGTATATAGAATTTTCATAAAGTTCCCCTTGAAGCGTTTTTGTAATTATATACTAAGAGTATAAAACGAAAAAACATCGATTTTCTTAAAATCTGCTCTTAACTATTTTGATTAAAATTCATATCTAGACAGTATTTATCATTAAATCAAAATGGCGCAACTCTCTTCCCTGGGAAATTATTCAGAGGGTAGTTTACATAAGTGGATACCTCCAATTTGGATCATATCCTATCATACAAAGTTGTAGGACCAAAAAAATAAAATATATTTATTTGAAATGTTGAATAAAACCAATAGTTTCCGAGTTATTAGCAAATATATTATTTAAAAGTAGGTTTATGAAATGAGGGGTTGATTTTTATGCTCTTTGGTGGACAGAGATGTTCCTATTTTCTCAATATGTTTCTGTAACAGTGTATATTATTTCATCTATACTCTTTGGTGGAATATGATAATCTTTTTTCCCAACATGTTTCAGCAACAATGTATATTATTTCGTTTCACATATCTTGCGAGTTTTAAGTAAATATCATAAATATCACAATTTTTAGTTCAAGGAGCGAGAAAGGCTGTTTGGTCCACCGTGTCATTTGTTTCTGTATTTTTTCGGGTTTCGGAGCTTTGCGTACCGGTTGAGTGCTTATTTTACAACTGTGACAAATTTTAGCTTTTTAGATCATTTTTAAGTAGAAGACGCCCTTTGGACAGATACAAATTTAGATTTATACCACTATATATTTATTAATATTGTAACAGCTACGCTTCTATAAAGTAGTTTTACAAAATCTTAATTTTATATTTTCCAATTTATTGTTCAATTTTATCACTTTCACATTTGGCTTTATTTTTTTCAGTGCTGAGTTTTCATAAGTCCACGTAAATGTTGCTTGGAAATAAAATTAAGCACAATGAAAGCATTAAAAACTATATATAATTATTTGTTATTGTTTGAGCGAACCTGTTTACGCTGATCTTCACTCTGAGAGCGGTTTCTGCATATTATGTTTAGGACTTGTGAGTTGAATTTCTCCATATTCTGAACAGCAAGAACATTTGTGCTAAGGCTCATCCTTGAATATTTTGCCTGGCAAAATAAGTTTTGTATTCTGAGCCTTGAAGTTTGATATATCGTTTTAACTGCCCCAAAATTAATGATATATACAATTAATTACTATTTGGAAATTTGGAAATATTTATCTACAAGCTGAAAAAAAAAGGTGGAAGCTCTGGTAGAGGATAATTACCTTCACTAAATCCTGGCCTAGTACACACGAGCGAAGTGCGTCATTTTTGCAGTCGCGTCCTGTGAAACCATTACATTGATTATTTGAATGAAAGAGTTCACACGGGACGCTATGTCTGTCATCAAGTTGACGTCAGTGGTGCGTCAAAATAAGTGACGCTTGTTTTCTTTGAGACGTGGGGGGTGAAGTTCCATTTCGCGTCCATTCAGTACCTGTGAAGACATATCAGTGCACACGTACTGCGTACTTCACTGTGCTGCTTGCGTGAAATTTGTGTGTGAACGTTAGTCAGTCGGCAGTGAGAAATGAAGGACAAAATCGATACAGAATTTTTCTGTAATGACTTGCACCTTACAGAAATCTGGCTGGCACTGTTAAAAGGTTGCACCCAATACTTTCGTCCCCCCTCCCCCTTTTTTTTGTAGGTTTGGTGATGTGGTGTCAAATTAGCGTCACAGGACTCAGATCCCTTGTGTGAACGTTTTTTTTAGCGGTTACATGACGTCACAGGACGCAGATCCCTTGTGTGAACTTTTTAGCGGTTATGTGACGTCACAGGACGTGACTGCAAAAATGAAGCACGTCACCCGTATGCACCGGGCCTTAAATATAATCTTAGTCTTATAAAAAAAACCTACGATTTTATAGTTGATGAACTCCCTGATGGAAAAAAGTCGCTGAATTATCTCACTAAATCTGGGATTCAGGTAAGCTCAACGTTGTTTGAAGCCCTAAACTTAGGATATTATTTCTAGTAAACTCTCTTATTTTCTCAAATTTCTTAAAATTCTCAATTAAACTCTTAGCCATCATCACGAAAATACCAAAAACAGTATTTTATCGAAGTGCCAAGTGAAAATATACCAGCTCAGTTGTTGAACTATCGTAATATGGACCACTGACTGGTTCAAAGAAGCAGGACACTACATTCCAACACGCACGATGATTCGCCTGATCAACAAACTCGTTATCGTCAATTGTTAACTGGTAGCAAAATAACCAATGACCCACAAAAAGCAAGATCTTTAAAGCCTAATACCCTTTTTGTAACTCTTTTCCTCCCTGGATTATTTGCCCTTGACTTTGCAACAAATTTGACAAAATAAGCTCAGCTCAAATATTGGCTCTGTTGAGCTTTGACCTGTATTTGTCTTCATTAAAAATTCTTATAAAAATAGGGAAGAGGAATGAATGAATTGGGTCCTTTCAGAAAACTAATTAAGAAAAATGCATGTTATAAGCTCATTTTTACACAGATAATATTTATAATTATTATTTACAACATATCAAACTGAAAATATAGCAATAATACAATAAGGGACACGACCTTCAAATAGGTCAGACTGTTTTTTTTACTTGAACTTTACCCAAGCACCATTTTGAACATAATGTTTCTAGAACGAGACCTCCTTATTGTAACCGCACATTTGTACTTATAACTAAACATCAACACCATTCAATTTTGAATGTGCATTACATCCCTTAAGAACTTTTTTGTATCCACTCCAGTGAGCTTAAAATTAAGATAATTAATTTGTAAGTGATATAAAAAGCATCCAATACAAGCATATACAAATTAGGTTGGTATTTTTTTTCAAAGAAATAATAGAACGTGCTATTGAATACAGATTCAACGAAGGGAGAAGGCGGGAGGGGGGAGAAGGTAGGGTATTTCATACCCTTGTTAGATAATACCTTTAGCTTCCCTATATTTTTTTGTAAAAAAAATGGCTCGCTCATTCTATCGCTAGCAAGCCAGAGAGCCCGGTGTGATAATCACTAAACGTTTAAAAAGGGAACTGCTTGTGAAGATGCCGTGAGCTTCACACTTGTTTTTTAAAGAGCTCTTTATCTCGCGTTTTCCGTACTTCCTTCCCTTGCTCTTCCTCTATTTTTTTAGGGGAAAAAATGAGTTGGAGTCTGTGTAAGACCCGGTAGTAATTTAAGACGCGCCTATCCTCTCTCCACCCCCTGCCCCCCTTCAACCCCGCTCTAATACACACTTTTCTTTTCTTTTCTTAACCCCTGTTCACGCTAAAACACAAGTCCTTCACAAGCCTTTATATGTCCTCTTTATAAGACAGCAATCAGCCAACACTTTAACCCCCCTCTACCCCATCTCGTCTCGTCTTCCTACTTCAATGGACCGGAAAATTTGCTCTTTTTTTCTTTGTTCATCCCTCTAGCATACACTTCCTTTATTCTTAACATTTTTTTTTAGATTTGCTTGAGTTGTTGGTAGATAATAGTAAACGGTATGTTTACAGTTTACTAGCCACCTTTTTTATAAGATCGTTCAGATGCTTTTTTTTTATTCAATTTTCTTGCACGATAAAGTAGAATGAGGGAGAATATTATAATATAAGATCGGGTAGTCTTTAATATTGCTCATCTTAAAACTTTATTCAAAAAATTAATTGTTTATATTAAAAAATAGGCTTTTTTACCCCAGAACCATCTTTTGACAGCCCTTAGAATATTGGTGTTCGTATGGGAAAGCAGAAAGAGCTATGCAGTCACACATCGGCGGTAGATAATATGTATAAATACGTATGTGCTCACTGTACTTGTAATTTTTTATAGCACCGCGTCTTAATACCCGTTCGGGCTGTACGATCTTTGTACTAATTACTAGTGTGTGTTAGAATTGTGTAAGGTTTAATTTAAAGGAATTATACCAGCATTTTCGTGGAAAGAGAATGGACAACCATTTTTGTGTATAGATAAATGTTTATAAATATATAATATTGAATACACTTTTAGTAATAACTTGAGAAATACCTTATATTCATTAGATCTGATATGTTAAGTGGCTACAGTAGTGAAAGTATAAAGTCATCCTATTTATTGAGACATTACATGCTTTACCTTGATATAAAAGTAGTAGTATAGAAACTATTTATATATTTTGTGCAATCTCTTATTACACTAAATCAATACTTATAAGTATTGAATAATATATCATAAGAAAATAAAAACAATTTTATGAACTGAACAAAAAAAACACTATTTAATTAAGATGATTTGTACAATCACTAGACCTTCCAGAATTCTTAAAAATAAACCGTCAATATATAAATTATAGCTCCACTGGAATATTATAGCCTGAAACAAAACAATTAACAACTTTATTTTTTTTAAGTAGTGTAGTTTTTTTATACAAGACAAGCTCTCAGATTAATACTGCTCTGCAAACTGTTTAAGCGCTCATAAAAGCTCAATAAAGTACTGGCTCAAGTTTTTAGTATCTGTTTTGTACGGACTGTTTCTCAATGTTTCTTTTCCTACTTCAAATGTTCATTTCAACTTCCTATTATTCTGTTCTAAAATACAATTCTTCAGCCCTTTAACCTCTACTTTTTGTACAAGGAATGAATTAAGGACACTTTTTTCAACAGTAATTTTCTTTCTTCCTTTTGTTTAGGCAAATTATTATTTCGAGTGTCAACTTTATTGTATCCCATTTATTTTCATTTTCTCTGTTCTTCTCCTTTTTTTTAAGGTCCCACTAACTTGAGGGGCTGGGGAGCTAGTGGATGAAAAGATCCAGGTATGAAAAAACCTTGGTCTGTGAAGACCCTAAACATGGAAATATCGGTATAGACCTTAAACATGGTTTTATCCTGTACGCTCTGATGCTTGAACACGTTGGCAATTTTAAAATCCTTAGGTAAACGATGACGAGGGTATTTTTAGGAACCTGTGACAGGATCTTTTAGAAGTGAGGATAGGAAACAAAGTTGGAAAATAACTACATTCCAATGATAACAGGAAATGTCTATTAGAAAATACAAATTTTATTTTTGGCTAAAATTGATAGCATTGTAATGTAATTTTAGTGTAATTTTGTGGGTATTGATAATATCTATTAAAAGTGATAACTGAAGGTCACATGAATTGAATCTAGTACTTTTTTCTAGGTGTCAGTTAAAGTTATTTCAATAAAAATTGGAATATAAAAATACAAATTTGGATATAGTACAGACATCTGTGGTAATAACTTACAAGCTTACCATCCTTAATCCAAGAAATCTAATAAATATAATTTAGTTTATTTGTAGTGCAACATTTACATTATTTTTATTTTTACTACTACTACTACTACTACTACTACTACTACTACTACTACTTCTTCTATTACTACTACTAATACTTTTAGTGTATGGTGAATGGTACAAATGGTAAAAGCACATTGGTATTTTTCTTACCTTGACTCAGGTTTTAGTGAATACTTAATCCTTTTAACGTTTTATTGCCTATGCAACTTTACGAAATAAAACTACTTTTTACTAGTTTTCCCTGTTATTGTAAAAATAAAAGTATATGCATTAAGTCTTTTTTCTTTTCTAGATCAAACTAATGCGATATATTAATTTATTTTATCAAACAGTTTATTTCTTCAATTCAATTAAATTGCCTCTTGAATTTGGTTTATAAATGGTTATATTTAAAATTATTAATCCATATTTTTTTAATAGCTTTCCTAGTACTCTTATTCACAAGAGGTCACATACAATAAACAATTTTTTTAATAGCGGCATCAGTAAGTAATTGACATAATGAATATAGAGAATATATGCTCGTAAACTAAAGAAATAATATTTAACTATTTTTTTAATCCACCACACTTTGATTATGTAAAATAAAGCCACAACTATTTGGGAACGAGAAAATATTTTAACTGGGGTCTTTTGGAATTAGAAAGTTGTTTAGGAATCTCAACAATCAACCAAACTTTGGTAGTGTTCTTGGGTCAAGCAAGATGGCTTGGCATTGTGAAATAAGGTCATAACACATAAAGTCGCTTTTCTTTGGTGTAAAATTATTTATTATCCAATATATACAATATGCGTTAGCCAAAACTAACATCTCGGCGAAGAAAAATAATCACTACTTAAATATTAAAGTTGAATCTTTAATCATATAAAACAAAATAAATTATGTTCTTATAATTTGAGCGAGGAATTTAAATGCATGTCAGATGCATGATAGAGTTATTTTTATTTTTTAACAATCATTTAATTTTATTTTGTATAGTATTTACATAAATGGTCAGCATTTTTTTAAATAAATAACTGCACTGCCTATTAAAACGTACGTTTTAAATTGGACCTAAATTTAAGGATACGTTTTTAATACTAGTTAATAGCTAGTATGTATACATACTACCTATGAGGCTATAAAACTACATCTTCCAGTATTGCCATTACAAATCGGCTTGGTTATTGTTTTATTACACTGTACTTATTTAATTTAAACATATTACGCTATATTATTATTCATTTAGATTGAAGAATAAGTGTTTAATCTAACGGAAAATATATATCTATTTAATATTGATTATAAAGGATACTAGAAACCAAATGTTCCTCTTTGAGGAATGTCTAAATTACGATTTGTATATGTGCCGTTTATTCTCTAACAAGCTCGTGTCTTGAAATTCCTCAGGCACCCTAAGTTGAAACGGTGGCAGTAGGCACAATGTCCAACAACATTATTAGATTCTTTTCATTGAAAAGTTAACGCAGTGGGCAAACAAACTATTTCAACACTCACCACTTGGAGAATGAGAATTCGTCCGCGCGGAAAATGGAGACAATCTTCTGAGGGACCGTATTATTTTTAATCTTCTTCAACTATTTTCAAGAAATATAATTGAAAACTTACGGTATTTTGTTCACTCATGTTTCTATTAATACACATAATACTTGTATCATTAATATAATTTATACCGACTCTAACTTGACAGATATTTCTAAGAATGTGTTCCTTATTTATATTTAAATACATTCTTAGTAAAGCGGTACTATTGACTCGCAGGTAGATCTGAAATTATATACCTAATATAAGTAATAAAATAACTTGATTTTCTAATTTTTTTATAATATTCATTTAGAACATTTTATAAATACAAAATGGTATTCAATTTATAAAATATAAGATAAAGTTGTTTATTTTACAGTTTTAATTAAGCCTTACAAAAGCATGTTTATATGATGATTTAAAGAATAAAAGAGTTAACTATTCTGAAAGTTAATTAACATAGATTATGTGCATTTAAGGTGGAATGCAAGGATACGCAAGTCCATGGTCCATAACTTTGCAATTTTTACAACGAAAAACATTCTTTGTTAAAATAAATCAATTATTTGTTCAGTTGTTACGAATAGTTTAATTTTATACATAAAGTAATCTCATTAGTTCTTGAATAGCCGTAATAAGCATAATGGAACAAAAAAATCAAATTAGGGGAAAAGGTCTGGCTCAAATTACGCAATTCCATTAACAGATATTCAAGAACGGTTGAGAGTACTATCCGAAAGAAATTAAACTAAATGCATCTACTGGATAAATATGTTATTAATTTGGCAAAGAGTTTATTATTATAAAACTTCGAAAATATTCCTAGCCCATTCCCCCTTTTGGAAAACAATTCTAATTTTTGTACATATTTACTTGTCGTATTTTGGTGAGGGATTCAACCCACAGAAAACTTAAACGATTTGTCCACGTAGGGCCTACCTTTTAACGACTAAGACGTGCACCAGTTGAACTCTCTACAGTAGAACCATCAACCCCTCCCCTCGCCATAACACCCCCTCACCCCCTTCATGGGCCCTCCAAGAGACCACTGGCTAAGTGCGCCACGTATATCACGGAAGGCAAGACGGGGGAAGTTGGCCCTTGGACAATTTGTCATGACGACATGATATGAAACACCCTGGAACTCCCTCAACTAGCTCTTACTGTGTGTGTTTGTGTGTGTGTGTGTGTGGGGGGGGGGACACAAGGGTTCTACGCGAGGATGTAAATCATATCCATGTTCAATCGTCTGACACTAACCTTCCAGGGGCAGCGTGGATTAAAATAGTTCTAATAGTTGTAGTAGTCTAACAGAATACTGTTTGGTAGCTGTTGGTATCTTTATGAAATGTTCGACCATACTAATGGGAATCAATTATATGACGAAAATTTAGGAAGGGGTAAACTTCACAAACATACTGACATTTTTTATATATATATAAGGAGGAGTAACGAAAGTTTTGAGAAAATTAAATTAAAATGTATAACCTCACAGGTAATATTTTGTTATTGCTTTGCCGACCTAACTGCATTTTAAAATATAAACATCGAAGAAGCACTACTCTAGTGTCAGTAACTAAACAATGAATTCCAAAACAACCATAGTGTGTAGTATTTGTTCTTTGGCGAGTAATCACATTTATATATTTATTTATGTATCAACTCTACTTTTTATACTAAACAACATCAAAAACCACTTTCCCAATGCATTATCAGTCTTACCTTCAATTCCCCACAAGCCATCCGGACAAATCGCTCACAGTGTAAGAAGAGGGATGGAGACAATGTATTAATTTGACTATAAAGATTTTTTGCTATAGGACCTGGTAGGACCTAATAAAACATATATTTTAGATAAAATATGTTTTTTTAAATTAAAAATAATAATTGTATTTATTTAATTTCATTGAAGGTATTAATCACCTAGCATTTCACAAATATTTTAAACAAAGCATTCAACTTTCTTCAAAACTCGTTTGATAATCGACACCTTGTCCTATTTAAATATATAACTAAATTGGAACATGCTTAATCACTTTAAATAGCAAGTTATTGGTTAAAATTGTTGTCACTTAACAATAGTGAAAACAGTATACCATCTATACAAGCTATGTGTGTGGCATTAATATATCTAATGAATACAACAGCTAAACACCTCAAGCATGTCGTTTTTTTGGATGGTCAAACTAATTTCAACAGTGCTATATGTCATACATACAAGCTATGTAAGCTAGTATACACTAGTATTCTCAGGGGCAACATGGTGATTATTAGTGTACGTCCGCGAGATAGATTGACAGGCTATATGTTATACATACAAGCTATGTAAGTTAGTATACACTAGTATTCTCAGGGGCAACATGGTGAGATAGATAGACAGGCTATATGTCATACATACAAGCTATGTAAGTTAGTATACACTAGTATTCTCAGGGGGCAACTTGGTGATTATTAGTGTACGCCGCGAGATAGATAGACAGGCTATATGTCATACATACACGTTATGTGAGGTAGTTTACACCAGTGGTTAATACTCGCGGCCCCCTAGTTTTAGCATAAGAATCATTAAGATTTATTCTAAAATAGTGGCTTTATTTACTGATTATAACAACAAACAAACAAATAAAAAATCAGCCATTAACCTATGTATTTAATGGGACCTCTGCTGTTGAACACTTTCCAATAATTTGTATATTCATGTTTCAATTATATTATTTAATGTCATTCATATGTTAGAGTTGATTCGAAGTCTATTTCATTGCTTCGTTTTAATATTTACCATTGTGGAAATCTATTTTCGCATAAATAAGTAGAAAAAAAGGACAGAAAATTTTGAATGGCGATGATAAACAGATGGGGATATTCACTCCGGATATGTATCCAAAATTGGACCAAACTTTTCTTCTTAAAAACGGAGATTAGATTTAAATCCTTTGTTAATACCAGTAGTGTGTCTTTGTCCGTAGGTGATAAATTTGTATTTTCCCAGTTATTATATGGATCTTGAATCTAAAATTTTCTAGTATCAAGTTCATTATTTGGAAAATATTTATCGAATGTTTCTATTAATTTCTGAAGATGACGTTTAATTAAATAATTTGAATTCTGTTTATCAAATGTAAAATTGTTGTCTTAAATCATTTTCGAATAGTTCGGAAACATTCCAAAAAACATGTAATTCTATTCTTTGAATCCATCTATGCATTTTCATTTTCATCGCTACTATTTTATTTTTTATAGTAAAAATATTGTACTGGTTTACTTGTAAAGATAAATTTAGCTGATTTAGAATAGGAAAAATGTTTGCCAAATATGAAAGTATTGCATTCCTATTCCTATCATCGAAATAAATGGCCAAACTGGATTTTTTATCATTTAGAAAAATTTCAACTTCCGTTTTTAACATTAGTAACCGATCAAGAATTTTCCCTCAGGAATATTCTTACTGGTCATTTTCTTGAAAAAACCTCAAATAGTTCGTAAACAATAAAATCGGGGTTTGAATCCCTGTCAGGTGTACTGATGATGGTTTCTCTCTCTTCTGGCACGAAGATGCGGGTACATTTTCTCTACATTTCTACCTTACTCATCTCTATTACACTATCATAATTAATATGAATGCTTTGCTCCTGAACGGGTTGTGAGAGTGTAAAAAAACAGAGTTTTTTTTTAAATTTCATTACAGAGCTAAAATAAATTTACTAAATTAAGTTAAATTAGTTGTTTTAATACAATTAAATGATAATTTAAGCTTGCCAAACGTTTCATTGATATAATATAAGTAAATAATAATTGTCTTTGTATTGATTAGGATATTCAAGTTGATTGTTTAATGTTTTTGTTCTTCAAAGCCTTTAAAATATTCTAATTGTGTTAATATGGTTTTAGTCTATATCCCAGTCAGTAAGTCTGTCTGCTCGTCGTAATAGTTAATCCAGATAAAATGCTATAACATTTTAATAGAAAGGTCTTTTAAGAAAACACACATATTTGTCTACTGTCAACATTAATAACATTCTACTAATGTTTTTAGTGCTCTGGTATTGAGATATGTATCAAAAGTGACAGCTGAAGATTGTATGACTTTACGTATGAATAAGTGAAAGTAAATATAATAACATTACCCGCAGTTAAATAAGGTTATTCCTATGAAAATTAGACTGTACCTTCTTTAAGTCGGTTAATTCTATAAGATGAAACCAGCCGCGACAAATAGCGCTGTTGGTGGGAAACAAACGTATTAGCCTCATAGCTACTATAGCCCACCTTTAGCATATTATTTAGAGTGGCTCAAGGGATATACCTTCGCTGAGTAAAATAAGGAATCGCGGCTCCTCTATTCCCCTCCCCCACACCTTATCCTCAACATCCTCCCCCCATTTTGGATCCAGAGGAGGGTTAAACTGGACACCCTTGAAAGTAAGTGAACAGCTCTAGGGGGTAAATCTGGAGCCTAGGACTTGAGGATTATAGGACACAAAAGTATCGGGCGTCACCCCCAAGTTTTCACCAGCGAGTATCCTAAAAAGGTGTCCGGACCAGCAATCCCTGGTCAATGAAATGCCCACTAATAACCATTGTGAGTTCAATCGACGGAATATTTACTATTTTACACCTCTGAATTATCATTGGCACGATATAAATAGGAAAATACAGCTTTGCTGAAACGGTTTTAATTATTTTAAAGAAGACACGCTTCGGTGGTCCAATGGTCTAAGATGTTGCACTCCAAAGAAACTAAACTGGCGATGACTGAGAGATTGTGTTCGTATCCCGGTCGGGTGTGTTGAGGGTGTTTTTCTTAAATAATTTTCTACTATATATCCACTCAAAGGGTGGTACATATTCTCTAAATTTAACATCACTCATTGGTAACACATTAGCGTAGTTAGTACTACATATAATTTTAAGTTATAACACAAACGGGCAGTATAAAGTGGTGCTAATAAATAAATACGTATATTTTGAAGGAACGTGTTTGGTGTTAAAATATTATTCAATAAAAAAATTTACGCTTAAATGCTATT
The DNA here is from genome assembly GCA_902155825.1 of Timema genevievae. NCBI lineage: Eukaryota > Metazoa > Arthropoda > Insecta > Phasmatodea > Timematidae > Timema > Timema genevievae. The sequence continues at coordinate 274,205 of CABFWO010000158.1, read as the reverse complement.
AAATATTAAGACTTTTGACCAATGCTATGCTGATATTAATCAATTAACTAATGTCTGTATTTAAATAATTACTAAATTTTCTATATTATTATCATGACATATTGACATTACCACAAAATAAACATTTTTTTAAGACCTTCCTTAAAATTGTAATTGTTTTAAAAGAAACTTTAACGTATTTATTGAAGCTCATTTGAGGATTTTCTACAAAAATTTTAAAACTTCAATAAATATTGTAGTATTTTTATATAACATTGAAAATATTAGAAGAGGTTTTCAACAATAGTAAGGAGTTAGAACAAAATTTAGTTCTTCTATATAGTATAAATAGTTGGCCGACAAAATAATAAAGTGTTAAAAATAATTTAACCCAGTGGTGAGAAGGGAATTTTTTGTTACGAAAATACATAAAATATTGCTAAAGTATATAAGTCTAGTTTAATTTTATACACATGGTAATCTAAACAATTCTTGAATATTTGCTATCAACATCACTTAACTTTGCCAGGATTATTTTTCTTAGTTTAAAAAGTTTCTATTGAAGTGCTGCTATGCCATTGACAAATATTTATGATTGATATTGAGATGACTGTGTGTATAAAATTAAAATAAATATATATACTGCTCAGCAATATTTTATTTATTTTTATCATAAAGTATATTTTGTTAAAAAACCTACTAACATACCCTAATTTGGCCTCCGTTCTATCTCTATCTAAAACTAACTCCACTCAACCTGGAGCAACCCAAGATATGCCACTGATACTTAGTATTAAATGTCCTATACTACTCCACCTTTAGTTCCACGGTTACTGTTCAGTAATCTCGTCGATATCAACAAATATTACTGGAGATTTACTATCAGCTCATTCAAGTAAAACCTCAATAAAGTTTGGGTTACGTCCTAATTTATCTTCCCTAACCTGCTTCGTTGTTTTATTGCTTGGTCATTCTCCCTTGTACTCTTGAGGAAGATAATCTCTACTAGTTCTTGAAGTGTCCTTGAGAGTTGTGGAACATTTCTTTGTTTCAGTAGCCTTCCACCCCAAACCCACCCATACAGTGCCCTAACAGTCGTCATAATAACGACGACTCCTTCTGTTATCGCAAAGTTGTTCTTCATAATTTTTTCTTCTCGGAATACACTGACAATATTTTTTCAGTTTGGAAAGTCACGGTTTCTAATTTCACTTAGATTTGTTTCAATTGATTTCGTGTGACAGTTCGAGTAGTATTGGATCATGTCTGTGAAGTTATTTTTGTGTGTTTCCTCTCCTTCCCCATATCGTTTCTCACTGCTAATTCAGATTGTACGCGTGTATTAATTACTATATTGGATCTGGGTAGTGTGATGTGATGTGACAGAAACGAAAACCTCATTCTTTACTTCGAATTTACCGCATGTTTCAAGCTTAGCTTCGAATTTAAATAATGACCCTCGCATACACCTACAAACTGACGTAACTACTTTGTTCTAGTCGGGATTTCTAACAATCATTAAATAATACAAGCACAGAATGGAGGGAGTTAATTTGCATTAAAATGGACCATTACTTCTCTAAATGGAAATCAGCCTGGTTCGGGAAAGAACCCCGGTCCCCCAGTTCGGCAAGTGTCGGGGATCTGTGCAATTATATTAAGAAATAATAGCTTACATTGATATTTTTTATTCAAACAAGTGGCTATTTTTTTTGTCACCACTTCTCACTACCGTTTCGTGTTATACGCGTATGTACTTATTACACCAAAGTATTAGGGATGAGGAACGTTGAATTGTAAAGGAGGTGTACCCACACTTGCGTGGAGTAAGGGTGGAAAACCATTTATGAAATATCAACCTCAAGATAGCCAACCGGAGCTCGAACTCCTATATACTCGTCATCTTAATTTCAGAATATTGTTTTAGACCATCCGACCACTTCAGTGGGCTTATTGGTAAATAATAGCGTTGACAGCTTTTTATTCAAACACATGGTAAAGTTTTAGTTCTACTGCAGCAATGTTTTTTTTAGCTCTTCTAAATAAGCGTCCCGACGCTCTGAGTCTTGTGGGTCCCTCGTAAGACGCCATTACTCCAAAGAGAGATGTCCCGTGCATTTATTATTTCTTCACGCTGGGAACTGAGCAATAAAGCTAAATCATGGAACCCCCACCGCTACGAGGGGCAAAGAAACTCGCAAGAGGTGTTGACATCTCTCTTTCATTCGGGACCCGCTCAACCGGTGAGGAAAGGAATTAACGACGTCCGCAGATGTGCACATTAGCCGGGTTGGAATTATCACCCTAGGTCTCTAGAGGCTTCCTCTTGTTTATTTGTTTTTACTTTTCTAGGTGCGATCCGTAAGTTAATCCACTCGCCATCTTATAGTCTTAGTCTAGTCCACCAACATCACATAACAAACAAGTAGGTGGTGTTGTTTTCATCTGAGTCTTAATACCCGGGATTTGAACCCATATCTACCTGTCATCGTGAAATCAAACTAGACGAGCAGAATTCAAACTGATGCGAATGTTAAATTATTAAATTTGGAAGAGAGTAAAGTTTTAAGTTTGTTATTTTGATTTAATACTTAAAATTTAAATAATATACATTGTTTTAAAATTATGTGTCCAGAATTACATACAATAGAATAAAATTTATTTACACAATATGTTTACAATAATTATAATGACAACATTAGATTTATTTATTTTTCTTGGATCAAACTAAAATTGATGTTATGAGTAAATTCTACGTCGTGTGCTTTTTTAAACTATTTGATTTTAAGTGTAATAGATGTATAAATAGTTTAATATATAGTATATTTTAATAATACGTGTATGTATTAAACGATAATTAATGTGTTGACTAAAAATATAAATTCAATAATTGACACCACATAAGATAATACTAACCCCAAAATTTTATTTGCCTACTAACTTGCTTACACTACTCAGAATTCATAAAATATGACTGTATCTGGTTTGAATCCTGATGGGATGGCACTTGTCACGTGTCATACGCGTGTGTTTTGTTGAGTCCGCTATCGTGAGAATATTCCAAACGATGGTAACCCGAACGTGATTGGTCAAATTGCAGCTAATCAAATCAAAACTACTTATAATTTAACAATTGATCACGAATAAAACAAATTAACTAAAGATATAATTTATTCAAGGCACGAATATTTAGTCGCATGGTCTAACACATCATTCTCGCGATAGACTGGGACCGCCGATGACGGGGATATTGGTGTTAGAATACCTGTCGGGTGAACTGAAAGTATTTTCTTAATGGTTTTCCCACTTTCCTTCAACACAAATGTGAGTACACTTCCTTTAAGTTTAAACATACTCATACCTAACACTTAATTTTTATTAGTACATAGAGTAGCGTGACATGGTGCTAAAAAGAAAAGGTAATTCTCACTTGTATTAATAAATACTAATTTGTCCGGTTTCTCAAAAAATAGAAAAAGGTAATCTGTTGAGGACTTCTATTTCTTAGAGACTTACTTCAGGAGCTTCAGGAGAGCGGGGGTTGAGGTGGTAGAGGAGGATGGGGGGGGGAATGATGCCAGTGGAGGAGAGCGGTGATGTATGACCCTCCGCCAAGTCGCAGGATATCCGTCTGGGTCCGGAGTCCCACCCGACTTTACCGGGGGACCCCCCTGCGGGACTTACACCGGGCACCCCTCCCTTTTATGGAGATAGAAGACAGGAACGAGATAGGGTGTGGGGAGGGAATGGCAGAAGAAGTGGAGGTGAGTTCAAAGTGGATAACCTCTCACTGGAAGAACTTGACACCTCTTCTCTCTGACTCGTGTTTTTCCCCCCTCCTATTTCTATGTGTGAGGCAAGAAGGAAGGGTGGTATTTGATTCTTCATAAAGACAGGGATACATATGGAGAAAATTGTTATACCAAGAAGAGACAATCAAGTTTGACCTGCAAGGCTATGTTGGGCGCAATAACATAACACATGGATGGGAGTCATAATAATAATTCAATTCTATCACTATGAATCTTCCCTTCAACTCAGTGGTAAGGACACTGGTTGCTAAGAGCCCGTATGACGACCAATTAACCGGGATATTAAATACAAAATTACGTTCAGCCCAGAAATCGCATCCTAATAGGTTTGATGTATTCTTCACCTAGTAACAACGTACTCAGTTTAATAGTTTTTCTAATTTTAAAATATTGGTCTTATAAATGTATTATATTTTATACTTGTATGTGGTGAAACAGTTTCACTCGTCTCAATTCCGTTGTTTATTTAAAGTAGAATACAGAAAACCGCAACACAGTGCGACGTTTGGTTCGAGCTGTATTACCTACTAATTTAGGTGCTATCCGCCCGAACTATCTACAAATTTATACTAGTGGGCTAGGAATGAGGAAGGTAAAATATAGAAGAAATATACCCACATATTTTGGATTGAGAGTTGGAAACCATTTAAGGTAAATCACCCTCATCAATATACCCAGCCGGAATTTAAATCTCAGCCTTACCATCACCGGTGATTGAGTCTGTTGCGAGAATGACATCTTAGACTTTGTGACCACTGGTATGGAATACGTTATTCTTTAAAAAAATTCATCTCTTTTAATATAGGTCTGTACACTACTAATACGATGGGTCTCATGTGTGATTAATATAGGTCTGTACACTACTAATACGATGGGTCTCATGTGTGATTAATATTTCCGCTTTCACATATTATATTATATCATATCAAACACAAATCCAGACATTACCTTAGATGTTTCCCGAGGTGGCTCTTAACCTACTTCAATCCTTCAATAAAGAAGGGGATGAGGGAATGGGGAGGAGGGGTTTCTCTATGACCAAATCTCCCCCATCGACTGCTAAACACACAAGGTCAAGAATAGCACCGCATATTTGTTTTGATTTTTTCCCTCCCTCTACGCTACCTCTTCTTTAGCCACTTTGAGACGTTTTCTCGAATAGGGAGGATAAATGGGTGGAGGAAAGGACCTAGAGTGTATTGAAATCCCTTCTCGTTCAGTTCGGGGGATCCCTTTACCTCATTTTTTTGTATGCGGGGGTGAAGAAGCGGAAAGAGATCTTACGATGGTCCACGATTTCAGACAGAAACTAATATGAAAGTAGAAGCCCCTGGTTTTTTAGAAGAGGCTTTTTTTTTTGTAGGGGAAACACCAGAATAAAATAAAGGTCTCAAGGGTTTCAGCGATCGTGCATTGATATTTATTTTTCAGTGACTGGGAATGACTTATATATGGAATGTGATCATTTTCCATATCGTGCCGTTTCAACGTGGATAAAATAAAGATCTGACCTTGTATTTTTCATTTTGTTTCAAATATGTTCTATAATAATTCTACCTGAATTAGCGTGTGGACTTAACTTCAAGCTGGTGGTTTCATGGTCTAAGGCGTCACTCTTGCAATAAAATAGACTTTCCATGACTGAAAGATTGAGGTTTGAATCTCGATTGGGTGTATTGACAATGGTTTTTCCAAGATTTTTACACTCTCCCTCCACAAAAATGCGGCTACACTTTCTCTAAATTCTATCTTCCTAACGTAATTATAAACTAAGCTTATAGCCCGAATGAGTAGTAAGATTCAGCGTAAAAAATAAATAAACATAGCTATGTTTATATTTTGTATCTCTAGTTATTAAATAATTATTTACTGAAAAATTACCTTATAGGTTGATTAATTTTTTCTTGTTTCCCAAATTTATTGCATTTAAATTAGTATATTATCTTGTGAAGTAATGTAGGATATAATTTAACCTAAACATAATGTGACTCAAATGTAAAGGACAAATCATTGATTGACATAGGTAGCCTACAGCGGGTGATATGGGAATTTTAATTTAATTTAATTATGCAATTTTAGAAGTTTTCACTAAATTTATGACATACATTATAGTTACACGAGTTGCATACTTTCACTTTGACACCTAGAGTTATAATGTAATAATTCTTTAACTGCACCATATTTAAATCGTTATCTTCTAGAATTTCATCAATAGGCTTGTCAATTAAAAATAGGCATGTACACACGAAAGATAAATCCACCTTATTGTTTACAAAAATTATATTATTCAAGTAGATTTTTTCATCAAAAACCCGTCGGGATGATATAGTGAGGTAGTTAGGATTTTTTAGGTTTAAACTATTTCAGAGTCAATCAAGGTAACTATAGAATTCTGAACCTCCCAAAGGTTAAGCTGGGTCTCAACTTTCTCAACTGTTCATACAGATTTTTCATGTTAGTATTATTAATCTGTTTTGGCAATAAGGGGCCATACATGTAATACGTAGCGCAATTTTAAGCCTTTTTTGAGCCCCTCCTCCTACCTCCCATATCACGCTCCGTAACGCTTTGGCACCCCCTCCCCCTCTTAAGTTACGCAACGCTTCCAGTTCCAACTAGAAAAAAAGCAACTTTTCCTCATGTAATTTTCGATTTTTTTTTTTTAGTGGACTAGTTATTTTCACGTCGGATCTTATAAGTTTAAAATAAATAGAATTTTGAATAAAGGATGCAATTTCTAGTCAAACCGTTTTATTTGTATTTATTATGAATTCAGACACTGAACCCTAAACAGCGGTAAAATGCGGCTTGAAACCTGTCGAACGTAGTTTTATTGATACGCGTTAACATAAAAGGACTTGAAAGTGTCATATGATTGATCGCATATTTGGAATTGAATATGAAAAACAGTTTAGTACTCCTGCAAATAAATGAACTACTCATTAAAACCGAATGAACACTTTTTAGTAGCCTACCTATTTTGTTAAATTTAATTTGATAAATTTAAACAATTTTATTTTTATTGATTTTTTATAAACTAAAACTTAGTTAATTTACGCTATCCTAACCCCCCCCCCTCTCCCATGTCGCACACGCTACGATAGACCCCTCCTTCCTCTCAAGTGCGTCACGTAATACATGTATGGCCCTTAAGATTGGTCAAAGACTCAATTGTATCAAAACTTTAAAACTTCCAAAAAATTAGTAAATGGTATCTAAGTTTAGTTAATGACTTTGTATTGCTTCAAAAAATGTGATGAGCTAATAAATTTTTAATCCACGTGCTCTAATGAAAATGACTGCGTCTGTGGTCAAGTGGTCAGAGCTACCTGGCTATAGATCCGGAGGTCCTGGGTTTGAGGCTTGGCGCTTCCAGTTTTTTCTGTTATGCAGTTTATCTGGAATGGGGTCAGCTCAGCATCGTGAGGACAAATGAGGAGATACTTTCATGAAAAAGTTGCAGCTCCTATCTGGGAAACTGAGATTAATGGCAGGAAAGGTCGTCTTGTTGAACATGATACCCATCCTATTAAATATATATATTATTTATATTACAAACAATCATTTAACTTAATTTTTACCATCCTGTCTCACTATCCATTCGGTTTTAACGCATATTAATAACGCTAGTAGAATAGGATTTATGAAGGTATAATTAAAATGAGGTTTACTCTCATTTTGAATGGAGAGAGAGTGGGAAACCATTTAAGAATAAAACACCCTGAGTAAACCCATCCGGTATTAGAACTCCTCTCTACCAGAAATTCGCAAAACAGTATAAATAAGCCTGATGTTTAGAACGCGTCCCTGGCCCTGTACCCCCTACGGCGCGGACAATCTTTAAGCTCAGAGATTCTCAACGTGAGGCTCGCGAAGTTGTCTAGGGAAGCAATGACATACTTTATTTATTTCTTAGATATAAAATTTTGTATGAACGGGTAAATCATGGGGATGTACTAAACACAATCAGATGCCTTCCCATATTGAAGCCCAGCTGTAAAGTGAGGCCGAAAAGGGGGAGTGGGGGCGGGTTTCCCACATCTTTGAAAGGAACATTTGGGCATTCACTTTTATTTTAGTTTTCTCGTCAGCCAACACAAATAACTTTTATAAAAAACACTGAAGGATTTTATGCCTTTTCCAACAACGTATTTGTGCAAGCAACCTTTTTCTGTTCTTTGTGGTTATGAAAAATGTGAAACGAAATCTTCTTGGTGTTGAATCAGAGATGGCCACTAAAATGGCTCCAGATTTCAATGATATTTTAAAGTCACACAGATAGTTAGTTATATTCCTCACATAAATTATCATGACTATAAATGTACAATTATAATAGGCCTACAGTATTGATTTGTTTTCATTTTACTGTAGTATTTTGCATTTATTTAAAAAAATATGTATAAGAAGGTACAAATATTAATGTCTACATTTATTTTATTTTCAGTTGTATTGTAATTATTTTACATTAAAAATATTATGACTAAAAATAAATTATTATGATTAATATATTCTTATAATATACTATACATTTATAATTATCTTTTTTAAAATCATTTATCCTCCATTAAGGGGTCCGTAAATTAGTTGTTCCCTGTTTAGAGGGTCCGCGTGGCTAAGAAATTTGAGAACCATTACTTTAACTGATACGAAGCTTATTTTAAATGTTGTGTAAAAGCTTATGATTCACGAGCTTTAACATATTTTAGAGCTCTAAGCCAATATATATTTAACAAGAAATATTGTCTGGGCTGTGATAGACATGAGCTCAGCTTTAAAACGCAGCCCCCTCCCCTCATATCCTCCCTTCTTCCCTTCCCCCTGGCCAATGAAGTACTGGCGGTGCACTATATTACCCTACAAATGTTCAGGTGCGGGGTAGACGCTACCCGTGCAGACACCTTGCATTACGGGAATGAAGGTCTATGCAGGGAAAGACCCGGCCCCGTCACCCCTCCACCGTTTGTATCTCATGTGTGCACCGCAAGATTGCAGCACTGCTTGTTGTTAATTGCTTCTCGTCCTCCTCCCTTCCTCCCAATCTTTTCCCTCCACTTCCTCGATTTATTTTACTTCGGGGACGATGGCAGGAGAAGACAACCGGAGGAGAACCCCTCTACTTTCCTCTCTTCCACCCTCTCCCACTCCCGTCTTTTTTTTTTTAACTTCGGTTTACCAAATGGAAAACTTTGGCGCAATAAACCTTTTCCCTTTTTTAAAAAGAATATTTTGTTCTTAGTTGATTTTTTAATCTACTATAGTACAGGTGATGGTATTTGTGATAAGAATGTAAACGTCAAATCGAGAAAATAAATTGACGGTCGTTTTAAAATGCATAAACAATCTAAAATATGATATAGCCCGTGCACAAATGTGAATTAATTATATCAATAAACCATATGAGCTTGCAAATATTTTGTGCACTTCCTCAACTGAGTTGCGTTAGATTAAGTGGTAGGTTAATGGTATGGAGTACTTTTTTTTTAGTTATTCTATATTTATGTTGTTATGAATAACCAATAAGCATCTCACTATCTTTTTAAAAAAAGTCTGATTAAAAATTGGGAAAAAATGTATTTTTAAAAGATTCTATTTAATCTTGAATCTGAAATGTTTATCGAATCTTAGAGCCTTCAATATCCTCAAAGATCATTAATTAAAATACTACTAGCAAATTCAACTATCTTTTAAGAAGGTAGCCTTAGCTTATTAGGTAACGTGTCTGCCTATTAAGCTAAGGGTCCTGGGCTCGATTTACGACATAGCCAAAATCATTAGTGAAATATGGCCTGTCCCCTTTTAATAATGATGAATTAACGGCTGGGGTCTGGGTGTTGTGTCTGTTCTAGATTTAAGCTTGTTTAAAAGTCGTGTTCTGATATAATCACTTAGTTCAGAAAGTACAAGCTAAATACTTCAAATAAAGAAATAGTTGGTAAATCGGTAGAACTTAGTTCCTTCTTGCCCTGGGAATCGTGTGGAGCCCAATCTGCGAGATTAAAAGTGTGGCCGCGGCTACCAAGGGCCCACTCATCACACCTCGCCAGTGCTGCTTGCCGCGGCCATTCTCGTAATTAACCAAGCGGCAAGACTACACCTTACCATGATTTACCATTATAATATTTTACAGTGCCTCCGCCCGGTTTAATTCAAGAAATAGCTCTCACATATGATAATTAATTTTATTTAAAAAACTAAGGATACTGCGAGATTATTTTATTCATTCATTAAGTCTCATTGTTATCAGTATTTGCCAGGATGGCTGTTTTTAGTCAGGGTAGTAATTAAGAAAGTGTTTCTTCATAAGAAACATCACTTTATAAAATTGATAGTTATTATAATATTGATAGTTATAATATTGATCGCTATTACAATATTTCTTAAGTACACCTATACCCTGATTTTAGTTGAAAGAACAGTTTAGAAAATTCAAACATATTTCTTTTCGGCTAACATTGATAACATTTTACTATATTATTTGTGTTATTTTATAGGCATTGCTAATATCTATAAAAAGTAATGGCTTCAGATAATATTACTTAATGTATGAATATATTTAACAAAATCAGCAGTCTTAGTAACTACCAGATACTATTCTTACCAAAATTTTGGTATAATTAAGAATTTATTCTAAAGTAATACTTATTTACTTAGTAGTTAGGTATATTTGTTTTGTAAAAGGGACTAAATGCAAAAACTATTCTTATCTAAATTTAAATCTAAGAACAGGTCCTTTGAACAGGACATTTTCTCTTCATTTAAAAAGATTATTTTCAAATCCCAATATGCCCACGACATACGGGGGCTCGTATATTCTAAGACTATTGAGATTACTTACTACGTGTATAAAATTAAACTAAACGTAACCACTGAAGCAATATTTGATTTAATTAAACCAGAAGAGTTTTATTATATAAAAATGAAAATTTTTTTTTACTTTAACTCACGTTACATTAGCCCGACCTTAAACACCCCATTAAACATTTTAGGAATTTTTTTGTTTAAATAGTTCATATGTAGAAATATTCTCTGACAACTTTCCAGCCGACAGCAGATTAACGATAAACAATAACTATGTAATATAGTTTTTATTCATTATAGATATACCCACCTCGATGGCGTAGTTGGCTAACGCGCTAGTCGTGTTGAGCTTGACTGCCGAGGACGGGGAGATCGAGGTTCGAATCTCGGTCGGGTGAACTGGGGGTGTTCCTAAATAGTCTTCCACTCTCCCTCCACGCAAATGCGGTTTCACTTTCTCTAAATTCAACCTTCCCAATTCCTAATCTATTAGCGTAATTAGTACTCAAGCGTATAATCCGAACGGGTAGTAAGACGTGGTGCTAAATAATAATAATAATAATAATAATAACCTTATAAACTTCAAGGAATTCACCGCAGTCTACTTGCCTCTGGAGATAAACCACTTCTGTACCAGGAAGAGGACGCCTCTGGCGTTTCGACTTCGTCCCCCACTTAATAGACCAGTCGTAAATACAATGGAAGCCCCGCAAACGGCTTCAGGATAAGGAGACAGCATGATACTAAGGCATTGTAAAGTATCTGTTGTCTTACCTATTAACGTATGTGTGACGTCACATACAAATATCGCCCACGGTTACACCTCCACCGTTGTTAAAAGCTAGCCAACCTCACAAGCAAGATCGCTTGAATAAAACACAGCCATAAGCCCTTAAGAGACTATAACGTTTTACACAAACGTTTATATGTTTGGACGAGTTACAATTTAAAAAAAAATATATTGATATAAGTAGTGAAATGATGAAACAAATTTTGTAACGGTTTGTTACATCATACTACCCAAACCCCATATTAACCTACACGCATAAACTCTCTTTTAGATTCATACTACCCGCTCCGAATAGTATTGAGACTTATCATCCTTCTGCAATAGTAACCTTCTCTATTGTAGTCCAAGGTAGTTTCAGTCTATATCAAGAACAATATTTAAACCATATAAAACAAGAATAAACTCCCTGCAATCACACACTATCCATGTACTTACCCTTTTTATCTTCTGGCTAGAACAACCTCCAAGATTGGATTATTCACGTTGCGTCCTAGATTGAAGAGTGGGGACAAACAAGTCTTGGTGAGCCAGCAACTGATGTTCCGAGCGGGCTGGTCAAAGTTACACAAATGGGGGTCGACGGATATTTCACTCGAGAAGTAGACGGTGACTATCCTGCCCTCTGGCGAACGAAACAGACTCAACCACCAAGACATCGCGTGATTGTGTACGCCACAAGTGAAGGAGTCAAAAAGAACACTATCAACAAATGGTGTACGTGATCAAGACAGGGCAGAAAATCCTCAATATTGATCGATGTAGTACGTGTTCCTCTGCAAGCATCATAATGGCCGATGTGACGTCACTCTCTAGTTTTGAGATCTCCCTCCTTTCCAAACCCAGCAACTAGTACCTATATAATCTTTGCGTATCTGAAAACAAAGTTGACTATTGGATTCGACGCCTTCAGGAGATGTCCTGTCCAGGACTTGGACGCTATCAGGATATATATTTATTTTCATCGAACTACTTTAAGGACTTAAACTATGGCTTGTTTAATTTTGGACTCTAGATTAAAGTAGTATTTGGAGTAAGCCGGAATACGCATCGTAATATGATAACTAAGAATTATTTGTTTAAGAAGTAAAATTTGATATGGGACACCAATTGTTTTCTGGCGCCACTTGGGCGCTAGTGTCTGTTATGTCACTTGAATATTTTAGATTGCCACATTTATGAACTAATTTCTGCTTGAAGTATTAAATTTAAATTGTCTGAATATTGCGGTTACTAGTAATTTTATTGTAAGCTCCCTTTTTGATAATGTTTCTTTATTTGATTATTATTTGAATTATATGTTAAAGTAACGTAAAATTTTGCTGATTGATTAATTTAGACTTTAAAATTTTCCAAATCATTTAATAGAAATTACTGGTGGTATAGCTAGGTTTTTTCTTATCTTATATTTTTTTAATTATTAACAAGTAGGGATCTTGTTAACGTCTTTAGTTGTTTCGACATTTAATAGTCCCGCGGGAGTTTTACTTGAGGTCTGTAAGCCAAACTCTTGTGTTCTTTGAGATATGTGTGTGGTATTAAATTATAAATTTAACTTTACTAAATTATTCGGTCTGTGTGCACTGTAGTGAATCAGACGCTTTTGTCACAATTTACAAGATGCCGATTAGGCCCTTTTTTTTGTCGTCGTATAAATATCTGGCTCGATATTTATTGAGTAATAATTTGTTCTAATTTTCAACGTTTATGGTTGTTCTGTCTATATTCACTGTGGTGAATATGACATATCGTAGTTTGGTCGAGTAGTTGTCTCTTCCAGACTGACCCAGTTGACTTAAGGATATGTTTCAAGTCTCTAAACATTCTCATAATCGTACTGCGCTTAATTAAAGATATGTTATTGTGTATTTGATTTTCAACATACCTCCGATGGACCTATAAGGCCATGTAAATGATTGTTTCTATTGTTGTTACCTTGAATAAACTATTCATATTGTTATTTAAATCTTGCTAATATCTTCATTAGATTGCACCCATCTTCCTTTTAGTCTATTGTGGCCGTAGCTAAGAGGTAGTAGAGTGGGTGTGACAATTTCTTGTTTTAGTACCACGTCTTACTACTCGTTTGGGTTATACGTACATATACTCATTACACTAATTTGTTAGGGATCAGGAAGGTTTAATTTTGGGGAAGTGTACCGTCATTTACATAGAGAGTAAGAGTAGAAAATTATATATGAAAAACCCACTTAAGTACATTTAAACAGGATTTGAATCCCGAGCTCTACGTCATTGGCAGTTTATCTTTTGTTGGATTGACGCCTTAGACCATTGAACCACTGAAGCTGATAACAAAATTGTTCCATTTTATCTTAAAGAAGTACACTTCGTTTATCCTGAAAAGTAGCAATCTTACCTTGATTGATTACACTATGGCTCTATCTTACAAGCTGTACCATAGTGGAATAATGCAAAGTTAGCTTGTTACGTTACAGGATAGATGAAGGGTACTTTAAAAATATATATGTAAAATAAAATTATTGGAGTATAATTAATAGTGTCGACTCCTGAAAGAATTGATTGATCAATACGAGCAAAAAATTTGCAGATAAATGCCTAGTACTATTTATTTATAATGATTTAGAAATGTAAATTTAGTTTAAGAACAAAAATGTTGCTACACACAATTGAGGCCTGGTTGCTTATAGAAGGAAACCAGTTTATTTACATAGCTACACCTACAGGCCATGAGTTGTAGTTTTGAAATATCGACTGATTTGTGAAACAATGTTTGCTCATGGTAGATAGGCTTATTTATAAATGATCATATATCTGGTCTGATGATAATCAGTATCCTATAGAACATTAATAATTTTTATTCGTTCCCGTAATAAGTTTTGTTGAATCTAAAAGTATAATAAAAGCTCTTGCGACTTTTGTTTTTAACTTAATTATCAGTATTATAAAAAAAATCGATAGTCACATTAATATCAGTATTTTTACTAATTAAAATAATTAAGACGGAATCACGCATACAAATTTAAATACATTCAGTCAAACGAATACTAAAGACTAATAGGAAGGTGTAACATTTTATCAAAACTATAAAAACTAAATAAATGGTTTAATTACTTTCCAAAGCGTAAAATTTAATGATTTTTAAAAATGGTTTGTTCGAATTAAAATAGCAAGAATGATCTTACTTTGATTTATTGTGTGATTCTTAAACAAGATTATAAACTACCAAACCAAGACGTGTTTCACACACCAAAAGTTCGCTTGTAAATTATGAAAGGAATAATCTTTAAAAAATGTTATAAATATTGTAAAGTTATGATAAATAAATATATTTAGTTTGGAAAAGGCTTCTACCATTCTCGTTAGATTATTTTAGATCTAATTCTATTCTGCCGTTCTTTGTTATTTTAGGTAAATAAATTTAGTAAAAACTAATTGAATAATTAAACTTCTTGTGTATGTTTTCAAAACATAGTTTTAAGCCAAAATTAATTAATCATTTAATAAGTTTCTCATCTTTTTAAAATAAAAAGGTCCAATAGAAAATAGGCGAAGTATAAAACTGTAAGTAATTTGCCTGTGATGGTTTAAAGGATCCTCTACGGGTCTACCTGCAATTCAGATTAGTAAAATAATAATAGTAATAATAATAATATAATAATAATATAATAATAATATAATAATAATAATAATAATAAATATCAGTCAAAATGGACATTGATTAATAGGATAAAAAAAGTCCTTAGTTCCCAAATTAGAGCTTATGTATTTTTAATCAAATTTACCCACTTTGTTGATCAAATAGTCTAAAACGTCATCCTTGTGATATGCTGGACTGCCGATGATGGAGAGATCGGGGTTTGAATCCCACCCGAGTTTATTAGGGGCACTTTTCCCAAGATGGATTTTCCACTCTATCTCCACTAAAATGCTGGTAAACTTCCTCTAAATTCAATCATCCTCATCCTTTACACATTAATGTAATTAATACAGAAGCGTGTGGCCTAACGGGTTGTGAGGCATGATGAAAAGTACATAGATAATAGTTATGTTTTAACAATCAAACGCTGACTGTAATAATAATACCTATTTGAAATATGTTAATAAGGTCATATATATTGACTAGTTGACAATTTATCAACTGGTTCAACTACTTTTATTTAGCATACATTAAATCCTCTAAATAACTCTTCCCCAGGCATCCCCCATCATCAGCCAGACACCCCTTCTTCATTCAAAATGTCCATACAATATTTGGAATTATTCAACGTCTTGCTTTGTGCGTGCGGTTTATGCCGGCAGCAGTATGGGAGCTAGGGCCCCATCATAAAGCCACTCCTGTCTGTCTGTCCATCCGCACATCTCTTTCCATGAATGTCCTTATCGCCATTTCGCCGGAAACAAAACCTCCGCCGCAATCTCTGACGCAGTCACTCAACTCAAGCAAAAGCTAAGGGATTTCAATTTCACGTCAGTGCTGTCTCCCTGATTCTCTGTCCTTGTCTAGAGGATGGACGCTTATATGTATTCCAGTGAGTCCTGACTGAAAGACAAGAGTATATTCAGTTCGACTGTCCGATTGTTGATTGTTCCTCCTTATATTCCCTTCTGGTGGTGGTTTGATGCCCTCTGGGTCTTCAGTCAGGATCGAGACTATGCCAGGACGATATCTGCACTCAAATGTTTGGTTTAGAGATTCGTTATTGATATGTGGATGTTTTTAATATTAAATAAAAAAGGTCCAAGAAACCAATATTTAGGTGGGGGAGGCAATTAAAAAAAAATGCAAACCTAAGTAGGATAGAAGCTTGAAACATGCTAAGCAAAGTCGAAATCTAATATAAAGGTCTAAGTTAAAGAGAAAGGCACGAAGAGGAAGACAAAGCAAAATAAATTATATTATACTGATACATCTGCATTTATCTCTACTTAAGTTACCATTTAATCACTAGTCGGGTTTTTAACATCACGTCTCACCCGCATTTTCGTGGATAGAGAGTGAAAACCATTTAGGAAAAAACGCCATTTTTACACCCGACCGGAATCGAGCCACGTCATCGGCAATTTATAACATTTCGAGAATAGTGTCTTAGACCATGCGGCCACCGAAGCAGGTCTCATGGTGTTAAAATATTGTTTAGTGGCCATTATAAAAATTATTACATAATTAAATATGTTATATTCCTGGAGATATTTAAAATCCGTTCATAATATAGAAGTTTAATACTTTTTCGAAATGTTTCGAATTTGCGAAGGTTATTGTATGAGCCGAACTAAAAGTGAAGGAGATTTGACCTTTTACCACAACATTTCGAATCTTACGATATCCCTACCAATATTCATTTCACCTACTTTTGTTTATAACTTTATATGTTGTTGGGTCTGACAGATTATCTCAGTCGGTAGCGTGTATGTCTACTGAGCTAAGGGTCCCGGGTCTGATTCCTAGAATGACCGAAAAATGTATTAGGTGGTGGTATGTGGGGTTTACCCTTTCACAGTGATTAACTAATGGCTGGGCTGATAGGTGTTGTGTCTGTTCTAGACTTAAGTTAATATAATAAGTCTGTTTAGAAAATGAACGTTAAATACCTCAAACCCACTTCGGTTGAATCCTCGCTTCTCCTATCAAGTAGAAGAATTGACGATTACAATTACAAACAAAGTTAAAGAAGTTTTGGGAAGGATGAGGCATGAGAGAAATATGTAAGTTTAACATAACAGTTTAATTAAATGCAAACAAGAGAAATAGATTTACACATGTTTTAAATACATTTTTGATTAAACAGTCCATTGTTATTAAAGATAACGTTATTCAGTTACTATGATCGTAAACTTCACGATACGCAGGAATAGAAATAAACACCTTGGTGACAAGGCACTAACAGAAGTAAGAATATATAATAGATTAGTTTAGTAAATCTTAAAATGAGGATCAAAGCTCATTCTCCTACAAAGGAGCGTCTGCCTCAACATAGCGGCAGTCAAAGATAGGCAACAAATAATAAAATAAGGTTAAGCCACCATACATGACAATAATCCAGCCTAGCTAATACCAGACTAAGACCAGATAGGTCTATTTATGAATAATAGTGAAATTATAGTGAATGAAAACAGGGGGTATTTAATCCTAATTTTATGGAGTTACTATGAGGAATGATGTATGAGCTAGCTAGCTTGATTTAACTTCATAGAGAGTTACGAAAAACTTAAGGTTAATTTCCTTGAAGAAGAACCAGCATTTTACAAGTACATGGCGAGAAATCAAGCATCTACACGGTTATCATAATATGGCCGGTCAATTCCTAATAAGTACTGCCAGGACATTCAATATTATAAATATATTTACCCCCATTATTAGGGCACACAATAAATAGTACAAACAATATTAGTATAACTTGATATAAACGACTCTACAGGGGCCGGAGACAAAACACTATCCCCGCGGGCCACGACTACCAACTAGTAGTGCTCCTACAGGTTGCGGACCATAAATAGATACACTACAAAGAGACAATAGTGACTGCTATCTGTCACTGACCTAACTAGGTCATTAAAGAAAACGTTAGATAACCTGATTTCCACCATAAAGAGATCCTAAACATGGACATATCGTTTAGGGAGTAATTATTATACACTAATATATAAAATTATTTATTAAGGAGTTAGACAAAGTAGTCAGACACACTGACATATTAATTTAAGATGTATGGTCCATGATAAATATAGCATTAAACCCCTCATTCTAAAATACGCCATATGAGCATAGGAAAACATGTCATAATTTTGACGAACAACTATATGTCTTATGGACATTGAAAAAGAGCGTTAATACTAACTTTCAAAACTATGCCTTATGGGCACCGGTGTAAGCGGAAAACATTAGTCCAGGATATTATTAGTCTGAATGCAAGAAGAACTCTAGTACAGCATCGGTACGCACTCAAAAGAACGGCATCTCTTTGACATCGAACAGCGGTCTAATAATCTCAATATTGACTAGGAAATTCGTGTCGATATTAATGCTACTTTATTAAACCTCTCACTCACACCTAAGTTATTTGCCAACGCCATCACCGCATAAATACCAGTGTTTTTAATCCTATCTTAAAAAGGAAAAAAGAAAGACAATTAGCATATTATGTTAAAAGCCTTTGAATATTTGACACCCAGGGAGGTTTCTTACTCTGGCACCCTCCATAAATATGATTTAAATTTAAACACACATATAAATATATAACATTCTAAATTATATTATAATAATTATAGAGTAGGGTCACGCCCCTATAAGTTATTTAGAAAGGCCTTCCTCTGAAATATTTTTAAAATCTAATGCCGTAAGGCTTAAGAATTTATTTAAAGTAGTCTTTAACTTTTAAAAAAAATTGATGCCCTTAAAAGCCCTTTGGAAACTCAATCTACCCATTATCGACAGTCTTGTCTTATTTTGATACAAACTAACAGTAAATATTGGCATAGTTTGAAGAATTTGTACCTTCATCCCTGCTGCTATCTTCGGGTAAAAGAGAATCTTGACTTTTTGATGTTGGCAGCTCTTCCCAAGGCCTGAATAGGCAGTATTTATCCATACTAATAATAAACTAAATACATGCAATCAAATTAATAAACGTCCAACCTGCCTCAGTGGCATAGTTGGCTAACACGCTAGTCGTGTTGAGCTCGACTGCCGAGGACGGGGAGATCGAGGTTCGAATCTCGGTCGGGTGAACTGGGGGGGGGGGTTCCTAAATGGTTTTCCACTCTCCCTCCACGCAAATGCGGGTTCATTTCCTCTAAATTCAACCTTCCCAATTCCTAATCCATTAGCGTAATTAGTACTTAACCGTATAACCCGAACGGGTAGTAAGACACGGTGCTAAATAATAATAATAAACGTCCGAAAAGATACACTAACAAATGAGTTTTGATTTGTTCTGACACACACACACACACACACACACACACACACACACACACACACACACACACACTTCCAAAGTGTGCCATTAACAAAGAGCCACTACCTAAAAATTTCCCAGTCTAAAGATTTCCTAAGAACTTGAGAGCGACGTTGACAAATAAATTTAAAAAAAACAAAATTGGCGGTATTGACAGGCGGCATTGTCAAAGAACCACTACCTAAAAATTTCCTAGACTAAAGATTTCCTGCCACACCTGCCCGATCAGCTGGGGCAGCTTTCCTGGAGCTTTGGTGTTTCCCGGTAACATAAATCCACAGTGAGTTAACACCTGCCACATATTATTTGAATATATTAGCACTTGTAATCACAGTGTTAGTTATATTTATGGTACTTTTTATTTGTACATGTAAAACCGGCACATGCTACACATGGTCTAAGGTGTCACTCTCGCAGTACACTAGACTGTCGATGATGGGTAGATCAAGGTCCAAATCACGGTTTGGTGTATAGTGGGTAGTTTTACAAAATAGTCTTTTCTACTCTCCCTCCACGAAAATATGAGTACACTTCCTCTAAATATAGTCCTCATCATCCCTAAAACCATTAGCGTAATTAGTAGATAAGCGTATAACCCAAACGGGTAGTAAGACGTGGTGCTAAAAATTAAAAATAACCACATTAAAAATAATACTCGTCATATTTTGCCTTTAAATAAAGAGGAAAAGTTCTGGTCTATATAAGCGATTACCCTGATAAATAGTCAAGAAGTGTTTAGATTACAATATCTATAGACTCAAACTCGATGTATTTACTGAAGCTATGTTTGACTTATTTTTGGACAAAGAATAAGTTTTTGTTTTTCATAAAAATTGACAAAATATGAACCGTAAATTGCGTTCCCTTCCACCCCAGCCTAAAATAACTCTGCTTACCCCAGCAATAACACATGATATGCCACTGATACTTAGTATTAGATGTTCCTTATTAGTTTAAGCTAATTTTTGAGTCGAGCACTAATAAAGCAATAGATGCACATAAACGATTTTTCTAAATCCGCTTACTTGCCATCCTTTGTTAAATTTCCATACATAATGTTGTGACTCTTCAAATGTTAACATTTATAGAAAAAATTTTTTTTAGCTCCGCGTCTTACTAGCCGTTCGGTCTGTACGCTTAAATGTACTAATTTTTCTAATAGTTTTGGGCTTCGTAAGGCTATATTTAGAGTAAGTGTACCCACCTTTGCGTGGAGGTACAGTGAAAAACCACCCTCAATATACCTGGCCGAGATTTGACCTCCAATTTCCCCGTCATTGGTCGTCTAGCCTACTGCGAGATTAGCACCTTGTGTCTACCGAAACGGTTAAAATGTTATTTAATGTTTGGGACAAACATTTGGTACAGAACAATTTTACATGAAGGGCCTTTTAGAAATAAATAATTCTTTTCTGCTAAAATTGATAACACTCTACCATCTTGTTATTATTATTTTATATTTATATATAATAATTCTACTAGCTTTCAGATAAGATTATTTATATAAAAATTGGACTACAGATCTAGTAAATTCCTAGCTATCAGACAAGTTTCTTCCTATGAAAATTGGATTCTAAAACTAGTAACTTTTATAGTTGTCAGATAAGGTTCTTGCTTAGAAAATTGGACTGTAAAATAGTAGCTCTTCTACCTGTCAGATAATATTCTTTTAATGAAATTTGGATTGTAAATCTAGTAACTTTTTTTGCTGTCAGATAAGGTTATTTCTATAAAAATTGAACTGGTAATCCAGTTAACATTTATCTGCCAGAAAAGGCTATTTCTATGAAAGTTTGACTGTAGATATAGTAACTTCTTTAGATGTCAAATCAAGTTCTTTATATAAAAATTGGACTAATGTGAGCAGTTTACATGCTTCCGTTTCTTTATTTTTCCTGTCCACTTTCAATATTGTTTGATATCGATAACTTCTGTAGTGTTGGCATAATCGTCCCTACGACGGCCGTTCTACGTCTTCACCCGCTCTAACAGGCGTCGGTCCTGTTTGCCCGCCATTCATCATCCACGGCGCTGACAGCGTCCTCCTCCCCCTTCACCCGTCTCATGTCTCTAGTCCAAGCTTTATTGTTGGTCCTAGCCGTAATTAACAGGCCTGTATGCACATCCAGGTGGGCTATTTGTTATCTAACGAGCTGTTAAGGGGGCGAGAAACTTTAACACGTGGACCCGTGCCCTATCTTGTTGAGCACTTTTCGCTTGAACATGACCGAAAAACTTGCCTTGTTTGTTTCTAGAGGGGAGGGGGGCAAGAAAAAGACCGCGGTCGGTGCTGTTTAAGGGGAGGTTGGGAGAGGGATGAATTATATCCGAAGTAAACGGGGATTTATCACGTGTGATCAAGGTATATAGCACGGATTTAATGTTAGCTTTGATATTAATGGCTGGGTTAGAGGCCGGTTTATATTATAGATACGGTAGTCCAAGAATACAAGTTTGAATAAAACGATAGATAAAACTTTTGCTTACGTTTTCCCAAAATTTAGATGCGGTTAAAATATATATTAAATATAACTAGCACAACAACCTGATAGCGAATGTATTTACTCTTGGCTATTTTTTTAACACCACGTCTCACCACCCATTTGTGTTGTATGCATATGTATTAATTATGCTAATGTTTTAGAGATGAGAAAGATTGAATTTGGAGGACGTATACCCACAATTGTGTTAAAGCCACCCTCATTAACACCCGACTGGTATTCGAACCCCGGCTTTCCCGTCATCGGCAGCCCAGTCTATTGCGAGGATGACGCCTTATACTGTTTGACTACTGAAACGGGTAGTTCTCCTTGGCTATTAATGTATTGTTTTAAACCAAACGTAATTATTTTGATTTATTCTATGTTAATAAAATGAAGCGTATGTCTGTCTGTGATGAGCATTGTGCGATATCTACCGCATGCAGAGGTCTGAAATTTAAAAATTAGTATACTCTGCGCACAAATATATGCACCTCAAAACTGTAATTTAGAAATTTGTATTAGATTCTATAAATTAATTAAAAACTGGATAGGAAAAAATAGTACGAAGAGATTTTTTTCTCTGACCGTTTGAAGAAAAGAAAAGTGTTGCTCGTGGTAACAACGCAATTAATTACGGGATTACCGCGGGCAACACCGGGTACTGTGCTAGTTTTAAATATTTTAGTCGAATCTTACACTCAGAGAGAGCATTTACACTAAATATTGTCTCTATTTTATTTTTGAGAAATTAATATGAAGTTTAATAAATTTTAAGTGATAGAAAATAAAATACATGAGTTTAAATTAATGTACTGGAACTTTTGTTGGTTTGTTGGGCTCTAATATGTTCGGACCTTTGAATGATGATAACTGTGTGCTATAACAACTAATATTCCTAGCATATTATAATAAGTATAAAATTCACATTTAATTATTTAATTTTATATTTCAATAAACATTCTCAGAAAATAGTTAGCTAAATTTGTTCCTATTTTATCATAATACTTGAAATAAGAGTCTCGGTCTGTACGTGTGAATATGTACTTACAGATCGGAGTTCAGTTGGGTGGAGTTTACTAAAATTATTTTAATATACAAAAATAGTACTTTTTATGATAAACACTAGGCCTCTCTTTAGCCAATTTAACAAAAATGACATATCGATACAAATACAAATACGTATTTATTCCTTTCATTGTTAAGAATTCTAGCTAGTTTTTAATAAAACGAAACATTTTAAGGTATAATTAATAGTGTTAACGAAACAAAAATTTCATGTAGTATAACAGCTAAAACAACCTAAAATATAATGTAATTAAGATTTTTTAAATAATAAAATATTAAAATGAACTTTTTTCAAACCAAATTAATTAAGCAATGTAAGAATGCAGCAATAAGTCAACAAAAGTTATGACCAGGGCTCTAATTCGTGCTGTCTCCCCTCTACCCCCCC